>JAOYMU010000010.1:28909217-28921026 GCA_025802295.1 Psammodynastes pulverulentus
TCGACTTATGAACAAATTCGACTTATGAACAAACCTACAGTCCCTATCTTGTACGTAACCCGGGGACTGCCTGTACAGTAAAAGCATTGCTCAATTGTGGATTTGCGTATTTGATTTATAAGCTTCCCAAGTCAATTAAAGTAAAATTTCTTTGGTCTAGACCTCAGGTGGACAATGTAGGGTTTCAAAAGCCTGTTTTTGTGGCTGTTGAAAGTTCAAGTGTCCACAATGACAGGAGAAAAAAAAGTAACTTTGTTTGGGTTGCAAAAATCTGGATAACTATTAAACGGCAGTAACAAGCAACGGTTTTCTGCATCTCTTTTAGGCCATGTAGTGACTATCTAGATTTTTGCAATCTAAATATGGTAACACTAAGTTATCTGATTTTCAGATAACGGAAGATAAAAGACAAAACATGTAGTTTAAAAAAGACATGAAGCTTAAAAAAAATCTCTTCAAAACTTTATTTCCCTCAACCGTCCAAATATTACTTGTGATCCTTTGTCTCCACAGTGGCTGCCTGTGGTTGAACTGTAACATATTTTCCTTATATGTAGGTGAGATGCAGCGGTATGCATGTGTGCGTGCACAATGTATTTATTATATTCTTTGTTTCATCATCAAATCAGAGTGATATATAAAGACTCAGATAAAGTTTCATCCAGGTACTAATGAAGCTAAGGCTTGTTTAACTTCAGCACAATTGTTGTATCATGTATCTTCAGACGAATTCTTCTGTTTTTAAAAACTTCCTTGTGCTTTTTCCTCTTAGATGGTAAGGCTAATCTGCATCACCACTTCAGCATCGCAGAAGAAAAGTAGCGCTCCTCCAGGACCTAAACAATATACAGAATCTTTTATTAAAAAACAGATTGAAGAGTTCAACATAGGAAAGAGACATTTAGCTAACATGATGGGAGAAGATCCAGAAAGTTTTACCCAAGAGGATATTGATGTAAGTATGGTTGCGCAGTTGGAGAAGTAATTTACTGCAGAGCTTCAGAATTGAAAGCTCTTTGCTTCAGCATGAGTCCCTCAGCTCTCTGTGAATTTTAATCGAACTGTCAGCATACCAGAGAATACTACTGTACATAGAAAACATTACAGTGATGGCTTTGAATAGAGATTCTACCCCTACTACTGTGCAAGGTCAGGCTTCACAGGGTAGAACTCTATACTCTATCTTGCTAAAGCACAGCAGGTTCTTTTTAAAACTACTAATGGATAATCCCCTTGATCTGAGTTCGTTAAGAACCACTGTTGGGCTTTATATAGCATTTTGAAGCATTTATCTATAATTTGACCTGCTAGGTATATTTATACTGGGGAGTTTCACGTATGATACTATAACAGCAACTCAAGTGACCTTTTCTTAAGACCAGTGATTTGGGCAGCAGCTATTGCATCCTGCTTTAGAGGTTGATTCATGGGAATTTAATTCTGAGCAAATATGTCTAAACTAGACTTTTGTTTCACTTTAATTTCTTATTTCATTAAGTATTGGGTAGTGAGCCAAAAGCCTGTAAATGTATTTTTAGTCTTACTTGTGCTAGATTATCTGTTTTATAACATTTTGTGGAAGTTTTAAATAAAACTACGAAATATAATAATACTTCTTTTCTAACTTATTTCTCCCTCATTTCTTTTTTAATGATTTTTATAGTTGAGCATCAGACTATGGCAGAAGTCGATTGGTTTGATGACAATTTAACTTCCACATACTTCTAAAGAAGGAATGGTGGGACAAATAAGGAAGAAATATTATCATTGTACTCTGTCTCTTAGCACTGGAAAGCATCTGATTACTATTGAAAAACTGAATACTATGCTGGTATTCTTTTTTTTTTAGCAAGGCAATTCTTATATTTTACTTTCATTTTTAAAATTATCTCTTAATTCTCCTGTTGGTGTATTTTTTTTCTTTTTTTAAATGACTGCTGAAAGATTCATGCATGTTGTTTGGTAGGAGGTGTACAATTCTGAAACTGAATTCTCTTATGGGACTTGAACAAAAGGAGAGATTTTCTACTCAGATCATTTTACAGTTTGTTAGCAGTGTGGCTCAAATTTTGACCTTTCTGCTAAGTACACCAGCATGAAGCCATATTTATATAAGATTCCATTGTTCTCAGGGTGACTGTAGTGAACATATGCTTACAGGGCCAGGTAGCATTTACACACTTATAATGAGTAGCCAATTATTTAGGCTTGAATATATACGTGTAAATTAAACATGTTTAATTTACTAAGGATAAAAATCATTTTGTTGGGCATGTTTAGAATGTTTCAGGAGCTCTAATTTCCTCTTTAATCAAAGCAACATGTACTACAGCAGTCAGAAATACATAATATTTTCCTGATTTTTGTTATTTATTTTTCACAAAACTCAGTTTTTCACAGTTAAAATACAGTTTCAAAGTTTACGCTTTAAGCTTCATAGTTCTTCCAGAAAGAAAGGAATAATAAGATGGAAGATATGATCATCAGAAGAAGGATAAAGCAAGCCTGTAGGCATTCAGATTTATTTTTAACTTGTGTGAAAGAGGGGGGAAAGTCAAAATCAAGCTTCATTCAGCATGTGAAGAAAATTCTTAGGAGTTTTGTTAGCATAATCTAGTGATTGCAAATAATGAATTGACTGCTGGAATTAGCAAAATCAAAGCAGGTCTGAAATGTTATTTTATCAAACATAAAATAAAAATATTGAGAAAATGAAATTTAAAAGATGTTTTTCTGACTAATTTTTCATGTTCATTGGAATTTAAGTATCAATACTCCAATCTTGTGTTTCTCTTGCACAAACCTTTCTGCTTCTGTGTCGCCCAATTCCTTCTTACTATCTTTGTTTTTTATATAGCATTTCAGTAGAGATGCTGAAAGGAAATGTCTGGCACCTTGACCAATTTCTTAACCTATTGTATTAACAAATACTGATTTGACCCAGAAATTAGGGACCTGGTAAGGAGAGGGAAATTTTAAAAACAAAACAACCAGTTAATGTTTGTTTATGCAGTTCAATGACAATATTTGTTTTATTTATTTGTTTGTTTGTTTGCTTATTTATTTATTTATTTATTTATTTATTTATATTGCTGCCTATTTGCCCAAGGCAACTCGATATACCCATCTCCCATCATTGTTTTCTCCATCATTGATAACTGAAGTCTTCAGTGTGGTCAGTGAAGAAGCATCTAAAGCAGGGGTGTTAAACTGGCAGCCTGCGGGCCGGATTTATCATGCACAGGGTGCACCCACCCCGGTTCCGTGAAGAGGAAAAACGTGATACGTCACATGATGGCAACGTGATTCCACGAGTTTGATACTTGTGATGTAAAGAAAGGGAAGTATGAGAAAATGGAGCATACTTCTTTGCAAGTAGTGCCTTCCCATCCAACTGTTTTTTTATATATTGGCTTACCAGTACTCATGTTAGCACAGCTTGCTCCCAAACAACCTTTATTATGTTCTTCTTGGGACTCAGCAGAAATGAAAGAACATATGACCATTTTTAACAGACAAGAAAGTAGCATCTTGAGCAACAAAAATAATTTCAAATCTAGACAAAAGCAAATGACTCCCAGAAGTGGGGAGACAGAAGGAGTAAAATCTAGTAAAGTCATAGCAAAATTTGCCACAACTCTTCTAGGATATCATTGTTTCCTCAAGAAAATGGGTGTATATTCTGAAAATCTTACTCGTCTTATTTTAAATGAATCCATTTTTTTTCTTTTAAAATGATGTCAATAACGAGTAAGATATTATTTAATAAATTTGTACTTAATAATAGCTGCTTTTAGTCCATATCCTAACTGAAACAAGTATGTTTTGTCTGGAGACAGACCAAAGCATGCCTGTTCCAGGTAGAAGTGTTTCACAGGGACGGTGGGCAAAAACTAAGCAGACTAGTAGTGGCATTGGCAACCTCTGGGATGTAGGGAAATGAAGATTCTGAGAACATCAACGGTCAGACTGATATGTAGAAGAGTTGTACTGGGCTTTCTCTCTGTGTATGACCTCCCTGGATTATGTTTTGGTCAAAACTTGAAAGAACTAAAAATTTCCAGTTAGGTTCTGCCAAAGCAGAATATCCTTCTAAGAATTATTTGCAAAAACTTTGAAAGAGAGTACGTTTCAACTTTGCAACAAAGCACAGTTTCTGTTTTGTTTTGGGTTTTGTTGTTTTTTTGCACAGTGCTGTTACTTAGCAAAGCATAGTGTATATAATGAATGTTCAATTTGCTCTTATAATATCAGGTGTTATAAATACTTAGATTGTGTAACAGTGCCTGCTATACATAATTAAATTTCTGTTACAAAATATAAAAGCCTCTTAATACTATGGGCAGAATTATCAGGGTTTACGCTTGGAATGGCAATAATTCCTTCTGATTAGCGCTTAGGCATGTCCTGTTGTCTACTGTTAATCAGTGCATGCAGTGCATTTCCAAAGTAGACTTCCTATGGTTCTTTTCTTTCTGGCATTTTGGATACATGTTTTGAAACAAGTCCTACAAAGAAATATGTTGACAGCATTGTCATTGCTTTCACAGGTTGTTTTTGCTCAGAACAGTACTTTACTAGAGGCTTTATTTTTTAGAAATAAAAAAGCTAAGCTATAAATTACACCATGAGTCTTAGGGGGGGAAAGCCCAGTAAATTGATATATAACTGTACAGAAGCCTACCAATTGCTTTTTAATTGGTATTATAGACCGTGCTCTGAAATCAGGATGTTTTATTCTCCTATGTGTGAATATGCAGTATGAAGTTTCTCTAATTGATTCGCTTTGCCCATTCCATTTGATGTATCATTTTTCACAATATTTCATAATTTGTGCTCATTTCTAATGAACAGAGTCGTTAGGACAGGCATGTCTAAGTACAACTGACAGCTAACATTAGGTGCCAGATGCAGTTTATAAAGCTATGTAGAAATCTAGAGAACAGTTTAAATAAATTAGCACCTGTACATTAGTCTCACTTGCTGGTAATTTATAAGCGAATCAGTAGAGATGACATTTAGGTAAGTCATTGATCAACTTAACAGCTGCATACCCGTTGCCCAGCTGGGATACCTAATTAATAGAGATTGCAGTCCTGACCTAGTGCTTTTCCCTGACTTGAGAACATAATCTTTTATTTTGTGATTTAACTTTTAACATAAGGAATAAAGAATCTGCCTTATTTTTGAACAGTCAGATCCTTTAACATTAAGCAAATAAAAAGAAAGCTGAAACAATCATAAATTCTAATGGAAATAATGCTTGATTAAATATTGCAGAACTATGTACAACTTTATACAACTTACTCTTTGCTCATTCCATTTGATGTATTATTTTTCACAATATTTCATAAGCATTGAGCATTGCTTCTGATTATATATAAGTGTG
The DNA here is from genome assembly GCA_025802295.1 of Psammodynastes pulverulentus. NCBI lineage: Eukaryota > Metazoa > Chordata > Lepidosauria > Squamata > Psammodynastidae > Psammodynastes > Psammodynastes pulverulentus. The sequence goes on from JAOYMU010000010.1 coordinate 28,914,607, forward strand.
CCCATTCTTGGCAACAATATAAAAATGGTTTGTGGTCTTATTTCAGGATGTTTTTTTCATTTTGGTAATCTAATCTGTAGCCCTGGGATCTTAAGGGTGGTCTCCCATCAAAATATTAACTAGGTCTAACTTTATATAGCTTTTCAAAACCAGCCAAGCTTGGCTATGTGCTGCTGATACTGAATTACTGTGAGATTGTGAAAGACCTTAGTGAGTTAGGGGAAGATCAAACATCTTGATTGTTAGAGAAAGATAAGCCATTTGTCTACTGTTCCAGTGTAAAAAAAAAGTTTTAAGAAACTACTTCATTCACAAATGCTTGCTTCAAGTAGTACAGAAAGTATGATTTTTCTGTTTTTTTAATGGCAAGATAACTTTTTTTCCAAAAGGAATACAACTGAGGAATTGTCATTTAGAAGATTGTGTATGATAGTAAAATAATGCATTCCTGGGACAACACAAACGTAATATTTCAAATGCGTAAATGTTCTAGTACAATCAGAAAGGTAATTTGGTAATTTTTGGCATAAAAATACCATGATTGATAAAATAAAAATTATAAAGATCATCTAAACTGTATTGTCTGATACAGAATAGTTTGTGTTTGAATAGGAATTATGTATAATTATTTTGAAATAATGTATTTGTTTTTTCTTCCTATGAAGCTATTATTTACAGTTCCTGCTTATGCTAATTTTCTGTGAAATCCTTTTGAACTGTAAAATTACAACATAATTTACTTTAAAAACAGTTATGGTTTCAGTGTATATTTCTCTTAATATTCTCAGAATGAATATTTCATTACTGGTATATATAATACAGTATTCCATTCAAAGTTCATCTCAGAGACCATTCCAAAAAAGACCATAATTATAATACTAGTAATCTCCTACTGGTAGTGGTGTTCCCAGATCTTTGCTCTGGTATAGCCTATGGAATTCCAAATTCAAGGGCAGAGAGTAAAGTGCTTGTAACATACCATACTCAAGGGCTATTTTTGCACAAACATGATGAGTTCACAAATTCTTGCAACATTTCAGAATATCCTGGATGTATTCTTGCCAGAATCATTATTTTTACTAATTATTTTTTTCAGCGAATGCAACTGTTCAATTCCAGTGTCTGACCATTAGCTCATCCTATAACCTTTTCACCTTTGGGGAGAGATGTTGCATATTCTTTGGCCTTCTTTTCAGAAGCTCTTGTTTTGCATTTGAACCAAGAGGCTTTCAAAATTCTATTTATGACATTGGGATTTGATTAATGCATCGTGGTGGATCTCGAAGAATAATTATAACACAGAGTGAGTACAGACTACAGTGACATTTAGGGTGCATGATGGGGGTTATATTTTTAATTTATCTAAAACAAATTTTCCATGACAGTTTACGTTACTGACTTAATAAAAACTTCTTCCCTTAAATAAGAATTTTTCATTTTTATCTTTAGAACAGCAAGTTACGGGGAGAGAAAGAAACATTTGTTTCAGGTTGCTCTGCATGCTTCAGGGCTGAGCATGGATTGCCAAGCCTTTAAACTCCTACCATTAACACAATGACTTTTTAATGATTTTTTTACCATCGTATGATTACTTGGCTTCTTCATTTGGTTGACAGAAACAGTCTTCAAGCGCTGTGCACAGGAAAAAAAATCCCATTAGGATGCAAGGGGGTAGAAATGTCGGTTTATGTCCACTTTGCAATTCTGTAAAGGCAGGTCTCATTTAACAACCTCATCTTAAACACCTGGCAGCAAATAACATAAGAATAAAGGGCATCAGCTTTCCCTAATGATATTTTCTGCCCATTGTATACCATCAATGGGTTGGTTTTTTTAGAAAGTATTTATACATTGGCAGGAAAGGTGGAATTGACTGATGGGGTTCAGTTGCATAATTTAGCATATAGAGTTTGGATGGAAGTTCCAGAATGTTAAATTGATGACTTTTTCTCAGAACTAAATGAAAGTGCTACCCAGCAGTCTTTACGTTGGCAGAAAATTATACCATTGTAGAATTTATTTATTTTTATTCTACCTTTGTTTTTAGACAACTCAAGGTGGTGTATATGCTCTCACATCCTTCTTTCCCACAAAAATAACCCTGTGGATAAATTGGGCCAAGAGAGAATGACTAGCCCAAAGTCACTTGATGCGTAAAGAAGCATTAGAACTCATGGTTTCCCAGTTACCAGCCTATCTCCTTAGCCAGTACTGTACCCTACTGGGGTTTCCCTACTATGCCACTGATACGGTGCTGGCACATATGCCTGTCCTCATTTACACTATATAGAGCATGATAAGACAGGAATTCTTGCTTGGTTTCCTTCCCTTCCAACCAAATATCACCACTGGTATGAGCATATCCACCAATCATTCTTTATATGGGATGTAGGTAGGGATGGAACAAGTTTTGATGGAGAGACAAGTGGTTTAGCTATGTGTCAAAACTCACCATAATTTTGCACAGGTTTTTGCACGTGTGTGTCACTTGAAGTGACTATCCAGAGCAGTGCTAGATCTGTGTCCAGAGATAGTTTAAGCAATCCCCAACAAATGTGAAGAAACATCTAGCTATGTCTCTTTTGCTTTACTATATATCCTCTCACCATCTCTACTGGTCAGCTGCTGTTTGAGGCTAATTCAGATCTGTGAGTTGGGGATTGGCTCAGAGGCCAGTATGTTATGGACTCATCTGAAGTCTCCACATCAAAAACTGAGTCAGACTGATAGAACAACAATCTGAAGATCCAGCAGATAGCTGCTCCAGAAAACATTGAGCCTGACCAGATGACAGTAACACAGAGTGAATATTGGTTAAGATGGGGCATATACCTAGCCCAAGGATATTTGAGCAACTATGCATAGCCAAGCAAAGGCAATTAGCATGGCTACACTAGCTGCTGGCGCTATATAAGGGCAGTTCCAAACCCTTGAAAACAACTCTCTGACTCCACCCTGTTGTTTTGCTTCTTGCATTTGGACTCTCCAAATTCAAGGAAATCTGGCCCTACTCACCAAATCTTTTGACTCTAGAATCCTGGCTTATTATAGACAGTTCTAGTAGCTTGAAATCTGCTCTCTTGCTTGTAGTTGCTCCCAGCTTAATTTACAGGGTAAGGGCTCTCTGGTCAGTGACTCATCTGATGTAAGCTTATATGTGGCAATAAAACCTTACTTTGTCTTACTTTGACGTCAGACGGCATAGGACAATTCCTGGGGAGAGAAGAGTTTGAAAGACCAGACTCTCTCACTTTGCCCAAAGTAGAGCATCATGTCAGGCAGTGTCTAAAGACTGAAAGGGAGGAAGGATATGTATCAAACTACTCTGTAGTTGCTAAGATACATTTGACTCATCTGACTCATCTGGCTAGTGAAGTACATCAGTGTCCCTGGCAAATCCTGTGGTGGGATAAGGAGGAAAATTACCAGTTCAGCTCAGAAAGTCTGATGACTTTTTCAGGTGAAGGCTGGGGATCAAATGAGGGCAACACCATAAGGACAGAAAAAAACAAGGCTGCCAGGCCCTTGTTAACAGGCTCCTGGATGATTTTGATAGTTTTGACTTTCTTCCCTTCTTTCAACTACCTCAAATTATATATCTGTCTTTAAAAGCAGGGAATGTTTCTTGGTCTTCTCCCAGATTGCAGGAAAGAACAGCTGCTGGAGCTTAAATAGTTTGTGAAAATAAAGACAAATGGAAAAGGGAAAGAAAAGACAAAGGACAAACTCAGTACACAGTTCCTACTCCAGCCACTAAAACAATCAAAAGTGGATGATTATCTCCTGGACAGGAAGCTTGGAAATGGTCTTAAGAATTTCAGGCCTAGAAGTACTCCCCAAAAGTATGATTTATTGAGCCGAGGTTTCCAGGCAGAAGTTGAAAAACAACAACTATTAGGGCTTTCCTTCTCTCTACAGGCTGAACTAGAACAATGGAAATATTCTTCAATGTTGTCTGTCTCTCTTATATAACTATTTTCCCTACAGTAAATATATTATCTGAGAGGGAGGATCAAGACAAATAATCTGTGGAGTAATCTACATTAGACCTAGTAGCTAGATGATGCTTATTAAGTGTGAAGGCAGTAATCTCCATTTTTGAGCATTTAACATTTGTAAATAATAAAGTGGACTCCCTGAAAAGTGCCTTTGATGTATTTGCCCAAAGGCAGACAGATAAATTGACAGAGCCTGCAAAAGCTCAGTGCACTGAGTAAAGATTTGAACAATCTGCCGACAGACTGCCAAGACAAGTAGTTTCCACTAAGAAAGACACTCAACTATATAATAACCCTTCAGGAATCTGCACCAAGGAAGGATAGTCTCCAGCCAAGCCCAACCGAACACTCAAAACTGATCAGCAGGTCGCATTGAAAGTTATACTTAACAGAAAGGATTAATATCAGGCTATGAAGTTCCAAGAAAGCAGTCAACTCTTCTCTGAACCATCTCATTGATGTCAACACTTCTCGGTTGACCTGAACACAACTGAATGGCTGCCAAGTTCAACAGGAAGCTGGAGAATTCCACTGTTTTTTAATCAACCCATGTTTCCGAAAAGGATGCCCTTTTTACCATATACGTTTCAAATTTCTCCAACAAGGTGTTATTGTGATGAAAAGTAAGCCCTCTTTTTAATGTACCCACTGAATTGGGCTAAGAGCCATGGTGGCACAGTGGTTAGAATGCAGTATTGCAGGCAAATGCTGCTGACTGCTGATTGTCAGCAGTTTGGCAGTTCGAATCTCACAGACTCAAGGATGACTCAGCCTTCCATCCTTCCGAAGTGGATAAAATGAGGACCCAGATTGTTGGGGGCAATATGCTGACTCCAGTGGTGGGCTGCTTCCTGGTCAGACCAGTTTGGGTGAACCGGTATTTATTGTCACTGGCTGGGCCCGCCCACCCACCTCTGTGCTAACCTTTCCATATATAGCTAACTTTTTGGCTTGTTCCTCCCGCCCACGTTGCCCAGCTGAGTTCCGCGCTACCCTTGCTGTACTCACTGGAGCTGCCTGAGTAGATTAGCTGCACATTTGAAGCTGTATTTCAGTCCCAAAGTGGCGTGTGCACACTCACAACCAGCGAACTGGTTGTTAACGTAAGTGCAGCCCACCTCTGGCTGACTCTGTAAACTGCTTAGAGAGCACTATGGAGTGGTATATAAGTCTAAGTGTATTGCTATTGCTATTTTTAAAATGAACAACAACATAGTAACTGATAGCAATCTAATGTTGATGAGCCGTGATGGTGCAGTGGTTAGAATGCAATATTGCAGGCTAACTCTGCCCATAGTTTGGAGTTCAATCTTGACAGGGCTTGAGATTGACTAAGCCTTCCATCCTTCCCAGGTAGGTAAAATGAGGAGCCAGATTGTTGGGAGCAATATGTGGACTCTTAAACTGCTTAGAAAGTACTATAAAGCACTATGGGGCAGCATATAAATCTAAATGCTAAGGGATATGATTGGACCAATGGTCCAAGAAAATTTCAGAAGAAATGAAAACCAATGAAGGATATGGAGCTAGGATGTTTGACTGCTTTGGCGCTTTCTCAAACTATGAGCAGGAAGAGATTTTGAGAAGACCTAAAGGGATTAAGAACGTGCTCCTAGCAATGTGCCTTGCAGCAGGACAGGTTTTCTTAGGCTTTGCAGTTGATTGCGCAATAAAAAAATTGGCATTGTGTGTCACTCATTAGAGTCTAAAGTCTGTCTTGATCTGAATGAGAAAGTGAAATGGAAGCAAATTAAAAAAACAAACTGCTATGGTAGGCCTATAAACCTTAGATCTGACAAATATTTAACCTCAGGAATTCTGCTTTAGTAAAGAGAAGCCCTCAGTTGTTGCTTGCCGATGACATTCACTGCCATGAACTGTTTAAATTAACCTTACCTGGATGTAGGTACCCAGTAGAATCTGTAAGTGCAGGAATGGATTTAGGAGTATTTGGGATTTGGGAGTATTTCCCTTCATTTTTATGTTCCTGATCCTAAACGACATGAAGGCAGAACCACATCCTCTTATGAAATGTTGACATTTCAGTCATCCAGTTATGAGGCCACCCTCATATAAAATGTTCAAGTCAACTCTGCCAGTTGAAGCAGTGACAACATCTGAGACCCACTTTGACGAGACCTTGGAAGTGCTAAAAAAAGAATAAAGAGTGCACCATCCACTCAGAATGAATTTTAATTTCAGCGGGTTCTTTATACTTTATAACCTTGTGTGGAATAATAAGAGAAATGGTTGGTTGGCTGGCTGGCTAGAACAATAAGAAAAATAATGGTATACAGTGGTACCTCGGTTCACGAACGCTTCTGTTCACGAACAATTCGGTTCATGAACAGAAAAGTTCATAAAAATGCTCCGGTTCACGAACTCCGCTTCGGTTCACGAACAGAAAAGTTCATAAAAGGAT
>JAOYMU010000010.1:29069512-29079658 GCA_025802295.1 Psammodynastes pulverulentus
GGAAGGAGGAGGAAGCAACCGAGGCCTCTGCCGCCGCCTGCGCGACCTCGAGCAGGAGACGGGCTACTTGAGGGCCGTGCTGGCTAACCAGAGCTCTTTGGGCCGCCTGCTTGGACGCTTGGATGGAGACGGCATCGGCGGCAGCCTGAGCCTCCGTATGAGGATCAGCACCAGCCTCTTCCAACAAATGGCGGCCGGAGTTTTCATAGAGAACGGCGACTACGACTACGCACTCTCCGGCAGAAGAACTGGCAGAATAAATAAATAAATAAATAAATAAACTATCGTAAAATCATGCCAGGTACCAAGCGCCCAAATTTGGATCATATCACTATGGAGACACCGCAATAACCCTAAGTGCAAGGACTGGTCATAAGCCACTTTTTTCAATGCCATTGTAACTTTGAATGGTCACTATATAAATGCTTGTAAATTAAGGGCTCCCTGTAAGCATTCAATCCTAAACTACAGATATCATGTTATATTCTAATGATTAGTGGAGCTGAGTGCATTATCAGCCTGACAGTAGATCATTTCATGTAACAGATTTAGTTCATGAATCATCATCTTCTTCTTTTTATGATCCCATAATGCCTTGCAGGGTGGAGGCTGGGCAACTGAATGGAGCTGAATGTTTTAATGGCCGGAAGCCCTTCCTGTTGCCAATGTGGAGTTATATTCAGCACATATAGTCTCATTGTGCCCAGACAGAGAAATATCTGCCTCTACCTAGGACTGTGATGGCGAACCTATGGCATGCATGCCACAGGTGGCATGCATAGCCTTCTCAGTGGGCAGGCGAGCTGTCACCCAGCCATACATATGTGCACAGCCTCCCCGATGGGCAGCTGATTTTTGGCCTATTTCTAGCTTCTGGAGGGCCTTGGGAGCCTGGGGGAGGTTGTTTTTGCCCTCCCAGAGGGAAGGGAAGCCCCTGGAAAAATGGGCCTCCCAGAAGAACCAGAAGTTGGGAAATGGGCCTGTTTCCAGCTTCTGGAGGGCATCGGGAGCCTGGGAGAGGGCAAAAACAGCTCCTCTGGGCTCCAGAGGCTCTCCGGAAGCCGAAACAGGCTGAAAATTAGCCAGAGGCCCCATGCTCTAGAGGCCCTCTGAAGGAGGGGTCACACACGCATGCACGGGGGTTGCAGGGGGTCGTGTGTGCATGCGTGAGCACAGGGGAGCATGGAGGGGTTGCATGCCCATGTGGGAGGGGGCGGGGAAGCGCATTGCATTATGGGTGCCGGCACGCACGCATGTGTGAGCGCTTTCAGCACACCACAATAAAAAGGGTTACCATCACTGACCTAGGATCAAATTCACAGCCTTCTGATTGTGAGGTGAGCACTCCACTTCTAGGTCACCACACCACTCAGATTCACTTCATGAATGTTACTATATAAATATGTAGCAAACAGATAATCATCACCTTGCATTGGACACCATATATTTATGTCCACTTCACGCTGTTTCCAGTTTCTACTCTCTAGTATCTGTTTATACTTGTTGAACAGAAACTTCCTATAATAAAATTTAAATCATTTGTCAGGTTACAGTAGCCACCCATAAAAGGAGAAAAGCAGAATAACAGGTAACAGGCAATAACAGGGCAAAACCCTATTACTTCAAACTCTGTATCATTATTACTAATATGCATTCTGCCTCACATAGAATAAACGCCACCACTGTAGGTTCAGTGGAAAGTAATGATCATTCACACTTTTCCTACCAGAAATAGGAATATTCATAAATCAAAGAAGTCAGAGTTTAATCTGCAGGAATGCTCTGTTGCTGATTTATGTTGGTTGAACAATGGAATCTGAAAGGGGCATTTCAAAGTGAAATGGGTGGAGTCTAACTCCCATCCTGAGACCTCAGTAGGGATATTTTTAGTACTTAGGATATTTTTGTTGATCAATTCAAGATCATCAGCGATTTTGTGAATGGCCAATACAAACCATGGGGGCCATTTTTTTACACAAATAAAAGAAGTAGAAAAAGAATATAGTGTAGTTTATTTTTAAATAAATGCCCTTGTTTTATTAACATACATTGATTTGGATGATGCAAATTTACATATGCATCTCCAGAATGCAAATCTCTAGGTCTCTGCTGTTTGCTTCATCCTATTAATGTCTAAACCCCAATACTGCACTAACTTTGGGAGAATAAATGCATACTAACTTTCCCTTCTTATTACATTCAGTATATGGTATCTAATATATGCCTAATGTGCATGAATACAGAAATATAAATCTCGTCTTCAAGTACTAATAGATATGTGAATTCCCATGAAATTGGTATTAAGCACTAATTCCTTTCTTATTCTTACTCTTTGCCACATATTATATTTTTCCCACAACTGACAAGAATAAAGATTTACAGTCAATCAGGTGATATCACTAGCATTTCTGTGAGATGATTGAGGTCAGAAAAGAGAGCTGGCAGAAATAATGAAACTATCTGGTTTTAGCAGACATAAAATGTTACTCTGGGAAGTCTCAGCTTAAAAGATTTAAAATAATGAGAGTTGGAAGAAAGGTGACCAAAGTTTCCTGTTATCCCCAAGCTGCCATTCCCTGCTTAATTGTTCTTCTCCTTGGGAACAACAACCTTCTTTTTAATCTAGTGGTAGAGTCTGGCTCAAAGGTACAGAGGTAAGAGCTGTGGTGGTGCGGTGGTTAGAATGCAGTATTGCAAGCTAATTCTGCTGACTGCTGATTGCAGTTTGAGTCTCTTTGGCTCAAGTTTGACTCAACCTTCTATCTTTCCAAGGTGGGTAAAATAAAGATCCAGATTGATGGCGGAAATATGCTTGACTCTGTAAACTGCTTAGAGAGGACTGTAAAGCACTCTGAAGCAGTGTATAAGTCTAAGTGCTATTGCTAGTGCTACAAATATAAGTCTAAGTAGTGCTATAGCACATAACTACACCTGTAGCATTTTAATTCAATCAAAAAGGTTTTGGTGAGGAAAGATATTTATCTATAAGTTAAAGCCTTTGATTGAGATCAAAAGAGTGATTTCATATGAAGTTCAGTTTTAAATTTCCATTAGTTTGGATGTACCATAAAATATTTTACAATTGCTGAAAAAATAATAAGATAAAATGAGCTTTCTATGATACCTCTCTATCCCAGCTACAAATTGTGACTAACATAGGATTAAAAACCAGAAACAAAGCAAACAAGAAAAAAAAAATCTATAACTAATTCAGTTTTAAATGTCTATAGATGTGCTTATCTATCACTCTGGACCAAAGCCTAGGGGAAGAGATCTTACATCTCAATCTAGGATGGTGACCAAGATAGGAATAAGTGTAAGTAGCATCTTCCCGTTCAGGAATGGATGCCTTTGATGCAAAATAAAGAATTGTGAAAAGGCTTTCTAGGCCATAACTGCCACCTTCTCTCTCCAATAGTGTGTACGTTGTGTACCCCTTGTGCTTAATAAGGGAGTGCAACCTCATCTAGAAGTGAGTCTCCAGATCCAGGGAAACTTAGTATCATGTAATCTTGCTCAGGTGAAGAGGAAGTCTCTTCTTCCCCCACTGGGTCCTATAGCCTTCCAGACATTGGGAAAAAACCTTGATGGCACCAGCTGATTAGCCAAGGATAGAGATGTACAGCTGGTATAGATTGCTGTCTTGAGCCCATTGAAGCAGTAATAATTTTTGAAACTTGAAGAACAGTCCTGGTAGTTTCTTCACCTTAAACACCTGCTATCTAGGCTTTTTAGCCTTGATACTATTGCAGCTTTTGAAATTCCTTAGTTGTTAAAGATTTGAGGGATTATTATCAGATGTTCCTAAGCCAGCAACTTATCTTTACCAGAAGTTGAAAGATGTATAGGAAATTGATATTAATATGGAATAATGGATGTTCCAGCACTGTAAATCCCTGGCAGATGTTTTTTTAAAACTCCAATACTTTGTAGCTGAAGACAAGTGAAGGACAAAAGCTTTTATAAAAACTTTTAAAAATCTTTAATATCTAGGTTGTTTCGACATCATTTGAGCTGATACGGTTCCACAGAGAATCCTCAAACGTAGACAGGATGGTTGCTACAGCAACGCATTGCTGGTTGTGCAATGACAAACGTGCTTCATTTCGTGATATCCATTTCGCTCACAGAAAAAGCAGCCCCCTTACAAAGGTGTCCATCTGATCTGGAACAGTGATGGATAATTTGCACGTGCAACAAGAAATTGTGCATAAGAAATGGCCAAGGGCAAACAGATAGAAAACAGTGCAAAACAAAGATGTCAGACCAATACACCTGGGAATGATGGAACTCAAAAACTGGCATTTAGAATACAATTATCAGCAAAGCTCTAGAGATATTGAACATTGAGAGGTGAGTTCCCTGAGAAATAAGCCTCCTTTGCACCCTTTTCTGTTTCCCAGTTCGGTGGATGTGACAGGGGGTCTGAAACTGTTCAGTAAATTTGTAAGTGACAGCTTGAACAGGGGAAGGAGAAAGCCTACTCTTAAGATCCTAAGCTGAGTTGATGTACTAAAACAAGAGCCTTGGGGTATTTGAGTTTGATTCGTGAATCTGACATGCACTCCCTGGCTGACTTGAACAAATCACTTTGGCCATGTTTATACGTGATGCTTTGAGTGACCTTTAGCTTAACAGCAATCAGAGTTGGAAGCTTGCATTTTCCATCTGGCAGGATCTCCTTTGTTCTCCTAGCAGTGTGCTGGATTAAGAGAGGGCTTGGTAGCTCTTCCCTTGGGGCTTAGCAATGGGCAGGTTTCTTCAACTTTTCCATTAATCATCGCAATGAAAATGATAGAGGTGTGTGGAAAGGGGGGAGGACAAGGGCACCAAACTTCCAGCAAGGCTCTGGATTTCAGCTGAACTCACAATTGCAGGAAATGTTAGATATAAACTTATCTTCAGGACTTTAAAAAAAAAAACCATCTTGAATGTTCTTAACATTCATTATGGCTTCTATGCCTTGTTCCTGTAAAATCAAGAAAAATTCCACAACAGAAGCTACTATTACAGAAGCTGTAACTATGACCCAATTTTTTTTAAACCCAACAACTGACTTCTCTGGGTAAGACTGCAAATAATAAGAATAGATCAAGATTTCAGCATGATAGAAGAATAATTATACATATACTTATTATTTAAATTATATGTAATAAAGGAATAATTAAAAGTTAAACCAGGGTGGGGTGGGGGGAGACACCTTCACTATTAAAATCTTTCTTTTGAAAAGAAATCCTTTGGTCAGAGTGATCACACCCAGAAAAATTCTCCTTATATTTTATTTCTGAATGAAATAGGTTTATGGATTTGGGAATAAGTACCCAGATTTCAGCCAGAAGTGAATTATTGTTACATTTCTGAAAGTGGGGTTTATTACTGCTAAAATGACAGATCATTAAATATATTGTTGCGAAAGGAAGTGGAATAACAAATTGTCTGCCACTTATCATCCTTACTGCAAAGTCAAGGTAAAACAAACCAGCTATTTGTTTCTCACATACATTACATGCTGTATTGATTAAATGCCATCTGTTATTCCTAATGCAGGATTTCAAAGTTCATTGAAGATACAGCATAATATTTTCATTGTTACCTTTTCAGTCCAATGGACTTTGTACTCTGCGATAATCACCCGGACATTGCAATAAGTATCTAGAGCTAATTTTTTTAAAAAAGGATTTTGAACTCTAAAGCTAGCAATATGGGCATACATCTCAGCTGCAAATTATTAGTCTGCCACGTGATAATTATACCATTGTTTGTTTATTTGTGTCAGAAGCACCACAATTAAAATAAGGCATACCATATGACATAAGATTTAAAATATAAAATTTATACAGTTAAAAATTTAAAAATGAACTTGGATTCATGATTAGTTCAATTTCAGTACATACAATGGATTAATGTTCATGATAGATTCACTATTCAGTATGACAAGAAGTCCACCAGTCACTGAAGTTCACTTCTAGTGTTATAATTAATCCTGCATTATGTACACAGATTTGCTTATTCAGTAAAAAATAAATTTACATTTTGTTTGTTTTATTTGTTAATGAGAGAATTTACGGATCTTTTCAGAACATGAGTTCCATTCCTGAATGCGTTCTTCTCATCCAGTGGGCAAATATGTGCTAAATGCAAGTTGACATAGCTGCATAAACTGATATGTACTCCTAATTACAAATAACATGCCTTGGAAGGGAAGTTAATATTAAGGTAAACTTCCAAACAAACATGTTTATTGAATTCTAACTAGGATTTTTCTTCATAATGCTTTACATTTCGGTCTACTTACTTTTGCATAAAATCCATCAGTTGCAACAGGTTATTCTTAACCCAGAAGTTAGAGCGGAAAGATTGTACTAAAGGAAATCAAATTGCTCAGTCCAATAGATGGTAATTTTATAAAAATAATAAGGATCAGAAAATTGATTATATTGCTTTTCTGATTTTCTTCTTCTGAAATTCTTGTTTGCTATCTAAAGAAGCAAGGAGGTAGCAGAGAACATGGGCCAAACTTACCTCTAGCTTCTGATATTTCATGTGTTCTACTTTATAAGAAAAGAACCATAAGACAATACTTGGGAGCGACTGATCAATAGCCTGCACCTGGCCCTTAGATGAGGCAAAGTCAAAGGTCATTCAGGTATTACTTCTCCTATGAATTTTTAGTTAAAGCAGGATGTCCTAAACACTTCAGCTAATCCCTTCAAGAAATTTCATATTGTTCACCAAGCTCCAAACATTATGGGAAAATAATGTAATAAATACAAACCAATAGTACTATGAAATATCAACAACTAAAACAATAACAATAACCACTTAGATAGTCTAAAACTCCTTTGGGAGTTGATGTTGACCATCTTTATTTATTTATTTATTTTATTTATTTTATTTATTTATTTGTCAAGCATATATGTGAAAAACAAGTACAAACATAACATATAAACATATAATTATAAACATGTACGAATAAAAAGGACATTAGAACAGGGACAGTTGGTGCTTTTATGCACGCCCCTTACAGACCACTTAGAAATGGGGTGAGGTCAACAGTAGACAATCTAAGGTTAAAGTTTTTGGGGTTTAGGGAAGAGACTACAGATCAGGTAGTGCATTCCAGGCATTGACAGCTCTGTTGCTGAAGTCGATTTTCTGCAATCAAGTTTGGATCGGTTTATCTTACGTTTGAATCTATTGTGTGCTCGTGTATTGTACCTTGGGGAAGCCTGGTTTTAAGCATAGCCATTGTTTTAAAATATCCATCAATTCCAAAAAAGTAAAGTGGCAAATTTTAAACAAGGCTGTGTTATCTTTCATTTCTTTTTCATTGTCTTTTTTGTGTTTTGGCGATGGTGCCTATGAACATGGCTGGGATCACATTTAATTGGATGTCTATTTTATTACCTTCAGTACTATAAAGAGTTCGAGTTTTTTTAAAAAAATAATCCGGTACCATAGTAGTTTCTATTTTATTCCACAATGTCGGTTGCTCCATTTACAGAATGTTATTTATGAAATCACAAAATGCATGTAATTGTCTACATATAAATATTTTCAGATGTATGTGGATATTTTAGAGAACATTTTACTATCTTTCAGATGTGTTCAAATTCTTCCAGGTTAGTTGAGAATCTTGGGAACGGTAATCCCTGAACATCTGGAATACAGCATGTTGACAATTTTCTACATGCCCATGTGTCTATGATTCTCTTACTGTATGTTGTTATCTGCAGGAAAAAATAGTGTTATAGATTTTCTGTGTCAGTTGAAAGAGTTTTGTTGCATCAGAACAATCAATATTTTTCCTCAACAGTGACAAAGTCGGTCACTTTGGAATACATATAAGTCCATGAATATTGTCCAGTAGCACAGTCACCTATATCACACCAATGTTTCTCAATCTTGGCAACTTTAAGATGTGTGGACTTCAACTTCCAGAATTCCCCAGTCAGAATTCTCAGACAGAGTTATAGTATATCTAGTAATCATACTGACCTTGCCACTTCTGACCACTAGAGCGAAATTAGGCAAAATATCACAATCATTCTGGACATTGAATATTCATTTATTTATTATCCAGCTGTTAAAAGTATGATTAATATCCATTTTCTGGGGAAGTTGGCAGGAACAGAACAGAACAGAACAGAACAGAACAGAACAGAACAGAATAGAATAGAAATACTTTATTGGCCAAGTGTGTTTGGATATACAAGGAATATGATAGTTAAAATAAATCTAAAAATCATGCCAAAACCAAGGATTGAATTCTTAGTTTCTAAATCCTGGCCAGTTTTGAATATTTGCTAAATATATAAAAGCACAAACACTGTGGATACATCTGCAAGGCTAGTTTTCTGCTGAACAAAGAACAGGAATATAACAAGCTTTCCCTGGAGAAAAATATGGGTAGTTACTTGAAATTTAATGAACCAGGGATGCAGTATTAGCTGGTATGAGTAGCCCAATCATCAGTAGGTGAACTGATTAAGGAGATTAAAGTTCAAAAGAAAGTGCATTTATTCATCCTGCTTATTTTCTCCACTAGACCTTTCACTTGGAGTAACAGCTTGGAGTTTATTTGGAGTTCTGAGTAATACTATCTTATTTTCCCTGCCCTAATCTGTTATGTAGATGGACAAAATCCTCTGGCACAACAAAGATTAATCAGCTACTTTTTTGCTGACTATTTCAACTGCAGGTTTCTATTGCATGTTGGAAACAGTCCTTAGTTTTCTTTCACTGGGGTTTACATAGATTTTGTAATCCTAAACCACTGGTGTAGAAGATGTGCAGATCGGGGCATTTTATGGCCTGCACACCCAGCCCGCAGTGGGGAGTGAGAATCAGCGGCAGCGGGGACCCTCCACAACTGTCCCCTTGGCTTTCTCATATGGCCCTTGGGAAAATTAATTACTCCCCCCCCCCATGGATAAGGAAGCATTGGATAAGACTCTGTGTTCTACGCTGTACATAGATTATGCCAAAAATACCACCTATATATATTGTTTATTGTTTATAATTATGTTTAATCTTGACATGGCAAAGACAGGGTCATTTCAGAATCTGCTTTTAATACTCAAGAATAAAAGGAAGTATATAATCGGAAACTTAAAAAGGAAAGAGTCAATCACAAAAAACTGGACAATAATTAATGTAACATATTCTAGACTAAAAAATATGCATAGAAATATTGTCATAGATTTCTGGAAAAAGCAGATTGGATTACTTATACCTTGTTCAGACACTAAATTCTTATTAGCTTTAAAATCTAGCAGTACAAAATGTGTTTTATGTTTAAGCTTGCCTAATATCATAAGGTATAGTTTTTTCATGTGTAACAAACTGGCCAGAAATATAAAAAGTATATACAGGTAGTCCTTAACTTACAACGCAATTGAGCCCAACATTTATGTTGTTAAGTGAAAAAATTCTTAAGTGAGTTTTGCCCCGCTTTACGAGTTTTCTTGCCACATTTGTTAAGTGAATCACTGCAGTTGTTAAATTAGTAACATGATTGTTAAGTGAATCTGGCTTCTCCATTGACTTTGCTTGTCAGAAGGTTGCAAAACCTTCTGAACACTGCAACCATCATAAATATGAGTCAGTTGTCAAGTATCCGAATGTAAACTGTATGACCATGGGAATGCTGCAACAGTCATAAGTGAGAAAAATGGTCATAAATCTCTATTTTTAGTGCCGTTGTAACTTCAAACAATCACTAAATGAACTGTTCTAAGTCAAGAACTATCTGTATTCTATACATGCAGAATGATCTACCTCTTATTATTCCAGATTTTTCACTCAGAATAAAAGGCTTGATCATCTGGATGTAATGGTGTGTTTTTTTACTAGGACATAAGGATTTTTGGCCTATGTGGAACGTTCATGGGCAGATGGGAGATCCTGGATGATGCCAGAGAAAATGCTGTGCTAAACAAAAATACATCTTTATCACATAGAACATGACTAGGATCATATCAACAATAGACTGTGCATGAGTTCAAGGTTTCTTCTACAAAATCCACCCATAAAATGATATACTTTCTTTTTCCAAGAAGTATTATCATTCCAAAGAAATTAAAAACAAAAGGGGCATTGGTCCTACCTGATATGCTCCTTCTCTGTGAAGACGATGGTATCCAG
>JAOYMU010000010.1:29116126-29128180 GCA_025802295.1 Psammodynastes pulverulentus
GGGCAGGAGAAAGCCCCACAGCCGTCCGTTGCCGCTGGAAGCTGGAAGTCGAGTCAATCACTTGATATTATTAACTAGCTGTAAATTTTATTTTATTTATTATGCTGCAAATGGACCACACAGAACATTTTTCCAACATCTCCAGAGATATGGTTGAAATTCCATAATTTCCCAGCTGGACTCCATTGGTTTATATTGTTAGACTTGTTTGTTGTTGAATCCTTCTAGTTTCTATAGAGCTTCAGAAAATACGCAGAGATTAAGCTAGAGAAGGATGACTTAGAATATGATGTGAGAGCAAAATGAGTAAACTGTTAGTAGTTGGGAAAGAAAACTTAATAACTAAGAATCCAGCTAGTTGGGATTTCACATCTAGCATTTTGTGTTCTTCCTTTGCTTCAACCTTTTTGAGCATGTGCTGTTATTTAGAACTTGAGGAAAGGAAAAGTACCAATGCCAATATCTGCCATAAATTACTTTCTTTTAACCATTGCTCTCATATTTGAAAATTGCTTGGGGGAATCAGAAAATGTGTTGACATTCTGCAAAATTGTTTGCTTGCATTTTAATTGTCTTAATCCATTATGTGTCTCTACTGTTGTATGTATTGCATATAGACTATGCATGAACGTATTAACTTTACCAAATCTGGTGCCTGCCATGCATGCCAGAACTCCCAGAATCCCAGATAAGGAGATTTTTTTCCTTGTCTTTCTCATGTAATAATAGGCTGAGTGTAAAGCACTCAGCAGAGTAAAACAAAGTTTTTCTTAAAACAAAGTTTTTAAATTCACTCAGCAGGGCGTAATAAAATTATGCAATTTGTTTCCACAAATTATAGCAAAGGCCACAAATAAAAAAAATGGGATTCAAAAAAATTTACTACTGGTTCGGTGGCCGTGGCTAGGTGGCCGTGGCAAGGGAAGGATACTGTAAAATCTCCATTCCTTCCCCACTCCTGGGGGAAGGTTACCACCGGTTCTCCGAACTACTCAAAATTTCCGCTACCAGTTCTCCAGAACTAGTCAAACCTGCTGAATACCACCTCTGGTCTGAGGGCTAACAGGTAAACTAGTATAGGTTTTGCTTTGAGATAGAATGCCAGCTGTTCTAGCCACTGCTGCTACTTGCTATTTGAGGAAGAGCCACGGTAAAGCCAAAAACATTAGGGCCACAATTTCTAGCCAAATATCTGTGAAATGCTTAGCAGGAAATACATTGGTACATAGTAAGTTTACTATACAAGCTGGGAGAGAAGGCATCTGAATTGTTATGTTAATTTTCAAGTTTTTTATTCTAACTGTGAGAGAGATTCCTTCCAGTAATGCATAATTCTATAACAGGTGGAGTTTTATTGAGTCAACCAAATTCCTTATGAAGAGTCACCATGAAAAAAGTAGTAAAATCCTCATGGATTTTTATTATATACACAAAAATGTGAAGTCTTAGATATCAGTTTTTTAGCCTTCATATGCATCGAGTTTTTCTCAAGAACCTAGGATGTTATAATTTATTGGTATAGTATATGTTTGATTCCAAGCAGGGTGACTTTTTTTAATTGACCAATGGAATTTTTGTCAATGCACAGATTTTCTAAGTGCTATTCAAGTTTTTTTGGGGGGGTTGGCACCCAATATTGTAATAGTTACTGGGACCAGTTTATGTCATAATCTTTCAATTTCAATTTTCAGATTTTGATACTTAATGATCATCTCCAATTCTTTGTCTTCTACTTTACTATCTCCAGGTAATACCACTGGAATTATCCACACTTTTTTTCAACCACAATTAAATTTTGTATGTTATGTGCCATAATTTTATCAGTTTGTATTTAGAAATCCTACAACATTTTAACCTGCTGATTTTTGACTACTTTTTCAACTCTATGTTCCCACTAATTTTTCATTAGTGGCATATGATAATTTTTAAGATATTCTATTTTGGCAATTGTGTTTTGTCATTGTTTATACAGTTTCTGTGAAACTCTTGAACCAGCTGAGCATATGATCTACTTTTCTCCTGTATCTTTGCACAATCTGCCCTTTTCAATTCTTCATTAGTTCCAATAGCAATCAAAAAGCAAGACTTCTTTTTAAAAAAATTTCCAGTTGTAATCCATTGCTGGTTTTTTTCTTAACTACTTTTTCCCTCAATCCTTTTGCAAAAATTGACTATATAATGTTTTTCCTTGCGGGCATTTTGTTCTTGTTTTTATTACATTATTTCATGTTTTGTTTTCTGCACATTCAGTAAGTTCCAATTTTTAAATGCATCAATGCTTGTTCTTGGCTGTCTTTTGTATAATCAGCCAATGCATGCTTTTCTTCTTTGACAGTTTGCTTGACTTTCCCTACTCTCTGAGACAAACCCTTGTGGTTGCTTGCACACAAACACAGAGGTGATCTTAAAAATAAATACAGTTTAAGCAGCCCAGTTATACCCCAAGTGTATCCATGCAATTCTCTGCAAATTAGGATCTTAATCTAGACATTGCAGTAGAAACAAGTGGCATGTAGGGCATGATATTTCTACAGATGAATATCAATTAGTAGCATTAGAAAAAAAAACTTTGTCAATATACAGTAATATGTTTATTCTTTATTTTAGGACTTTTCAAAGCCCCTTGCTGCTTTGTTTCATTCATCTGCAATAAAATCTACAATATCCCAATTTTTAAATTTATAGGTGCTGTACTTTATAATTTTATTTTATTTTATTTATTATATGTATATAATATATTGATATGCTACCCATCCCTTTCCTTCAATTTTAGGTGGCTTACAATTCTATAGATTTCTTTACTAGATATTCTTGAAACAAGTTTGTATTGCACCTTTTCTTTCAAAATGTGACATATTATCTATAAAGTTTGCAGCTCAGCCATAAGGTTTGAAGTACCGGTAGTACGTTATTGAGTGGCATTTGTTTAACTGAGTATGTTGTCTCTAGTATTAACATGTAGTGATGAATGTGAATATATATTTGGAAGCTTTTCTTATTATATCATTTTTGGTCAATTGATCTGTCTTTTGAAGTTCAGACAGCTAAATCCATCAATCACCATGAAAGAGTGTGAAAAGGTCTTAATCAATTCAGCTTGGAAGTTGGGCTTGATAGGCCCCCAGCTCATGGATTCAGGCTGATCTAGGCCATAGCTATAAGAACAGGAATGGACAATTTCAGGAACTGAAATGTTGACCACAGTATTTCTACCTATAAATTACAGTATATTAATTTTGTGAGAAATAAAAAAAGAAAATTCTGTCTCTTCTTCTGGGTTTCTGAAACCCTGTCCAATAAATGCAGTCATTGTCACTAGATTAATAATAATATACTTTGCATCACCTGCTTGTAATTTGCCTTATTACGGTTTTATCAAAAGAGAGGGGAATAAGGAAAAATAATAAAGTTATAATATTTGAACTTCTATTAAGAATAACAAATTTACAATTGTTTTGTAAATTTGTATTTTGGAAACTATTGTTATTTATTACATTCAGCCAATGGCCACTTTCAAAATTGGCATCTATATATTAGCAGGTAGAGCTGTGGTTATCCAGATATTGTTGGAATATAATTATAATTCTTCTTATCACTGAATCAGTTGACGGATCCAAATGGCAGTTACTGGTGGTCTAGATTCCCATGTCATATATAATTCACTTCCAGACTTTTTGATTTAATACATTTTTTTCCTATGAAATCAGACAGAATCCATTTTAAGTTGATTCATACATAAATCCTACTCAGGTTATAGAACGCTACTGCTAAACGAGTACTGAAACATAGTTGAGTGCTTATTTCAGTGCTTATTTCAGTCAGTGAAAGTTATCAGTAGGAGTTAAGCTCGGTGCAAAGAGAACTGTTCTGTATATATCACAGACATATAAACTCAGAATGCCATAATGTCTTTGGAAGCCAAAGGGGACATACTGATTTTTAATTAAGAATGTGACCATGGCTGTGCATGGAATGGGGGACAAGTGATACAACACACACCACAATATTGTACTGCAAATTATGCAAATGAAACATTTGAATGATTTTCACAGTCATGCCCTAATATATTTGCTTCTTATTATACCCAGCATTTTATAAATGTATTGGGCAGCAGCTGTGAAGAGTCTTAGGTAGGACATCCGGGGGAAACTGGTTTAGCCAGGAAGCTTCAGATTGAGTGAAGAACTGAATTGTGTCAGTCACCCTTTCTCAACCAATTTACCTACTGAGCAAATGAGTTTGAGTTACTCGGAGGAAAGTTGGTTAGATAGATAATAATTAAATCAAAGGAGTGGAGTGGCCTTGTTGCTGATTTTGTTATCATGATATTGGAATTTGTTATGATTATATGCTATCCGGAGTTGCATTACTGTAAGTTGGATGGCTATACACATATTAAAATGTAAATAAATAAATCATGCTCCATAATTAAGCTGCCCAATTTTTACATTGCTGCTGATACCAAAATGAAGCACGTCCTGAAATGAAACAAGCTAATTTGAATCAAATAACACCCAAGTGACCATTATGCTACTTAGCTTAAAGTTTCTGGGTTCCTATTGCCTACATCAACCTTTCCACTTCTGAGCGTATCGCTTTACTCAACTGTCTCTTATTTCTCTTTCATTCTGCTTGACGACTTCACAGCCCAATTCACCCAATGCCAATTTTAGTCATTTTGTGAGCAATGCTATCACCTTCGGTTAGTGTCTCGTAAGTATATCCTACCCTTGTTCTCTCCCCCCCCCCTTTCTCCAGGAGTTTCTCTCTGTTAATTGGCCTTGTTCTCTCATCAGGCCTAGCTTCAGCTTACAGTCCCAACAGCCACCTCTTCCCTCTCCCTTTCCTGCAAATGGGTTACCATAGCAACTCAGCACATGCTCAGACCCTGGAACTCCAGGGTATGGATTTGTTTTTCAAAGGTAAATTTTTGAAACGTAGACAAAATCAGTTCCAGACACTGGAAAGGTAGCAGAGGGGAAGGAAGACCTCTGAAGTCAAGAATTCTTCCTGTTCATAATTGGGGGCTTGTAAATGGGAGATGTACTGATTTCAGATTTGGGGAATCAGCTGACTTTATTTCTAAACGTCAAGATTCTTTAACTTCCAAGATAAAAAAAGGCTGAATATGGTCCTTCCCCATTTTTAGTTCAGGAATATAACATAGAAGGAAGAAAACAAGGGGTGATCAAATGCCTTTAGCTCATATAGTGGTCAGATCAAGTAGAGGACACCTTTTCTGACTACTATTAAACTACTGGGGAATTGGAATCAGTGAGGGATCTGGCAGAAGAACTTAACCAGCTTCATTGAAAGACCCCTCACTTCCATTGGAAGAGTCCTTCCCATCCTGGACAGCACCAAAAACAGATGGTGATTGTTCTTTACTTGTCAGGCCCCACAGACTGACCCTCCCAGCTTCTCTCGCCAGCTGTCTAATAAAAGGGCAAACTACCTTTCTTCGTTACCTGTTTCACACTTGGAATCTCCTTTGCGAAGATCCATCTTAAGGAATTCCCTTCATCCATCATAGAGAAGAAATTTTCAGAGCAGTAATCCTCTAATGGCATCTGGCTCTGTGACTCTGAGACTTTGATAACTCTGGCAGAGATTCTTCCATATTGTACCCTCTATCAGGATCTAAGAATGGAACTTATAGGTCCACTATATGAAGAAATAGCTGATTTTATCCTACTTACTATCTTGCTGACATGAGCCTGGATGTAACTAATATTGTTGCATTTTTAAAAATTATTATTGAAACAAAAATCAGTTGTCAGTTGTATTTGTCTTAAAAGATCCTAATTGTGGGGTTTGTTGATGTGTTGATCATTATTATACTGAAAAAGGAAAAAAAATTAAGCTGGCAGGGCTTCAGTTGTGTGGTGAAAAGAGCCATCTTGACTTTTTAGATTCTTTGTAAATACTGCTGTGTCACTAAATAATTTGTGTGGTCCATGTGGTCCTTTCTGGGTGATAAATATTAATTTTTTGACTGAAACAGTTTTATCTAATAATTGCAGGAGCTCAGCTATGAGTAGTACCTTTCCCCAAAATAACAGTTATCTGAGGTAGTTTGTACTTATAAATTGTGGAATACTTATAAATTATAAGTAGTTCTGAGCATACACACAAAAACAGACACATATTTATGCAATTATCTTCATTCATATTTAACCATCAACATTTGAAGAGCCACATTTCCCCAATATAGTAAAATATTCAAATGTAAAACAAAACCAAAAAGATTCTGCAAAAGTAAAGTTGCACAATTCAGCATTTAATTAAAATAAATATCAAAGAGGTAAACCCATTATCAGGTATGACTTTACAACACATCAGTTCTCTGAAGTGTTGTAAACATAAGTCAGTGATCTAATGCAGAACAGGAATTATTTCTTTGCATTTGTCAGTCCGGCTCTTGTCCACTTGTCCAACCGTTCTTTGTACTTTTTCCATTTGAAGAACTATAATCACTTTCTGCTCTCTTGTTGATAAGGGAACAGTGCTGAGTTATTAAATCAATTGTAATGGTGCCCATTTGAGCAGCTGGAGAGAAATATACTGACTACTTGTAAACTACCAGAATGGTGGGAGCTATGACTTTTAGTTTACTTAGCATAATGGCTAATTTAGTTCTGAAGCCTACTCTAATTACAGATTGCTCCACCCTTCAGAAATATGTACACATGTTGTGTAACTGTGTTTCACTGTACTTCTTTCAAATTATATGCATGCTAATTCATTAAGCAATAATGTTTCTCTTTATATCCCTAATATTGTATGTGTGGGTAACTTGGAATAAACATTGTAATTTACTTATACTATATATAATGGATATCAACTGAAACAAGTATTTTATTAAATCAGTGATCTTCCAATTCTCAATCAATCCTATAGAAATTTATCTACGTATTCAATATACACTTTCCATTTTTAAAATTTCTATTGTATGATAATTATAAACCTTCTATTTTAATCTGTACTCCAGTATAACTAAAGTCATTTTTTTGGCAGTCATCCTTCTGTCCAACCAATTTTCCTTCTTGCATTTCTTTTTACTTTTTTTCCCAATACATATCCAAGGAATGACATACTATCTGATAACTGAAGGCAAAGAAACCATAATTTGAGGTTTCTAGAACTGCAGTCTAATTGCATTTGACTCAGAATCTAACCCTACTATCTCCCAATTAAAACTTGATTGAGCTCCTTAAGGCCCAGGTTCCCTGAAATGCTGCAATCTGACTTTCATCTTGGTTGTATGCTACTTCCATTCTTGGATGTCTTTCTGGAAAATAATCATACCTGTTTTAAAAGCACTCTTATCTACTGATTGCATGGGACAAATACATCCATGTTTTTTTATTCATTAGTTAAATATATGAACAGAGCTCTACAGGCATATAAAGGTAAACTGGAAAGTTCACCTAGCATGATCAGAGGTCTCAATCCTACATAAAACACTGTAATACACAGGGGTTGGGTATCTGGCCAACAGTCATAATATTCTTTCCTTCACCCATCACCCATGGAAGACGTTTATCTGGGGAGATATTTATTCTTCCCTGGCAAATATTGAAATAATATTTTCATTGCTTTACACTGTCTTTCCTAGTCTGTACCAATCACCTTTATGGGGACTGCAGTCAAAATGTCTAGAGACACAAACTGAACCAAAACCAATTACCAATCCTCTAATATTATAATATAACTTAAAAAGAGGGGGTTAGGACACAACAAATCTTTCTGGACAGAATTAAAACAAATGCTAATACTTTGCAATATTCAATACATTTCCAGGTTATTTTGCAATAATGCCCATTATTAACTATATTGCAATAAATTACAAAAATGACAAAATAGGTCTTACCTATTTGTAATTTAACTGGAATCTGAAACCATGAAGTAACATTCTTCTGCTATCTGAATTTTCATCTCTTTCAGTTGTACATTTTGCCAATTGCATGTGAATAAATTAAGAAAGCTTACTATGCAAGAAAACACAATCTCCTGGCCCATGAGAAGAATTTGCTATGTTAAGACTGATATCTATATACATTAGATACATATGAAAAAATTAGCATCTAAACTTTCAATGAATCTTCATAGGAATATATTCAGAAGTGAGATTCTCCCAGTTTGGACGAACCCTTAGCACCAAGGATCAGCTGGGAGCATACTGGTTCGCTCTGACGATCATGTGGGCCCTCTCGCCCACCCCTGCGCTGTACTGACCTGTATCTTCTCAGCTGATCAGCACAGCAGAGCAGATTGCCGCTCCTCAGCTGTGTTACTCCCCAGAAGTAACATAGGAGTTTTTTGTATAGCTGTTCACGCACACGCAGCATGCGTCAGGAAAAAGCGCATGATCACCGAACCGGTTGTTATGCTGGCAGCATCCCACTCCTGCTTAATAAAATAACCAAATAAACCTGCTATTTAACCACTGTTTTGGGGCTTACATAGGATTATTTAATAACTTCTTTTGATTCCAGCGGATGTTTCAAAACATTCACTGTTTTAGTAAAGATAGTTTACTTAGTCCCTTGTCTTGAAATGGCCATTGTTTTCAAAATTTTCACAATGTCATATGAAGTTTAGCATTGCTACAGAGAATATTGAAAGTTCTTGGCTCTCAGAAACGTCTGACTAAAAAAGCCAAATGGAACAAAATAATCTGGGGAATTGTGAGTCATCAATATTCAGCTTGAATGGGTCAATCCAGGGTAGTACCCACACTGGTTTTAGTACGACTATGTAGTTCTATTTTTGCAAATTGGCCTGCAACAAGCACTAAGTAGGAGGCAGCTGTTGCTCACTCTTGTTGCAGGCCGATGTATACATCATTTTATTGCAGAGCAGAGGAATGGACAAAACTTTAAAATAACACAAAAACAAGGTCCAGCTGTGGAATCTGGCTTCAGTCCCTAATAAAGGTTCTAATTTAACTCTGTAATAGTCAGCTTACCTCATCTAATTGCCAACTGAAAGCAGGAGATGTGTCAGCCCACAATAATTCTGAATATGAAAATTGGCATATAGGTAACACAAGGAATAGTCTGTAGAGATTCTTAGTCATCCAGGTCATAGTTGTCCCAAAGGTGCCTTTTTTTCAGGAGGCAACTGGACTTCCTTGTTTTTCTTTGAAGACGTTTTGCTTCTCATCCACGAAGCTTTTTCAGCTCACTATCCCACTATCTTGTCAGAGGTGAACAAGCTTCTTGGATGAAAAGTGAAGCATCTTCAAAGGAAAAACAAGAAAGTCCAGTTGCCTTCTGGGAAAAAAAAAAGCATCTTTGGGATAACACAAGGAAGTTTCTTCAAATTATGTCTAATTATGACCATATTTATGACCATTTAAAAATAAATACACAAATAAAAGTCATGAAGCATGAAGTTTCACAAATATAACACCTGTGCTTAGATATTTTCTCAGACTTCAGAGGGAGTTTGAATAGCTGTTTACAGACTTAGTGTCCTTCTGTGGAAAATATCTGATAATTCAATCAATGATGCAATGCATAGTTGTGACCTACATCTTAATTGGTGTCCTACATACAGTTCCTCACTATTTCTTCAGAACTGACCCAGTTAGGCAAGCCATGATATTATGAAATATTTTCTGCATATTCCTTTAACATTTTTACTGACCGTTCCTTGAAAATTGTGATGGTTTTTGCCAATCTTATGGTTCCTATAAATGCTTTTTTGATTAAGAAATCTTGGAACAAAATTCATTAAGTTGAGCATATTTGGGAAGATAAGTTACTCATAAACAAGAGGGGCATCTGTTGCAAGCTCAAGACATGTAAATAGCAGACCTGGGGGGAAAGCGTGGATGAAATATCAAAGAGCTTGAGATACTGAATTCATGTGGGGTTTGACACAGCATCTGTGGAATAATAGCTACAAGTAAATATGAATCATTAAAAAGTTTATTATAACTACTCTCAGTGTTACATCATTACCTAGATCACTGTCTATCAACCTTGGCATCTTTAAGCTGTATGGACTTCAACACTCAGAATTTCCCAGCCAGCATGAATCATTAAAGAAGTTTCTTATAACTACTTTCAGTGTTACTTCATAAATTCCTAGAATAGACAATGAAAACTTAAATACTAAAAATGGGACAGTAGAATAATTGCTTCCAATCAGTAACACCCACAATAAAAGAAAATTTTTTGGGGGGGGGATCCAAGGCTCTTTTCACTATAATGTTTATAAGGGTTTCATAATAACACATTTAAAAAGAGACAATTAATTTAAAGACAAATGAAGCTAGAAACTATTACATCCAGAGTCTTAAATGATCTGTGATTACTTCCCAGAATAGAGAACCTATTTTTATATTAAAAATGGTAACTTATAAGGCCCTGTTATTCAAATTGCCAGGAAATTTTTAGGTCTCTCTCTCTCACACACATACATTACAGATAAGCTTTGTTGTTACAGTAAAAGTATTTTTTCCCACTGAAAAAGTTGATATTGATAATGAACAGCAAGTTAGTTGAGATAACAGCTCAAAAATGGCTTACAGGGGATCTGGTACATCTGGAGGCCACCAGGTTAAAAAATGCAGAATGTAAGTGGACATCCTGTATTTAACAATATACATGTTTTGCATCATTAGAAGCCTGTGGCAACTTTTGGAGAGGTTGTAGAGGTTACACTCAGTGCTACTAGCTATCATCAATTGTGCATTCCATTCTTCAGACTGATGCATTTTTAAACTATAACTAAACCTGAGCTAAGAAAGACACATCCACTGTCAGATCAGATGGCTTCTGATCTATGAACAATATTAGCATTCCTAAAAATCAAAGAACAAATTTTCATCATTTTCTCACTTATTTTCACCGAAGTTTATCACTTGACCATTAGAATTTATACAAGATGGTTTATACAAGATGGTTGTAAATATCTGGATCCTTCTTTTTAGGAGAAAAAAATGGTTCAGAGGATCAGTGCTGCTTGTTCAGCTTCTTTAGGGCGTGACTTACAGGCCTTGGCAGTAAATGATAAGGTCAAAAAAAAACTTCATGAAAATCAACTTTAAAAGTGCTGAGTAAAGAAGCAGAGAGAATGTGAAATACTGTGGTGGCAAATGCACACATACAGTTAAGATAATTGTGATGAACAATCTTAATTGGGATAGGTAGTTTTGAAATGAATATTAGTATGAAAAACAAAATACAGTAAAATTGAGGCCGTGGTGGTAAAGTGCAGTTAGGAAAAACTGAATGAATCAGCAGGCCTAACCATGTTTCTTATCCATCCAACAGTGTCAGCAGAATTAACCAGCAATTAAAAATCTTTATTGTTTGAAACCTTAACGAAAAAGATGGTATATAAATAGGTATGGGATGAAGCTAAATCTTTTGCTAAACAGTTGGAAAGGAAAAGTAGCACTTATTGCCAGTAGTAGGAAATAAAGCCAAGCTAAATTTCTAAACTTTCTATAGTAGAAAGCAAAAGTAGTAAACCAGCAGTACTAAAACAATCAGATTTTATTGCATGTAAAAGGACATCCACACTTTTAAATTCTGTGTTCAATTATAGTAAGAAAAGTCAATATGGGGTGCATTTCTTCCACATTTTTTTGGGAATCACGTCCACATCAGCTACTATACAAACAAATGAGACTCTCAAACAGTCTCGGTGTTGCCACCTAGTCTTTTTTTTTTATCTCATGCCCAGATTGCATGTTTATTTAATCATTTGCATTCTTGCTGTTTCTCTAAGGATTCCAAAAGATATATTAGGTTCACCTTTTACCAACAACTTTTTATCTTCTCAGCAGTACTGTCAAATATTTATACTGAAAACAAAATAATTGACTACATATCTTCTCAGCCCTGCTTCCCAAACTGCTTCCCAAACTGAGCTTCACCAGTGACTGAGGTTTTACATTTGGTTCTCCCCAGTTCTTGTTAAGCAATACCCAACAGCAGTGGTTCTTAACCTGGGTTCAATCGAACCCCAGGGGTTCGGTGAATCAGTCTCAAGGGTTCGGTGGAGGTCAAGACACACACTATTATGTTTTTGTTT
>JAOYMU010000010.1:29462490-29477342 GCA_025802295.1 Psammodynastes pulverulentus
ATTGCAGCAGCCCCATGATCAAAATTCAGATGCTAGGCAACCAACTCACATTTATGACCATTGCAGTGGCCTGGGGTCATGTGACCCCCCCCCCCTTTGGAGACCTTCTGACCAGCAAAGTCAATGGGAAAGTCAGATTCACTTAACAACAATGTTACTGCAGTGATTCACTTAATAAGTGTGGCAAGAAAGGTTGTAAAGTAAGGAAAATTCACTTAACCAATGTCTCACTTAGCAACAAAAATTTGGGGCTCAATTGTGGTGATAAGTTGAGGGCTCACTTAGAAACTGGTCATTAAGCAAAGACTACTTGTATATCCAATCTCAATAAAAATATTTTTAACTTTCCTGTAGAATTGATTTCCTGGTCTGATATACCTAGTGGGACTGACAACACGACATGCTCCTTTTCCTCCTATTTTTTTTGATCACATGAAGCCTGGCATGGTATTTACCCCATTACCATTCTCAGAAAAGAGAAAGAAGGATTGTGGAAACAAAGATCAGTTGCTATTTTTTCCTGCTTTTGTTGCAAGGATGCATTTATACCAAAAGCCTGGAATTCTGAATTTGTTTTCATAAACCAGACTTTTTCAACCTTGGCAGCTTGAAGATGTGTGAGTGTCAGCTCTCAGAGTTCTCCAGCCAGCCACACATCTTCAAGTTGCCAAGGTTGACAAACACCATCACAGACTTACAATCACATTTTATAATGGACATTTAAAAAAAAATTGAACCAGGACCTTCCTTTGTTGTGAATGTAAACCATTTATTGACTACTCATTCTGTAGCTAAAAAACAGTCCTTTCTTGAACAATGGAAATGTTCAAGAAATGCTCTATCTCATATCTCAACTTCTACAAAGGCTTTAGTCTCTTTTTCTCTCAATTTTGAAGAAAGGTCTAGAAGAGCAGATCATTCCTTTTCCCTTTGTACATGCCCATGTTATTTTTTTTCAGACCTGTGAAATCTGTGAAATTTTTAATCCGAGTTGAAAACTATTATTGTACATTTAAATGTCTTTCCACTGTATTTGTTAAATTCTCCCGGCAAGGTCATTGAAATGCAATACCTGAAAACAGTTTTATATACAAGATGAGCGTTGTACTTTATTGCTGTAATTTTATACCTCAATCTCTTCATAAATTGGGATTGTAAATCTGTTCTACCAGCCTTTACTCACACTGTCTGGAATACTTATGAAAGATTTGATAGCTAAAGAAAAACTCGCTGTGCAATATCCTGCCTCATGAATGAATCTTACGGATGATATAAGCAGCTTATTTGATTTACAAGCAAGGCAAAATTGGCTTGCATAATTTATCTGATATTTTTCCAGCAACACATACATACACCCAGGACCTTTTTCTATGATTTGATTCACAATTACACTCCTGACTCAGGAACATTTGTTTGAACTAAAAAGAAAATAAACCTCTTTCTAGTGAAACTGAACTTCCGGCAATCTCAAATGTATAAAACCTTTGAGTGACACCTCCTCCTAGATTTTACCCTGGTGTGACAGCAACAGTGGAACTGATAAGGTTTCTTTTTGTTTCATTCTCCTTTTGACAGGAGGTGAGCAGATCTGCGAAGTGCTGATCTGCTTTGGGCTTTTGTTTTTGTTTGTTTGTTTGTTTGTTTATTTCCCTTTTCGGTGGAGAAGAATGTGAAGGGATGTTGATTACTTCACTGAAGTAGAAACTGTGACAGCATGGAAGTGCCCTTGCTATGAGATTGAGTTCCTGCAGCCTAAAAAGTATTGATTTTGGTTGGAATTTATTGCCTCTTCTCCTTCACTTTAGCCACTGCCGCAACCCACGGTCATAGTTAGAGGCACTGGGCAAAGCACTTGGTCACAAAATTGATGACCTATCATTGCTACCCTTAATGGGATTTAATATAGAAGGAATGACTGCCTTGGTAGCCAGGCAGCTTTGCTCTATTATTTTCTAAGAGACAGGAATATAGCTAAAGCCATCACTGTTGAGGAAAAGCAGAGGCACCAAGGTGATAGGCACCCTAATGGTGGCATACAGTCTTATTCCTGCATTATATCCACAAAGTCACTCTTTTTCATCTATAATAATCCTCAGACATATGAAAGAGATGGCTCCCTGTCTCAGCACTTGCTTTCCAAGTATCAGGGCTGCACATGGTGTTTTAAAATTTAAAAAAATGAGCTTTAGCTTTGCAAACCATCCCTTGCTCTGATAGCCATTAAATGATACTGGCTTCCAAGTGAAATGCAAAAAGGCACTGCTGCTGCTTTAAGAGTTACTTTGACTTTAATGAAAGCATCCCTTAAAGCAGTGGCATCTGTTCCAGGCTTGTGCAGAAGCCTGAAACAGGTGGGTTTTTTTTAATGACTAGCAGAGAGATGTTATATTCCCACCAGGCCCAAAGCTCATCTTCCAGATCATTTTGCATCATGAACAGCCACATGATGGGGAATCTTCTAAAATGGGGTTAGAAAATTAGCCCATGGGATTAATTTCACTCCCTTCCAAGCCATTACTTTCATAGCTCTTGCAAATGGAGACTGCTTCCTTGGAATCATGATTTGGGTCCCATGGAAAATGTGTTATGTATACGAATGATAACATGGGTTTGTTTGTGGAATGTCTTCAAGATAGCCATGGATGGCAGCTTAAAAAGAATTGAGAAAGTATTTAAAAGTCAGCCCTTGTAACCATATGGCATATGGTAATTTGGATTCTAACAGGTTTTTCAAACACTTGGCAGGGGAAAATCCTGGAAGTGCTATTATCACAGTAGACCTCTTCAAATTAAAAAAAAAAAAAACCCAAACCCTGTCTGTCATTTGATTGTTGCTATAGTAACAACCTAGTTCCAGCTGGAAGGAACCCACCAGCTTACTACTTGTGCCTACCTTCCCTGTATTTACAAGCTTGTTTTCTCCCACTGTACGGCAGCAAACAGACATTTTTAATTGGGAAGGCGAAGTGGGGGTATAGCAGCAACTAAAAATATGGGTATCTCATTGCAAGGTTTGAAAATGATTAATTCAGACTATTTCAATTTTTCATTTTTTCATCTCTGATGCAATCCATGCAAGCAGGTAACCAGTTTTTCCTTCCTTCCTTAAAATGTAATAATTTTATAGTGATTTCTCAATATGTGGTTTTGTTTCCTTGCTCTTCAATGCCTCTCTTGGTCTTTCTGGAGGGATAGAAATGATCTACCCTACTTTCAGATGGTTTCCGGATGGTGCACTGATGAATCTTTGTAGCTAAACACTGAAGTTCAGGGCTGCTAATGAGCAAACCTGCCTATTCTAAGTGTAAATTTTTTTTAAATTTTTTTTTTTTTGCAATTAGCTCTGCTGGAATTCTGGCTTAGGAATGTTTTAAAACTCTTCTTTGGTCTGTTGTACTCCAATGATGAGTAAGCTGCTGGACAACATCTGCTGATATGGAGGGTGAAGACAGGAAAGGAGAATAAATGTGGAATATATGTACATGGACTAAGTGACAATGGCCAGTACAGGTAGTCCTCGAATTACGTCTGGTCACTTAGCAAACGTTTGAAATTACAGTGGACCTTTCAAAAGGTATCCAGTTCCAAAGTCCTGATGGACAACCCCCTGCTGTCACATGACTGTCATGCATTTTGGATGTTGGACAACTGACTCATATCCATGGCCATTTGCAGCATCACATCACATGGCCATGATTTACTGTTTTTGCCCAAAACTGGCATTTACTTCCTTTTTTTTTTTTTTTGCAAAAACACCTCATGCAAGCAATACAATGGGTTTGCTTAACAAGTGCCACTTACTTAACAACCATCACACACAAAAAATGTCCTAAGATTGGATCTGTTCAAATGATCCATCTTTACAACCATCATGACTGTAATGGGTGGATTTCATAAGTTGAGGACTACCTTAATTCTAATGAAAGAAAGAATGACAGGAGGAAGAAATCTATATTTTATTCTGTATAGAGATATGAAAGCATAAAATATTTACTAGATGTCTGATTGGTACTCTGATTAAATGCGAGGGAGAAAACAAGTGAAATGTTTATGCAAATTCTGGCATGATAATTACATGTTGCTAGATCAACTTTATTAATGGGAATGTGGATATTTGTGAGCTCTGTCCCTATGACGTATGCATGATTCCATTATACCATTCTACAATCACTCATATATTCATCCTATTCTATGTAGCCAAATAATTCTTTGTTATTACAGTTTAATCATTCTTCTTCTATAGCTTCTTCTACAACAGGGGTGTGAAACTGGCAGCCTCTGGGCTGGATGCATCACACACAGGCCACGCAAAGGGAAAAATATCACGAAACATCATGTGGCGGCAATGTGATGCTACGAGTTAGACACCCATGTTCTACAAGTGAAATACCTGTTAAATAATAAATGCACAAGAATTTACCAGAGAAATGTTTGCATTCCAGTCATGGGATTCATACAATGCTTTTGTACAAGAATTTATTTATTTGGATAATAACTTTTAGCCTGACTCCGTTAAACCACAATGATCACTGGCAATTCAATTCAATCTAATACAATTCAATTATCAATTATTTAAT
Organism: Psammodynastes pulverulentus; assembly: GCA_025802295.1. NCBI lineage: Eukaryota > Metazoa > Chordata > Lepidosauria > Squamata > Psammodynastidae > Psammodynastes > Psammodynastes pulverulentus. The sequence goes on from JAOYMU010000010.1 coordinate 29,467,068, forward strand.
AATGAATTTTGTCATAAAGTGCTAAATAGTACTTTATAGTTTGTAAAGAAGTAGACCAATTAATACATTTTGCAGATTAAACCTTCCTTATTAAATGGAACATAACAAGTTAAATTCTTACTATATTTGTCTATCTGTTCTCTGTGTGTATGATAAAATTATGAAGACTGTTTTGGCTAATTAATCTCTGACTTTGAAATTTATTTTAACAATTTTTAAAATAGTTCATGGAATGTGTTCCCCAATTCCAGTCCTTTCCAGCTATTCCCAAAAGTTTCCTGATTAGGAGAGTAGATTTGAATAAAAACAACTATCCTTATTTTCAGGGGAAGCAATGCTGAAACTCTTGAAATTTATACTCAGTGAAAGGTATATTTCAATTTTCCCATTCTAACACTATTACACTGTTAGGTCCCATAATAGCTCTGTTTCCTCCTGCCCACTAGTTTTCATCATTGCTGTCATTGTTTTATTCTTATTCTTTTCTATCTGCCACCTGTTGGTCTTCAGCAGTTGTCCTATCATCCCAGTTCCTGTACCTTGAGCTGTCATATTTCAAACTTAGCAATAATATATTCAGTATTACAAGGTTCTGAACTGATTCCACTTATTCTAGATGATCTATGTGTTTCTGCATTGGAAGAGTTACCAGTATAATAGGCTCATTAACATCTTCTCAGTTATACTTCCTAGCATTTTATTCAGGTCATGAAGGAAATGTTTTTCTGTGGTTGCTAAGAATTGACACTGCCTTGAGGATTAATAGTAATTTATGATAGCAATAATGCAAAGAAGTATAGCAAAATATAAACTATATATAGTTGGTCATTATATTAGTTGTATTGCTCCTTCAACAAAGATTAGACATTTGTTGCAGATCAAAGCAACATATTATTTTTCCTCAAATCTCAAACATATTTAGTAAATAATGTAAAGCAACTTTAATAATAGATTTGACACTTGTAGATTTTTCATAAAATACCACTTATAAAGCTGAATAATTGCATGTAACATATTCTCTCTGAATTTACAGAAACCAAACAGAAGTAGATTTTTAAATGTGTAGTTATTTAAACGTTGGTAACTGTTAGTTTCCTTGCCTCTTATAGAAGACTTGCACAGACATAACCCCAAGATTAACCCCACTGAAATCACTAATGTATTCAGAATCTAGCCAAATATACTCTGAAATTCCATTCAGTGATTTTGTAATGAAGAAAATGTTATTGCCTGGAGCAGGAAAAATAGATTTCCATAACGCTTTCTTGTATCGCAGGGAAATACGAACATGGTGGGAAGTAATTTAATGTTTTGACCTCTCTTGATTACTTTCTAAAGTGCTTCCACGTGCTCAGAGAACTCATCTGTGACTTCTGTGCTAGTGATTTGAATCCTGTAATCTTTTTCCATGACTCTTCCAGATTTTTAATCCCTTTCTGTGTAGAGGCATATATCTTTTGCCAGTCTCCAGCAAAAAGATTGGTTGGATGATATTAAAAAGATGGTGGAGGGGGTTGAATGGTCCTCAGCTTTGTCTCTAATTTTGCAAGAATATTTTGTTTTTAAAATGACAAGTACATTTTCATTACAGCTGCACAGTCTGCTTCTGTGAACTGAGAGGAAGAGGAAGGAAATGATGGCTTCTAATTTTATGTCAGGATTTTTCAGTACAGTCATCTGAATCTAGACAAAACTTGCTGCTGTGAATTGAAGGGATTTCCAGATGGAGATCCTCTGCAATTTACTGACTGCATAGTGATATCCAGATAATGGGAATATAACTATTCCAATAAAAGAGAATGTTTGTGGCTCAGGATTAAACTGTAGAGTCCTTGGTGCTCTCTTAGCTTGGTTGTTTGATTGCATATGCATCGTGATATGCATTGTGATTGGGCATGTGGCAGGGGTGAAATTCAACCACCTCGGCCCACCTTGGCCTTATCATTGATATATAAATAAATACAGGGATTCAAAAGGCACACTGTTGAATTATAAAATGTACTAGGAAATATACGTAGTCCTCATTTACAACTACTATTGAGCCCAAACTTTCTGTTGTTAAGTGAGACATTTGTTAAGTGAATTATGCCCTGTTTATGACCTTTCTTGCCACAGTTGTTAAATGAATCACTGCAGTTGGTAACTTGGCTGTTAAGTGAATCTGGCTTCCCCATTGATTTTGCTTGCCAAAAGTTGCAAAAGGTGATCACGTGACATTGGGGAACAGCAATGGTGGTAAGTATGAACCAGTTGCTAGGCATCTGAATTTTAATCACATGATCATGGGGATGCTATGTTGTAACTGTGAAAAATGGTCATAAGTTTTTTTTTCAGAGCTATTGTAACTTTAGACAGTCATTAAATGAATTGTTGTAAATTGAAGACTACCTGTAGTATTGTAACTATTCCTGTTCTTTGTACCCAGATGCAATGGGATAGCATGTTCCATTGACTAAAGCAATGGGTGTCAATGTGCATACTCCAAAAATTACCATCACTTAACATTTCACTCCCCAAATGGTACAAAATGGGGTTCAGAGCTCCCAATAATATTAGGACTAGATATATTGGCCTTTAAGAATGGTAGCTACCACTATTATGTAACTATACCCTTTTTACAGGCAACACATTTGAGTTCATGGCTGAAGACCAGGAAGTTGGAAGGAAATGACATGATAACTGGACATGATAGACTAGTTTGAGCAGAAAGCATAGATGTAAAAATAATGGCAGATGATGACGTCGAGTGGGGTGAAGAACATATTTTAATGGAACTGCCAATATTTAAGGATAATATATGAATGGTATTTTATTGAGAAATTGTACAGGATTTGGGAATAGATAAGTATACAAATATAACCTATCTAGAAGTACAATGCAGATTTTTCCCCCTAAATGCCAAATTACTCTGCAGCTATTTGATTATTTTACTGGCAATATAAAGAAAGCCAGAAGTGTAATAGGCCAAAAGTCTGAATCTATTAGGTTCTAGCAAGAAAAAGCTTTCTTTAATTGTACATTGATTTCCATATTTGGTTTACTTCAACAGAATAAATAACTTTAAATTCTGGTTCTTGGCCTCTGAAATCAAGCAGATTGAAGAGTGCTCGAGATGGCATTGAAAACAGCTATTCACTTATCTGGTAAAAGACTCATTGAATTTGAGACTCGCTTATGGTATGTGTAGATGTACAGAATTGTACTGTATTTTCTACTCAAATGCTGTCTACCTAATTGCCTCTTGTAATGTATCTTCTTTTATTATAATAACATATTTTCTCCATTTCTGTTTCTATCCATCAGCTACAGGGTTTATTGCTTCATCTTAATCTTTCTTTTCAAATTAAATAAAAGTATTAATGCAAATAAAAAATAACACATAACGTTTTATAGCTATCTTACTGATATTATATTTTTGCCTTGCTAATGTATTGGCTCTTTCATTCCAGAACAGTAGCTATAGTCATCTCTTTCAGTCAAAACAAAAGAAAATATTATGGCACATTAGAAGCGAACAAATTTGTGACACAAGCTTAAATTGAATTATAGACTACATTTTTTTCCATGATAAAATAATTATTTTTGCAGGCATCATAAGATTCTTTCGTTTGGCTGAGAATTTCTAAGGTGAGTTATATCAATAAAAGATCCATATACAAGAAAAACTGTTCATGGTTAAGTAATTTGTTTTGAATTCTTGATTCAAGAGATTAAAAAATTGGTAAACCACATGAGTTAGTTATAGGATTGAGGGTTTCACCATATCAAGATTCTAAGCATCAATTTTTTTTAATGATTCTATGTCATCCAATGTAGAAGAGCAGACAGAGCTGGACGATGGAGTTAAACTCATCATCAGTTTTGAGTCATTGCATTTCCACAAGCATTCTAGGTCCAGCCCTTCCTAAATTCTGTTCTTATCTGATGCTAATTTAATGCTGAACTTTAATTGATCAGATTCTTGGCTATAAACTTGAATGAATTTTCTATGCAGCAACCCAAAGTGGTGACATTGATTCTTTGTGCCTGACACCCAATGGACCATTAATTTTGGTACATTCCATTCTGTGAGGGAATCATAAAAAACAAGGCAAAAATGCAGATATATTTGCAGTGGTGAGAAATATGCTGTTTTTATTACAAATGCTATTTCAACACTGAAAGTTGGGTAGCTGTCTTCACAAGCTCTCATTCATTATTCCAAATCAGATCTAGTAAAACCTCAATTTAATGATGCATTTATAGGGGAAAGGCTTATTTAAAACCAAATATCCATTAACTCTAAATGCATGTCATTTGCATCAATTTGCATCATTTTCAGTAATGACCTCATTACACAAATCACATAAATTGATGGATATCAAGTAATTTATGTGAATCATCTAGACTACTTAGATACAATATTTTATTCATTATTTTGGGGTAATGTCCAAAAAAAAGGGTTGTATCCAGTCTGTAAATCCAGAAATAATTAAACTGAAGGGTTCCTGTACTTTGAATAGTTTTCCCAAGACAAGAACTTTGACATGGAACCCTATTTTTGACATTGATTCTGAATTCTTAACTCTGCTGGATTATCATATATTCATGTAAGCCATTCCAAAAGTGGAAATAATAGAAATACTGAGAGGAGCAACTTGTCAGAAGTTGAATTCCAGCTTTGTAGCATATCATTGAAAAGGATTGCAGAGGTGGAAATGAAAGTGACTGAACAATATGGGAAGATTCTTCATAAAAACAACTTTGACATTCTATACTTAGGCAGCTATTGCTACTGAGAGTTGCAGATCGGATATGGGATTCCAGCTGAAAGCCACAGTTCTTCCAGGCACAAATGTTGGTTAGGTCAAGAGCCAACCCTGGACTGGCTGGAAAATTCTGGGAATTGAAGTCCACACATCTGAATACTGTCATGGTTGAGAAATACTGCTTTAAACAGGCATGAGGATACCAATGAAGTCTCTTTTAAAGATTTCCCGGAGAGATCATTTCTGGGAAGGGAAAGTCTAACGTCTAGTCTAGCATGACTTCACTCTCCAATATCACTCTGTTCTGATTTTAAAACCATTTTAATTATTCTATACAACAGAGAACAACTAAATCAGCATCAGTGATCATGTGTTGGCAGTATGTTATATCCCCTTTGTCTTTTCCTTTGTCTTTAGCATGGAGTCCCTTCAATTATGAGCTTCAAATTAGTTTTCCACTGATATTTTAAACTGAAAATAGAGGCAGTTTTCTTTTAATGCTGCTTGAGGCTTCATTTCATTTTCAGGTTTTCATTGTACCATAGTCTTTTCATTTTATTTTAATTTATTCTGGTCCTAATTAGGTAATCAGAATCTATTTTATGATATAAGATTTTTGTCCCAGTCATCTAAGGATAGAAAAGAAAGCATATTTCTGGAATATCCAACTCAGAGACAAAAACCCAATATTTGTACCTCATGCTATTCAGATAATGTGGCTTTTGTTAGATCCTTCTACACATTGCTGTGTCGCAAAAAGATAACATTAGATCACAAGCCATAATGATTGTTATGTCACTATTGTTCTTGTTTTGTTTAGCAGTAAAATATGCAACTTTTTTCACAATAAACACAAATGGCTAAACTGTACTGATTGCTTTCCAGTATTGATAGCAGTGAATGAAGCTGAGATCTAATCAGACAAAAGATGGAGAGTTGCATTCTCCAGGGTCAATTAATTTAGGTTCCCATTACAAGCTCAGCAGGCATTTGCCACCAGTCTCAATTAGGTTTCAACTGAAACATTGGCCTTGTTCTCTGTCTGGATGATAGAATTATGTACCACTTGTCATATCACTGAAGACAATGAGAATATTTCCTGATTGCTCATATCTCCCGGTTCAGCAGAAGCGTTTGAATCATTCATACCACAAGATATAATGATTGCTGCCAACTTGTACCAGTCTTAAAATATGTTTCATTTATTTTTATTTATTATTTGATTTAGAGCCTGGCTTCTACCCACTGGGCATTTGTAGCACTCTGAAATATAACGTGAAAAGCTGAAAACAAAATGGAAACAGATTAGTAGTATTAATATAACTGGGCCTAATGGAAGAGGAAGGTCTTTATTCTTTTTCTGAAAGTGGAAAATGTGTGGGCTAAACACAATTGCCTGAGAAGCATGCAAAGAGTTTGGGGAATGATTTGAGGAGAATGCCTTCTCTTGGTGAACTGGCTGTATTAGAGTGCTTTTCCTGCCAAAGTGAATGCCTAGATAGCTTCAAAGGGAGATAGATGGTCCCTTGGGAATTCAATGAGTGCCTTAAAACTGATACCTTGATCAAATTGCCAACCAAGGCAAATTGATGTTTGTATTAAGCTTCCAAAGTCATCAGAATAAATAAATTGCATATGCTAAAAGCTTTGTGGATCCTGTTTGCATGATGGAGGTGGGGTCATTCCCAGATTTGATCCTTTTCTGTTCTATAAGTTATCCTGCTGATAGACAGAGAATCAGAGTCCTGAGGCCTTTTATATACATTCTTCTATCATTGCGTTGGGTTGGAATGCCGAAAAAAGAGAGATATAACTATTAATGTTTTAAGATTTAGTTTACTTTTTGCAAGAGTTTAGTCCAGCTGCTTATAGACAATATAAAATACATGTGAATGCTTATTTCTCTTCCTTTCACTTGAATATTCTGTTAGGAAATTGAATCACTCAGGAAACAAGAGAGAGAGGGGGGAGGAGGGAGAGAGGGAGAGATTGTCACAGAATTCTTGCAGAAAGAATGGAAGAGTTGTGGACTCTGCTGGATATTGATATAGAAAAGAAGATTTAACAGAGGTTTTGCACAGACTGACTTTCCCTTTGCAAAGTTTCTTTTAAAGATCAGAGCAATGCATCTTCAAAGGAAGATCTCAAACCTACCAGAGCTTGCAGCTCTCTATGAGATTCACTATAGATGATTCCTTTTGTGTCACTTCAAACATTTTCATACCAAATATTAGAACAATAATTATGGGGTCATGTATTTGGTACTAATTTTAAATACAGGTTTAGGTTTCAGAAAATATGGCATTATAGATATCTGATGAAGACTGAAGACGGCTCTGCTAAAACTGGATCTTTTTCAGGAATAGATACAGTTTGGATTTCTAAAATTTTGCTATTCATTCTTATAAAGTGGAGACACCACCAAACTTTTCAGATCACAATTCAGTGTCTTTTAAAAAGAAACATGATTATTTTAGGTTTTGATTGAGTGATATATTGTTGCAAAACAAAATGTTAGTGGAGTAAAAAGAAGTTAAAGGAATATATTTTTTTGAGAATAATCTTAACAAAAGCACCGAAGTAAGAAGGTTTTAGGATGCAAGTAAAGCTTTGCTAAGGGTATATTTTATTCAACACGATAGTGAATTTAAAAAGAAAAGGCAAAAGAAAATATACTATATTGTGGATGAAACAAAAAGAAAAGAACGAGTTTAAAAATCCCTAGGGATGACAACTATTGCTCACCAAATTAAGCCTTTACAAAGGCAGCTATCTATGTCAACAGTGAAAGAGATGGAAATAAAGATGAACTGTGCAAAACAAAGAAATCAAAATTACAAATAAGTGTGGAAATGATTGGCTGGACACTGAAAGATGGGTATATTTGTAATATTGATTAATGTACACTGGTTATTTGCCCCCTTTTTTTAAAAAAATCTTGTATCTTTGGATTAAGAGAAAAATGCATTAAATTGACCTTATTTGTCTAAATTAGTTTAATAGTCCATTAGTCTAAATCCTTTTAATTTATAATTATAAATGTATTATAATTTGCAATGATGCTGCTAGGCATATTTGAACTTTAAAATATCTAGATAGATTTAAACATTAACAAATTGATTGTTCCTGCCTTTCCACCAACTATGTTCTGCTGCTAGACTCACTAATAATATAAAATAAATTAAAAGCCCAGGTAATAATACTGTGAAAAAACTCATTAACAAAAGAGACAGCATCCCTCCCACTGAACAAAAAACAGCTTCTACATCAAAGGCCAGCCTTAATAACACAGTTTTGCCTGCTAGCAGAAGGTTAATGGAGGAGGCATTGACGTGACCTCCCTTGGTAGGAGTTCCAAAGCTTGTGAATTGCCACGAGAAGAGAAAGCAGGTGTGTAAGGCAAAACTTTCAGCTCCTCTGGTCTCAAGCCACAGAGGGCTTCTTAGGTCATAAAAACATTTGAATTCTGCCACATTTCCTGCTTTAGACTTTTGCAAAAATAGGCAGCATCACACTTACCATTAGCTGTGTAGATACACTCCTATTTTTGCTGAAAATATGGGGATCCAGGTTAAATCCACACTGACATCCAAAGTGACATCCAGAATTCTATCTCATCTGGATTAACTCTCAGAAATAAAGATCAAAGAATATGTAAATAGCAAAGATTCATCTCAAAATCCTGGTTATCTTTGAACATGCATTATGGAATAACCGAAAGGCATCTGAACAAAGGCAAAATGTTTTACCAATGTGGTCGAATTCAAGCTTGTGCTGGTCTTGAATTATAATTTAATAATCATTTGTTAAACTTGTATGCCACCGGATTTGCAGTAATTCTAGACAGCTCAAAACCATAAAATAAATTGCAGACCAGAGGGAATGAAATGAGGGGTCTCACTTTTCCCCACCAATACTGACTTTGCTCCAAAACCATGGCACGTATCAAAAGGCACCTAGCAAAGAAATTAATTCCCTGTTGAGCTATGGAAAGTCGCTAAGTGACTGTGGGCCAGTATTTCTCAGCATAACCTCTTCTGCATGATTTTTATGGGAATACAGTAAAATGACAAACAAACATGTCTATTCTGGCTAGTGCCTTTATGTGTTGGTAGCCACAGCTATTGAAAACTGCAGTAAGATTTGAATAACCATTTGTTCTGATCTAGGTAACAGGACAGTCAGTGAAATCAATTGATATAACTTGATGCCTTCTGCAAAATTAAAAAAACCCCACAAATAAGCAGAAGGTTGGCAAATAAACAATTTAATTATTCCTTATTGGTAAAAAAATAGTCTAGTAGAAAGTTGCAGCCAGTTTGGTCTCAAACAGAAAGTGGCATTGCTGGTAAGAATCAAATCATCTAGGCCAATCTATCATGGTTTTTTCTGGCAAGCAAGGATCAAGATGTGCTTTCATAGAATCTGAGAATATTCAATGATGTCACTCTGCAACTTCTGTCCATAGTGGCATCACAATGCAGTCATATAAAGCAGGGGCTTCTGCAGTGACTCACTGCAGGTTTGGGCTTACCATAAGGTACCCTGGATGCAGTTCATACATTGCAACTTCTACACTGCTCTGAAATACTAGCAGCAACCAATATTGATAGGACTAGTATGGGTAATGTGAAAAATGCCAGCCAGATCTCATCACTTATCACTAGTTGAAACACTGTTCCATGTAGACCTCAAACTATCCTTGACACTTGCTGAATCATACCCAGCACATTTTAGAACAGTTCTTAAGGCACAAGTTAAACTCTAGAGTGATAAAGAGAATTGGCAAGAAGCCAATGGTAACAACCTGGCAAGTTGATTTTGACAGTTATTAAATATTACTTAAAAATTAGTGGTGTGCCACGGTGAAATTATGGGAAGTGACTATTACAAAATAAAATAATGCTTCTCTCCCCTACCCTTTTCTATCAGCCTTTAAGCTGTTGTAATCCTCTAAGTTCTTCACTGGCAGAGCATGAAACCAGGTCATGTATGGGTGGAGGGAAGAGAGAACGAGCAGGGCTCTTCAAGGTCTGTTTTATGGTAAGCAAATTGGAATATGGTGACCTTGTTGCCTTATTGATCCATGTGATGCAGGAGGCCAAGACAAGTTGAAGAGGTGTAATGTGCTCAGAATAATATTTACCCAGCTGCTTAGCCAATCAGTCGGATTGTGCTGCTTTTCCATGCTTTATTTCAGAAAAACAAGGGGGAATCATACATATACTTCAACTTTAGGTAGTGCCAAACTTTGAAATAATGTTGGGCTTTAGATGTGTTGGACATTTTTGTGATGATGTTAATCATTTTGAATCGGAGGGAAGAGTAGACTAAACAGTTTGTCTATGTTTAGTTCTAATTTCCCTGCTTAAACTTTCTTATCTTCCACAAGTCCTCCTGATGCAGTGGTTCTTAACCTGGGTTCAATCGAACCCCAGGGGTTCGGTGAGTCTCAAGGGTTCAGTGGAGGTCAAGACACACACTATTATGTTTTTGTTTTTGTGTGAAAATCATGTTTTAATCATGG
>JAOYMU010000010.1:29532999-29544978 GCA_025802295.1 Psammodynastes pulverulentus
TAAAATTAATAAAGCATGTTTCCCTTTAGCTCAGTGGTGCCAACCATTCCAGCTTTGAGGGCCGATGGGGGGGAGGGAGGGAATGGTTCTGTGTGAGCAGCAGGCTCACACACTTTCATGCACAGCTCCATTTGCACAAGTGGTGGCCACTCACTTGTGCACAGGAAGCCCCATTTGTGTGAGCTATATACGCATGCACGAGTGTCTGCTACTCACGCAAATGTAGCTGCATTTGTGCACTCACTCATGACTTGTGCGGCCCGGGAATTGGGGACCCCTGCTTTAGCTAAAGGAAATCCATGAAAACCTTTTAAAAGGGTGCTTCACGATGAGCAGAAATTCATAAAAGTAATTTCTTCTTGAATCAACAAAGCAGTCCTATCTTTCTGCAGACTGTTTCACCACCACTTCCAGTTGTTTTCAGATGTGTGTGCATGCACAACCACATTGTTGAGAAAAATGAAGCAGTCTTTAAATCATGACTCCAACCTCCAATATCATGTTCCTAGGTAGCGGTAAATGAAACTGAATTTGTATCTTCCCTGTTCATTTATTTTGTTCATTTCATTCTACTGGCCTTGATCATTTAGGATAATTTGTTATTCACTGCTTTCTGCAAGAGTTTTTAGAAAGTACCATTAATGTTATAATTACTGTTATAATCACTGAGTTAAACTGCCTATAATGCTAGGTGTAAAAATGTTATCTATATTTTTACCAGCTCAAAGTAATCACAAGAAGTTGCCATTTTTAGAGAAATCTGATAAGAGTGAGATTGGAGAGGATTTATTTTCTTGAGATGTTGTTTTTATTCTTTCCTATATTAATATAATTGAGAGCAAATTGAGTTTGTCATTTTTAAAATATACTATCATCAAGAATGTAAGACGACAAAGGACCATCTGTGCTAAATAAGTGGAGCAAAGTTGTGTTGAGGGGGACACTTAGTGGGACAGGCGCCCAATGTGGGAGTCAAGCTAACAAGCTACGATTCTAGGACAGAGTGGCTAGTTATAGAAGTATTAACCACTCTGCATCAGTGCTTTGCTGAAAGAGAGAGCAAACAGTTCATTGAAGCAGCAATCATTTTGAATTGCCATGGACATCAAGGGGATTTGCACTCTAAGAGACCTCAGCTACTGCTTTCTATGGTTTTATTGTGCTTGATGTGACCAGAGGAGTTTTGATTGGGATTATTATGATTACTAGCTTTTAGCTGTGTAGAGGTTGAGAGCTATATTTTTAGTTCTCCCTACTGTATACTGCTTGGAGTCTTGAGAATTGGGTGGTATAGAAAAATGTTATAAATAAATAAAAAGGCTTCACTCTAGCAGTAAAGATTCATTATCTATGCTGTGTGTCTAAGCACTTGTAGCAGAACTGAACTGGAATTTTAAGAATCGAGAATAGAATTTCTGTGGGACCTGACAGACAAGCACTGAATTATCACCTACTAATATAGCCTTAAAACTATAAACTCAGCCCAGAAATGACTAAGACAACTTAAATTTTACATGTTAAATTGCAGCCTGTTTTCAAATCCTACTTTGAAACTGTAGGGTTTCAAAGCAGGGTTTGAAACTGCCACAAAGGTTGAAGATGCCATCTTCAGCTTAATAATTTCCATTTGAAACTCCATGATCTGTTGGATATGAATATGCCAATAGTGAGATGCAAGTAACAACATTTAAAACATCTACATAAAATTGCTATAGTTTTGTTTCTAGTTTTCTAGACATATTTAGATGAAAATCTCCCATGAAGAAAGTTTGTTGAGCCAAAATCCATCCAAAGAGATTTATTGTTTGATGCTTAGAGGCTTCCTGCTCATTGAAGAGGAATGTTAAAACCTCTGGCACTAGAACAAAGGGCCCATCAGAAACTGTGCTTTACTCTTCTCAGCATTGACAGGAGAGTTTGGTAAGTGAACCACATTTCACCATTGTTTCTCATGTGGTCAAACACTATCAGCTCTCCTATTCCATATGGATTTAAATGAAATGGAGCCTTGCTTAGCTGTGCTTTGATTTGCAGCTGTAACCATGGTTATGAGGGTTATCTTGGAAAGGAAAAACTATTTTCTGTGCAGGCTAAGATTAGAAGAACCAAGAGAAGATCAGAAGGATCCTATAATGAAAGAATTCCAAGAACCACATCTAGCGGTAAAATCATTCCATCTGAATCTAAGTACTTATAATATAACTTAGGCCAAAACAGATGTGATGTGGTAGGGGATACAGCAATGTTTTAAAATGGCATTCACCTCCAAGTATTCGTAAGTAGCAAGAATCTGAGGTATAATCAGGTAGGACTGAACTATCTAAAATGGGTGGTGGACAATCTTTCATTTACTACCATTAATATTTGATAGAGAAAAGAGCATGGGTGTTAAGTAAGCAGGATTAGGATACATTTGTTTATTTTTCCTAGGATTTGCAGAGTAATTTTAGATTAATTTCTTTATTTTTTGCCTTTTCTTACATAAACTTGCAACTCAGCATCAACAATATACAGATCCAGTCTATTTACTGGTATGTTGTTCTCTATTCCTATTCTTCCATAAAGTAGTGCACATGCAGTTTACAAGAAAATTTAAATAAATTAACAAAGTTATATATTTAAAACTTAAGTTGCCTGAAGATGGTCTGATCCACCTCAAACTGTAACTATGTGAAGCAGTCAGTGTAGCCTATCAGTTATCTGCCTTGTTTGTGGGGGAAAATGTAGCTCCATTTTCCTTGCAGAGTTTGGAGCCCACCTTAAAGCCAGTCCTCTGTTTCTCCTCCCTCTTCCTTATCAAGGACTTCTTTAGATGCTCTTTTAGGGGAGCCTTGTAGATGCCTTCTGCCAAACAAGATCATGAAAATGGTATAGCTCTAGGGCTCTAGAGAGTAAAACTAGAGGGCTCCTTGCAGAGGTGGTATTGGCCTGGTAGGTTTGGCCGGGTTCAGCTGAACTGGTAGCAAAAAATCCTCTGACGATCAGCTGAGGGGATAAAAGAAGAGCAAAGCAGATGGGTGGGGGGAGGGAGGGTTGTTCCTCTGCTTCACTCTTCATTCTCCTCTCAGCTGATTGGCAATAGGTGCACGTGCATGCACAATCACTGAACCGGTAGTAGCACTGGTAGGAACCCACCCCGGCTCCTTGGTGCCCTCTAAGCTTGGTTGTGTTGTTGAAGATGTTTCATTACCTCAAACTAGGTAACATCATCAGTATTTACATTGTGAGCAATGATGGTGTTACTTAGTTTGGGTAATGAAGCATCTGCAAGAAAACAACCAAGCCCAGAGAGCACCAAGGATCCCTCATTTCAACCCTCAGCTACAAATATTCTCCTTTTTCAGTGAGCAGGGAGTAGAAGTAAGAAGGAAGTGAGCATGACATGCATCTTCATGTTGATAATTCTAGCAATTGTGACCTGGTATTTCTCAAGACATATATTTTGAGTGTAGCATGATTTTTTCTGGGTAAGCTTGCTTTCACGTTCTGTGATACATACACACAAATATGCATGCATGCATGCATGCATACATACATACATACATACATACATACATACATACATACATACGCTTGTATTCTTTAATCTTAACCATTGCTTCTGCAACTTCCAACAACATGAGATGTCTGCAGTTTGTCAGATATTTCTAACTGGCTTGCACTGGCCACTCCACCCCCATGAAACCTTGATACTATGATCTCACCATTAAATATTATTTTAAATTGGATTATGTTTTAAACTTAATTTCTCTGTTGGATTCTTGTGAGCAATTTAGAGTCAGGAGCCTGAAGCAGCATGTAAAATCAAGTAATAACGAATAAAGTAAATCTAATATGTTGTAGTTAAAGTAATTGGTAGTGATTGAATCTCAAGAATCCCTGTGATTGTGATGGCCAATTGTTCTCTGATTATAAGAGTTGTTTTAATTTTAGGACAGATCTCCCTGTCTTTCTGGTCCCATCTCCATCCTAATGCTTTTAGAAGATGTGAAGAGCTTTCAACTCATTTTTGTGGATACTTTATTCTGAATTACTTTGACCTTTCTCATGATTCAGGCTTTATCTCTACTTGAAGAACAATTGAATTGTACCCCTCATTGTCTATAGACTTCCATTAAGATCCCTGCCTGACTTCAGTTCACAGTGAAGTGAATACTCTGTCTTGTAGTACCACAAAGACCAGTGAATTTAATGTTGTACCAATGTTAGGATCAGAGGTGGTATTCGACCAGTTCGCACCGGTTCAGCCAAATCGGTAGCAGCAAAAACTGCCGCTCTGGTGAACCGGTAGAAAAAATATGGCTACTGGTTCGGCCAAACCGGTAGCTACAGTATAACCCACCCCCCACATGCACGCACTTTCCCTTCCCTTCCGCACATGTGCACCCGTACTGGTGCATGCCTACTGCACATGTGCACACCGATCATCTGAGAGGACTCTTTGATCCTCTCAGCTGATCAGCACACTTTTTTTAGTTACTGGTTCAGCCGAACTGGCACTTTTTTAGCTCAAAAAAGTGCCAGTTCTGTCAAACCAGTAGCTAAAAATCATGTGCAGATCATCTGAGAGGACTCCCTGACCTTCTCAGATGATCTGCGCATGTTTTTCAGCTACCAGTTTGGCCAAACCGGCACTTTTTCGAGCTCATTGGAGAGGACTCTTTAAGTCTTTTTTAGCTACCGGTTGGGCCGAACAGGTAGCTAAAAAAAAGTGTGCCGATCATCTGAGAAGATCAAAGAGTCCTCTCAGATGATCAGCACGCACATGCACAGTAGGCATGTACTGGTAGGCATGTGCATGCACAGAAGGGTGGGGGAGCGCGTGCACGCACAGAGGGGGAACATGCACACAATCAGCAAACCGGTGGCAACACCAGGAGGAAACCACCACTGGTTAGGATGCTATGATGTAGCTCTCTTTAAAGTGTGTCTCTTAAGAACATTTTAAACAACAGGTTGAGAGTTCAACAACATTCAAGAAATGTGATAGCTGACATAGAGTGAGGTGTGTTCACACCTATGTCCTATTGTACTGTGTCCTATTGATGTGTATATACATCTACCAGGAGAATACTAAAAGCAATAATTCAGCTACTGGCAAAAAAGTTTGACCTGCAGGAGGAAAAGAAAAATGCTACACGGGGACTATTACTCATAGCTATATGAGGACTAGGTGTTTTATTCAGGTTTTATTCAGGTCAAGTAATGGAATGCTGAATTTACTTATCAGTTTTGCCTCAGCCACAATTTTGTATTTGCCTGAATTATTTTTATTTATTACCCTGCCTCCCTAGAAGAATGGTTTTAGGGCACTGAAGCAAGTTATTTATCAACTGGTTTCTCATTGTTGTCTTATAAATATCTAATTTCTGTCCATTTGTTTCCTCCCACTGTGACTGCCCTGTTGGCTTATGAAAATAGCAAATAGTGTTGCTGGCAAATGAGGTGAAAGCATCTGGCATATTGAGAAATTGAACTAAATATACATAGGACTTTACTTCAAAGGACTGCATCTGGCTTAAAGGCCAATATTACATTTCATTTCCCAAATAGCCTATCAGCCTGACAAGGTATACTTGTGTTGTATCAGGGTGATTACTGAAAGATTTTTGAAAATAATTTCAAAGCATGATGTTTACAAAACTTGCAAATTATAGGAAGAAAATGTTAATGTAATGAAATGAAGGTGATAAAAAATAAAGGGATAAATTGAGATCAAGCACATAGTATAAGACCTACTTGTTCCTATTATAAAATACATCCTCAAATGTTAGTTCTGGAGGAGTGGAGGATTGGTTTATTGTCTCTGTAGCTTGTGACTTTATTCCATTATTTATATAGACACTGTTACGTAGACGTCCTTATGCAGTCTATTCTGTGTTGCACATTGTCTGAGCTACATTGATTGACTCCTGCTGAGCTTATAGTAGACAATTTTGCCTTAGGATAGGATATTGGTTTGAATAGCCTGTAGGTCTCTCTCAACAGTCTAATTTAGCTGCCCCCAATTGACGTATCTCTACCTAAAAGCTTTTATGCTGTTTCATCTTGAAGGTGGATGAGTCTTAACTAATTTTCTGTGAGTTTTGTCCATGAGGCATTAGATTGTCTGCTTACTTTGATCAGATTCACAAATCCTTCTGACCACCATTCTCATTCATTTTAAATCCATGAGCAAAAACAAAGGCCAAAGGTATTATCTGTGGTTTTCAATCCATATGTAAATTTCTGTTTTGCTTACAAAAAGTCTGCATACCTCAGACATGAAGGCCAGTATCTTGATGATGGATTAAAAAATTAAAGTGAAATATACCAGCAGATAGGAAAAAATGGAACTTTGTTCTGACCAAGACTTCCCAAGCCAGTAAATAACACAAAGTGAGTCCCCAAAAAGTCTCTTTTATTTTAATGGCTGTGAATTCTGTTCATTCACAGCCTAATGAGTTCAAAACAGATAAATAAAAGTTCAACAGACTTTCAAGAGAAGGCTGATAAGCACCCACCTTATCTCCCTTGCCCAACAACCTATTTTCCAGTTGCTGTGAAAAGCCAAATAGAACAGAAGTCAACATGGAGTTGCAAAGAGGAATCCAACTGAACACAAACGAAGTTGCTCCCTGCAAAGAGCATCTGACCCAGTGTCCCTCCTTATAAGTCTGATGGGAGGGGCCAATCATCTCCGAGTCTTACTCCTGAGTTGCCCTTTCAACCCCAACTGTTCTTGCCTTCTGGCAGTTCTGCACATGCGCGCACTGACAACGGGGGGGTGGTGTTTCTGTGGCTCACTCATGTTCAAATCTGGAGGCTCTGGAGTCTGCACATAACTCCCAGATGGCCCTGGCCCCATCTCTCCTTCGACTCAAAGCCCTTGCTTGAGCCTTCCTCAGCCTCCCCAACCTCTTTGCTGTCAGACTCTGCTGCCAGCTCCGTACGCCGCTGGCGGATCACAACAGATATATATTTCAGAATCATTCATAAGTAATTAAATTACAATGTTTAGACTATGAAAAGCAACATTATTCTGAGGCCTATGTAAACATTATTCCTGGCCCTATCTAACAAAATGAAATTCAAGGTAGATAAAAGTAATATTTTCCACTTAGGCAAAAAAAACCAACCTGTATAGGTACAGGGCAGGTGAAACTTGGCTGAATGCCAGTAACTGTGAGAGGGATCTTACACTTAAGTGGACAATCACTTAAAAATGAGCATGTAGCAGCAACCAAAAAAAGCCAATGCAACTCTAGTTTACATTAATAGACGAATGGAATCAAAATCATGTGAAGTTCTAGTACTGCTTTACAAAGCCTTACTAAGACCACACTTGGAACACTATATCCAATTCTGGTCACCACAATATAAAACAAATATTGAGACTCTGGAAACAGGGCAGAAAAGAGCAACAAGAATGATTAGAGGGCTGGAGATAAAACAGATGAAGAGCAGTTCCAGGAATTGGGTATTTCTAGTGTAATGAAAAAATGGATTA
The DNA here is from genome assembly GCA_025802295.1 of Psammodynastes pulverulentus. NCBI lineage: Eukaryota > Metazoa > Chordata > Lepidosauria > Squamata > Psammodynastidae > Psammodynastes > Psammodynastes pulverulentus. The sequence continues at coordinate 29,540,489 of JAOYMU010000010.1, forward strand.
GGGCAGACATGATACCAATATTTGAGGGGATCCCACAAAGGCAAGAGGCAAAGGCAAATTATTTTCCAAAGTACCGAAAGGAAAGATGAGACACAACCATGGGAGAGAAGCAATCTAGAAGTAAGGAGAAATTTCTCAATAATGAGAGCAATCAACCAACAGAACAGCTTTCTTTCAGAAGCTATGGGTGCTCTATTGCTGGAGGTTTTCAAAAAGAGACTGGGCAGCCACTTATCTTAAATGTTGTTGGGTCTTCTGTTTGAGCAAGGGGGTGGATGAGAAGACTTCCAAGGTCTCCTCCAACGCTATTACTTTATGTTCTCAGGTTCCTTGAATGAGTTATATGGGACTTCACACAGGGAGAAAGTGGCAACGACTTTCCTTGGTGGTCTATACTTGGAAACCACAAGAAGGTTGACTCAGTAGAGGAACTCGATAGAGTTTGTGGGTGGGGAAAATTCATCCCCACTCTCTCAATTGGCCTAGAGGTATATCGTGATTGAATACTGAAAGCTGCTGAGAGATCCAGCAGAAGCAAGATAAATACCCCACCAGAGGTTCAGGGTCCACCAGAGTTAATTCACTAGCACATTCAGCGCTTTCTCTGTCCTATGACTCAACATGAAACCCAAATATAACAAACCAGATATTCTGCTTCCCCCAGAGTACTCATTGCACAGTGAGTTTCTTGAATAATAGGATTTAAAAGTATCCTGAGTTGTTGTTTTGATGATTAAATTGGAACTACATCTGTAAGTCATACAAATGTTTTCCCCTTTCTGCAGACTACTAAATGAAGTCATACCGAAAATCAATTGTGATTCCCAAATCCTCTGTATAATTATCAAAATGACAATGATTACTTCATCTTCTACTAAAGCCTAGGGGACTTCTCTCACCAACTGTTATTTTGAAACCAAGATAGTAATATTTAATAGCCCTTATCAATAGATTTCACAAATATTTTGTAATTCTTATAAAAATCTGAAGATCTGGTCCACAAACACCTCAAAGACGTTGAAGAACACATGGTGAGAGATTCCATTAGGCACACTGGACAGGTCCGAATTTTAATGCTGTCCTTTTAATGTTAAATTTTATCTTGCTTGATCAAGTCATTGTATCTGTGCCCTTTGGCAAGAGAACTGTGCTTCCCCTTAGATTTCCCTGAAACTAAAGAGAGCGGTGCCTGTCTCAGCGAGCTAAAGAAGATCTTCATTATGATAGCTGAAATACTACTGCTGCTGCTGCTTCTGATGTCCCATTTTCCATGTGGGACACTGATGACCAAATGCCCATTAAAAGTGCAGAAAGAGGAAAAACACAGATTTAATTACTACAAGCCAGGAGATTTCCTGATTAGTGGAATCATATCTACATCTAGCGCTGCATTTAAACCATATGTCTTCTTTAAACCTCCAAATCACAGATTTCAAAGGTAATTCCTGATGTTTTATTTTTATTTATTTATTTTTATTTATTTATTTACTTTGTCAAGAATATATGAGAAAAAAAGAAAAATAATACAAGTATGAATATATTATATAAACATAGAAGTATAAACTTGTACGAAAAAAGACATTAGGACAGGGGCGGTAGGCACATAGTGTGCTTATGCATGCTCCTTACAGACCTCTTAGGAATGGGGTGAGGTCAACAGTAGACAATCTAAGCTTAAAGTTTTTGGGGTTTGGGGAAGAGACCAAAGAGTCAGGTTGTGCATTCCAGGCATTTACAACTCATTTGCTGAAGTCATATTTTCTTCAATCAAGTTTGGATCGGTTTACTTTGAGTTTGAATCTATTGCATGCTCTTGTATTGTTGTGGTTGAAGCTGAAGTAGTCATTGACAGTTAGGACATGTAGTAAATAATTTTATGTACTACACTTAGGTCATTTGTGGGAATGTTATGACTCCAGACTGATTCCTCTCTTAACTCCTCCTACATCTTCTCTTGGTTCTGAAGAGCTAGAATAAGGGGCAGTTGGAGTCACATTTAGTGCAGAGGTGAAAAAAAGCTCCTGCATCTGTCCCTCCTCTAACAGATGGATAGGGTCAAGCAAACTTTCCCTTTTGATGTTCTCCTGGGTGATGGCAAGACACAGTGTCTCCTAAGGAAGCCTCTTTGAAATCACCAACCCTGGGGAAGATATAAATACATTTGATTAAATGGGTTGTTATCATTGCAAGGCCTTCCTAGACTGGTAAAATATGCCTGATGGGGTGTGTCCATTCTTGCAAATGTGAAGTCAGCCTTGGAAGCCATATTTTACTTAGGGGCTCTGAGGCTGCCACAATTAGTGTCTGGGAATTGGGGAGGGGGGAATTCATAGAGATGGAAGATTAGATTCAACAACATTCTTTTACAGGAAGTCAAGGACATTTTATCCTGCACCTGGAGAGGAGTGTTTGGAGGAATGGCTCCAGTTGGAATGGTGGTTGATTGGACCGTGTGATGGGTGATGGGTGCAGAGGGTGGATCTTTGATTATGTCTTGGGGAAGGAAAACCAGGAACTCTCAGATTTGGCGTTTCCCAGATCTGCCAATATGACTTCTTCAATAAATTCTTACTTGGATGGAATTTGTTTCGGACTGCTGGGTGGAAATGGGGAGTTTCGTTGGAACGCTGACCTGTGAGATGGGACTCCAAGAATCCAGGGATTACTTTGTTCAAAAGATTTATCTTTTCCAGCAGGATCTTGGGCTCAACCCAAAAGACACACACCTAATGTGGTATACTAGGAGGCTAGCTTCAATGTAGTGATGCTTATGACATCAACTCTGCAGCCACTGATGTCACAGAACCTCTGGCCCTAGTGGATCATAGCAAGCCATGGGGAGCCAAAGCCATAGGGAGGTGACATGAAGATGGGGTAGATGGTAATCAGAAGAAGAATGGAAATTGACAAAACCAGGTGGCGGGACTTAGGTCTGACCCCAAGGCAGTTGTCCAAGAAGATTGGGGTCACCTATTCTATGGCAGAGTTCATCACCCAGAGCTACCGCAAGCCAGTTCAAATCCCAGGCCCAGGTCTAGCTTGCCCTCGTTCATCTCCACGTGGGCGGAAGTGCCCGAAGAAGAACCAGTGTACGTGCAACCAAAGTGGATGTGAAAGAGCCCCTGGTTTTGCAACCCCATCTACCCCATGCGGCAGAAAGAGACAAAGATGCAAAGAGGAACTAAGTGACGATGAATGTTCTTCTACTGTCTGTGCTTGGACCGAAAGAAAGGAAGACTATCAGAAGCACTCCTCCTGCTCCCTTGCAAGCCACAAAAACAACTCCCAGTGTAAAATTTCAATATGTAGCAACTTCTGTAGGCCAAAAAGAAACAAGCCAACTTCCTACCCAAAGGCCAAATGCTCCAAAGGAAGGAAGAAACCCAAATGTCGGGCACAAAAGAAAGCAAAAGCCACTTACCCAAAGACCCTTAAATGCTGTTGTTTGACCCAACCTTGCCGGAAAAAAAGAATGATCCCTTTGGGTATTCACCTAGACGTGCCTCTAAACATATATCTGGATGACGATGACGATGACGGAGTAGAGGTGGAAGACCAGGAAGTCCAAGTGTGCAAGAAATGGAAAAACAAGAGCATAGGGGTGCAGGTGCCAACCTCGCGCAAAGGAGGCAAATGCGATCTTGAAGAGGTTCAATGCCCAAACCCAGAACCGCCACCTGAGCAATGGGCAGAAGAAACAGAAGAGCAGGAAGAAATTGAGACGGACCCAAATAACCCCACGGACGATTGCAGTTCAGAAGAAAAGAGTGATTCCTGCGAGGAGATACCAGCCAGGGAAAAGGGCCAGAGCTCATGGTGGGAAAAGGTCCAAGAAGGCATGGTTTTATTGGAGTCTCTTCTGTCCTCTATCATAAATAAATGTTAGCCTCCTTAAAAGATCGTCCTGAGATCTTCGCTCTCCACTAGTTTTATCTTGCGTAACCGGGGAGGGGAGATGGGAGCTCCAAATTTGGAGATGGAATCGGGTTTATATGCAGATTGAACTATTACTGGCAAATGTGGGGTTTTTTTTAGAGGTAGAGCAAAAGCTTTGAAAGCAGAAGGTCTCAGATTCAATCCCAAAGGTGTTTTTCTTTTTCTCAACAAGTTCCTGGACTTCGTTTTTCCTTGAAGACGTTTCGTTTCTCATCCAAGCTTCTTCGTCCAAGAACTGAACTGAAAAAGCATCATCTTCAGTTTCCATAGCTTCTGAACTAAAGAAGCTTCTTCGTCCAAGAACTGAAGAAGCTTCTTGGATGAGAAGTGAAACCTCTTCAAGGAAAAACAAAAGTCCAGTTGCCTTTTGAAAAAGCGCCTTTGGGACAAGCATGGCCTGGATGACGGAGAATCTGCCATAGACTCCCAGATTCAATTGTCCACAGTTGAACATAACGCCGGCAGGGGAAGTATTCCGAGACTGAGGAAGAAGAAAGCTGACATTGGTTCCACCAGCCATGCCATTGGAAGCAGGGAGGACTTCAGATTCAGGG
>JAOYMU010000010.1:29842742-29859562 GCA_025802295.1 Psammodynastes pulverulentus
TTTTGGTGCAGGTTGAGAAACACTGAGGATAACCCTAAATGAGGTTAAGTGCTAGCTCTTCTGTTTTAGATATATCTCCAAAGGCTGCCAGATTCAATTTTAGTGATTGAATCATTTTGAGTCAGGAGAGTTTGTTCTCATAAAGCCCAAGTGAGTCATTGTGCATAATTCCTTTAAAAAGGGCCAAGAGACCCACAATGTTAATTACATTATTGAACTAAATAGAGGAATACTTAATGGAATCCCACCGAGAGAACATATTTTAAGCCACTGTCTACATCAGCCATAGTAAAATCTTATTTGCTTGCTTGACAGTTCCCTTGAGGATTGGAGGGGTGAGGTTATTTATGCAGCCTAACTTGGAAATTGAAAATATTTTTCACAATGTCTTTGTTAAAAACATTATTAACATAAAATAAGTATTTAGACTTGTTATATTAATGAAAGATTTGTTGGACCAAATTCCCATCTTATTGCGCATACTGTACATCTAGGGGATATTCCAAAGTCCAGAACTAAAGGACTTTTGCACATGATACACTTTTTGCTTTGTATCCTATCCCCAGAATCAGTTTGAAGTTGATTTTCAATTGTCTTCAGCAGACCATGAAATACTGTAAACAGACAAGGAATGCCATCAACTCTCACTCTCTGACTGACCAAAAGAAAACAGGATGGAAACAATATTCTATCCCTTTCTAGACTAAAACAAAATCCCCCTCATCCTGGGGGGGAGGGGAGAGAGAGGGGGGGAGGTGAGTAGCTCCAATCAGCACTTTCAGGAGAAAATATACTATGGTTCAGAACAGGCCTGCTGCTTTCCAGCCAATCCAAAATGTTGTTAGCTTGTTCCAAATTTGAAGAAAATCTGGAAGAGACTTATGAGGCTGAGGATTCATTCCCCTTTCTCCAAAAGCCCAGCCATACTTCCTTTCCTGCATTTTGTTTGCAGTTTAGCCATTCTACTCAAACTAGTCCACTCTTCCTTTTCCACAATTCTCCTCCTTTGCTGCTTCACTTGAAATCAAGTATACCATAATTTTAATCAATATTGTACAAATATCAGTGTAATGAAACAATATAGTTATTAAAATTTACAATAACATAATAGAAAGGTAAATAGATACATGAAACTTAAACCAACCCTACAATAAAGCTACAACTGGGTTCCCCATAGAGGCAGTCACCCTCTAAGTGACTGGCATGTACTTCTATGTTTTGTCAAGAAGTGTGCACATCTGCCCAGAAAAAAGTCAAAACTAAGAAATGTCAACTAACAAGCATTTGGGGTGGATTCTCACATGTTCTTAAAATGCAGATGTGCCCATTGCCTCAAATACAGGGGTAGCCTGACCAAGATCCTTTCCTTTCAAGTTATATCTTTTATATGAATTTGTCCAGTAAGTTTGTGATTTTTATTGACAAATCCCTAATGCATTTTTGAGCAACCTCAAGTTTATTTCATACAAAGCACGTTTTGAAAACTGCTGAATTCATTGAAGTAGTATTTAACTAGGCATATCTGGCAATGTCAGCCTATTCTATTTGAGTGATGTTCATTTCAGGAAGTATATATGACAGGATGTTAGAAATGTTCCTTTACTGACTGATAGGTCTGGTAAGACACAGATGCAAATGATACTTATCATTATTCATCCAGGCAAAGGCAGATTTACTTACATTCTTCAGAAATTCTCTCCTGAAAAAAGTTTTGAGCCATGGAACAAGATTGGCACATTTTTGGATTCCACAACATAGTTCCGTGTTTTTCAAACTTGGCAATTTGAAGATGTGTGAACCCAGAATTTCTCAACAAGCATTCTTGCTGGAGATTTCTGGAAGTTGAAGTCCACACATCTTGCAGTTGCAAAGTTGAAAAACACTGATACAGTTAGTCTTCAAATTACGATCATAATTAAGACCAGAATTTCCATTGTTAAGCAAGGCAGTTGTTAAGTGAGTCACACCCATGAGATATACAAAAAAGCTAGAAAGACCATTTTTTATTGGACAAACATTACAAGTGCTAATCACCATAAATATTTCTAAATTAAATTGTCTGTTTAATTAATCTAAACATGAGTGGGGGGAAAGAAACAAAGGTAGATATTTCTGAATCAAATCATTACATCTCTTAGGAATAGGGACGTTGCTTTACAGCAATGTTAATCAATCTGCAGAGTTAATCAATCTAGGGCAATACTGCCGAATTTTGAAACAATCATCCTCCACCTCGTTTTCTAATTGACCCCCTTTTTAAACTTGAAAAAGCAGACTAAATCCAAAACAAATATATTTATTTGAGTTTTTGTCTGTAAATGGAAGCACAATTCTTTTTTGGAAGAGAAGAGAACACCTCCTTTTATTAAAAGCAGGAGATCTTCCATCCCTGTTCCATATTGCCTCTTTCCAAAGAGGTTTTTCTACAGAGCAAATACATAGTTAAGACTCTAGGCTTGTCAACCACAAGTTTGGTAGTTTGAGACCTAAGTACTGCATGGCAGAATGAGTTTCTGTTACTTGCCCCAGCTCCTAGCAGTTTGAAAGTATGTAAAAATGCAAGCAGATAAATAGGTACCACTTTGGTGGGAAGGTATCAGTGTTCTGTGCACCTTTGGCATATAATCATGCCAGTCACATGACCACAGAAGTAACTTTAGGCAACACTGGTTCCCTCGGCTAAGAAATGGAGATGAGCAACTCCTTCTAGAGACAGACACAAGTGGCATGGAAAGCCTTTATCTTTCTAAATATAGTAAGCCTGAATCTCACTCTCAACAGCAGAGTGGATCTTTGTCCCAGTATTTAAATTAATATTTATTTTTTATTTATTTATGAAATTTATATATCATCCATCTCACTGTAAAAAGTGTTCTGGGCAGTTGAAAATTACTCATTATTACTTAAATATATCTTAAATATATCTATCTTAAATATATAATTGGGGAAAAAATTACCAATAATAAATAAAGGCATACAGCTTTTTGCCAAATTTGGAATGATTTTTGTTAAAATATTGGAATGTTATATCTCTAAAGATACAATGATTCATTGCTGTTTTGATCTCTGTGCTAAACATAAATTGTCATTTTCAAACAAAAGCCAGATGTTTAAACTGGATTTGGCATTTTTGTCCACCTATCAAGTCTTTTTCATTAATCTCAGATAAGCTATATTGTTGTTTGGTGGTGTTATTGTCACTGGATGTAAACTATTTGAGTGAAGGATACCTTTTGCAATTGACTGGTGATGATTTTGTCAATGCCGATGGTGTTCAAGTGGTGCTCCAGTTGCACCCAAGTCACCTGTTACTATCTCTGCTTCCTTTTGCTATAGTTGTTCTATTTCTATTTACAGGTCTTTGTATTTTCTTACTTTTTTAGTTCTTTCTTTTTCTCTCTGTCTTCTCCAGATACTACCACATCCACTATCCAGATTTATTTATTTATTTTGCCTTTCTTATTGACAATTTTTACTTCTGTGATATTTTATTTCAGGTTTCTGTGTGTTTCAATTCTAAAGTCCCAGAGCACTTTAGTGTCTTCATTGTCTATTACTTTCTCTATTTTGTGCTCCCACCAGTTCATGCTTGCAGGCAAATAGTATTTATTACAGTTATCATTAGTGTCATTATTGTTGTTGTTTTGCTGTTGTTGTTAGCTAAAAATGTATGTCTCAAAAAGTGATTATTTTATTAGGGAGGAGTTAAATTCTTAGCAGAGACTCTTAAAACTTTAAAAATACTTTTGGAATGGGGAAATGCATTATTATGCACAACCTCATTTTTGACATTTCCCATTCTGGCCAATGCAAATATGTTCATTTTAAAAATAAATGAAGGGTTTTTTAAAAAAAAACCAAAAAAACCCACTATGTTGTTTGCTTTTCTGAATTTGTGCCAGAAGAGCTATTAGCCATGATTGAATGCAAAAAGCCTAAGATAAAATCCACCAGAGAACAGCAAGAGAGTGATGGTTTCCCACTATTGGCCCATCAACTATAATGAATGATCGGTACAGATTATGACAAGACACCTAATAGGAAATGGTGGCAAAGGCAGGGATAGGGATACTTCAGAGTAATGCTGTGGCATCAGAAGTCAAACAATAACATTTTTCATGGAGATGTGCTGTCAGGGGGTGGGGTGGAGGAATCTTGCAAAGTGTCATTTATTTCACAAGCTAACTTCACTTCAGTCTGAGAAGATAGATTGAATTAATAAGCGTTAAAAATATGATTCCAGTTAGTATTGAAATAGTAGCTTTAGTGTTGCTGTTTATTCCTTCCTTCTATAAAAAGCAAAGACTCCTAGGTCAAGCTCAACTCGTAATGCCCTGAAAATTACTAGGATCTTCTTCCAGGTTGGTTTTTTTCTACTTCCTACTAGAGCAGACCTGTCAAACTGGTGCCCCACAGGCCAGATGCACCATCTGCAGGCCACGCCCATCCCAGCTCTGCAAAGACAAAAAACATCATGATACGTCACAATATGTCACATGACATGATCGATATTTTGGTTTTATTAATTACATTATATAGTAGGATGAGCTGCTCCAGTTGAAACTGAGTCATAATTTGCTCCCTAGGTTAGAGTTTTTTTCTGACTCCATGAGAAGTGTCATACAATCCCCTCAGAGTTTCTCAAATTAATGTAGATGGTCTTTTTTGGGGGTGAAAATATTTCAAGAGAAAAATTGTTAGGGAATGGAGAGACGGTTGGGATTGAGTTCTGCTGTGAGGACTAGAGGGGTTGTGTCAGTGGTGGGTTTCAAATAATTTAACAACCAATTCTCTGTCTTAATGACTGGCTGGGTAGGCATGGCTGGGTGGTCATGTGACTGGGTGGGCATGGCCAATTCAACATCACTTAGCGCATATACCCCCCACATCCCTACACTCTCCTTTCTCTACACCTTGGGCCTATACACAATACCTCCAGAAATGAAAGGGTTAACCAACCCTCAGTTTCCTGGTGCAATTCCCCCCCCCCCAGTGAAAGGATGGGGAGAGACCAGCAAAGCATTCTGCTTCCATCACCAAGGAAAGTAAGACATTTGAGGCTAAGTTTATTAAAAAAGCAGTATATTATATCATAACAGCCAACATTTCACACCTGAGGTGGCATTGGCAATAAATCCCATTGACTCCTCAGAAGCAATTTACAATTAAAGCCCATTTGCACCCCAAAAATAATAAATAAATAGCAGAAGGAGAAGGATTGACAATATTTTTGTGCAGGCAATTCTGAAAGAGACTAAGATAAACCTGGATTAGTCCCTTCCTTCCTTCTCTCCTTCCTTCCTTCTTTCCTCCTTCCTTCTCCTCATTCCCATTTCTTTCCTTCATTCCTTCCTTCATTCTTTCCCCCTTTCCTTCTCCTCATTCCCATCTCTTTCCTTCCTTCCTTCCTACCTTCCTTCCTTCCTTCCTTCCTTCCTTCCTTCCTTCCTTCCTTCCTTTCTTGGTCTGTTTTTCGGGCATTTTTGGGCCATTTCTCAGGCTGTTTTTCAGCTGAAAATGCCAAAAATGGCCCGGAAAACAGCCTGAAAATGGCTGAAAAATGGCCTGAAAAATAGCCCGCAAAACAGCTGAAAAATGGCCCACAAAACAGCTGAAAAAATGTTTTTCAGCCCATTTTTCAGCCATTTTGGGAGCTGTTTTGGGGACATTTTTGGCAGGTTTTTCGGCTGTTTTTTGCCCTTAAAAATGGCCTGGAAAACAGGCAGAGGGAGAGCCAGGCAGTGGTGGGATTAGCCAGTTCACTGTACTGGGCAGAATTTTAACAATTGGTTTGCCTGAACCGGTCCAAACTAGCTGAATCTCACCTCTGGGGTTGTGTGAATCAAGGAATAAGAATGCAAGCTGAAAGCAAGCCAGAGTTGAAGAGAAGATCCCTGGAAGAAGAAAGAACATAGAGCTGCTGGCTCCTCCCAGGAGAAGAAAGGGAGATCTGCAGGCAGATCAGGTAAACCTAGTGAAAAGGACTGAGCGGATTTGGAAAGATCAGGTCAAATGTCAATGTAGAAAAGTATGACCAAAGTGCCAGATTTCCAAGAGGCTAAGAGAAGAGATAGTTTTCTCTCTTTCCTTTCTCTTCTATAGGGTAAGAGCAGCCCCCAATATGAAACAGCTGTGTAAAAGAGTTTAAATAAAATAAAACAGTGATAAATAAAATCTGTATGAATAAGAGAGGGAGGGAGGGAGGAAGGGAATGAAGCTGTTAATAAACTGTGAAGTAAGGCTGCTGTACAATAGCAATGAATACCACCAACTGTTTATTTGAAGAGCACCGTTATATAGTAAACAATACATGTTTGGAGAAGAAGTTCTCTGTGTGTGGAAGTAAGTTCCAGCCCCTTTGTTTCCTTCCAGCATACCACTATGAATAACCATGAGAAAATTCTAGCTGTAGATCAGGGGTCCCCAATTCCCACTCCGCAGACAGCTACCAGTCCATGGCTTCTTGAGAACTGGGCTGCACAAGCAGAAGGCGAGCACACAAAGCTCCATTTGCACCTGCACAAGATTAGGTTGCTTATGCAAAACCATCCCCCCTCCCCTCCCCATTGCTGCTGCCAGTCTGCAAAGCAGGAAAAGTTGTTATAGATATCAGGAGAATTATGGGAAATTTTACTGACCATGTAAATTTTGAATTATATGTTGATTTAATAATATTGCGGAGTCTTCTGTCAATCATAGAATTCTTTATCCCTTTCACTGCCATTAGTAGCATGGGTTTCCTAATAGCTATTTTTAAAACTTCACAAAGACCAATCACTTTAACCTACACTTTTATTGGTGTTGATTCTATACACAGAACACACTTGTAATCAGTGTAAAAGTGTAAGTATGATTTCTCTTTTAAATCTGTTTTTGCCTGAATAGAAAAGTAAAGGATGGAAAATGCCTTGTATTTTTCCCATAATCTAATTAATATGAGAGTGACTGCCTTTACATTTTGCATTATCACCTAAGAGAATTGTTTAGCTTATATGTCAATTTAAACATATGTGGCAGTCATATCTGCCTGTGGAATTCTGGAAGTTGAAATCCACTCATTTTAAAGTTGACAAACTTGAGAAACACTGGTCTAAATTGTTTAGGAATTTCATAGAAAGGAAACAATGGTTTTCAAGTAGCACCCTTTCAAATCTGTTTCAAATACCTGTAACTTTTGGTTTGCTTTGAGGAAGATTTTGATGAAATTCACAACAATAATTGAACCTATCATGAGAAATAACCATAAGCAAATTCTAGAATAGCAAAATACTGATTTCCCTCCCATACACAAGATCTCTTTATTTCCATGTAATGCTTGTCTGGAGTTTTGCAGTACAGATCAAGTGGCCCTTATTCTAGTTTATGGATGGTTTTTTAAATGAAATCTTTAATGTGAAAGCATCTTAAATTAAGCAGTTGGCTCTCAATCAAACTGAATTAGTTCAACTTTAATAATATTTTTTTTACAGATATAATACAGTGCCATAGAAAAGTTACCTGTCTGTGTAAATCAGTCATTGGGCTATGTGTTTTAAAGTATGTTATTTTTCTTACAGGTATTATGTTTTATTAAAAACAATATAAAAGAAAAATGCAGAGATAAGGTTTCAGTCCAACACTCATACAATCATGTAATCAGGTCTCATTGATTGCAATCAAGCTTAAACCAACTCCTGGCAGGGATGGCTTCCCGTGATTACAACCTCACATTCAGTGATTATTTATTTTAGAACTGTTGTTTATTGGAATCTTTTCTCTACTAAAATATGTGTTGTTATGAGAACTAGACTGTATCTGTAAAAAGAATCCCTTCATTTTCTAGCCTCCTTCTTCTATGATTGTTGCTCCAATGCTTGAAATGACATGCTAGATTCCTTGTTCTTTATTTTTATAATTATATACAATTTAGTAATTCTTGACAATTTGTCTATTTGCCAATTTGTAAGCATGGTAGTTCTCAGGCCCAGGTTTTGAGCCCATCAGAAAGTTCTGCTCCAGTTCTCAAATATACTTCAATCTGTCCTGATATCTTTTATTCTATTTCTCATTGTAGGCAGAGCACTCTATAATTTCCTTTCCTTTTCCATGCTATCACTGCAGGAGAATCAAATTTTGGAGGTTGAAGTGTAATCAGGGTCAATTAAATCTTCTTACTTTGGAAACCAATTACATATTTAACACAATATGTACGGTATGCATTCTGCTGTTTGGATCAACGAGGAGGAACTGAGGCCATTCTCTTTGGAAGATAATTAAAAAGTAAATTAGAATCACGAAACTATCTACAACAAGATGGGACAATGTACAATTGTCTTGATGTTGTAATTTACCACTTGCTTCAAATTGAACGTCTGAAAGACCAAGCTTGTCCTTCCCTGATCCAGTTCAATGCCGTATTCTGAAGCAGAATATTCCAGTGGTCAGTTCTGCTTCTGCCTAATCAGCAAGCCAAAACTTTTATGTTATCATAAACTGGTAATTCAGAACAGTGTTAAGTGCAGCATGTTTCATGAACTCATTAATCCAGTCAGCAGTGTGACAGACTACTTTCATCCAAAACTCTACTGTGGCATCTCGTGCAATCTGAAAACCTCAGATAATCATGAAGATAGGATCAAGCCCCACCTTGTCAGTCCTAGTGGGTGGAAGTGATTATTTTATAGGGAGGCAGAAAAAACAACATTCTCTGTTTCAAATCTCACTGGCTATCAATCACTGAACATGCTTCCCACATTCTGGTTCGCTGCCGCATGTACAAGCATCTTCACCGCTGCCTGCTTAATAGGGAAAAGTCGCTGAATTAATAAAATTGGTGATTTTTTTCAGTGCCAGATTGATGGTGTACAAGACACAACTAAAGAAAGTAGTTAGTGACTTTGTTATGCCCCAGATTGCAGGCTTTGCTCCAGTCTTTGTCTGATGATTTTCTGCCAAATAAATAATGAGGATTTATGATATGGTTAGTGAATGAATTAGTTAAACATGTTGTGTGAATCCAGTCAAGGTATGTCAACCAAGAGTTAGGGTTGTTCTACCAAAAAAGAGGGGGGGAAATATTATCAGAAAAATTTGTTTTGTGTTAATAATGCAATACAGGAAAATTATTGTTGTTGTAGGAGTAGTATAAATTTATATGCTACATGAATTTTGGAAACTTTACAAATTGTTAAAAATATTTCAAGATGAAGAAGCAACACAAAAATCACAAACACAACACAACATTAGAAACAAAGATACAACATAAAATAAACCCAAGCAAAGTAAAAAGCAAAGGAGGCTTCGCTCACCTTCACCAAAGGTTGGGCAAAGAGCCACATCTTCAGGGCCCATTGAAATACCAGTAGGTTGAGGACTGTTTGGATCTCAGGGGGAACCCCATTCCTAAGGGCAGATCCTGCTGCAGAGAAGGCTCGTTTTTACTGTCCCAATAGATGGCATTACTTAATTGAAGGAACCCAGACTATGCCAAATCTGCCATTTCAGACTGCTCAGGCTGATATTATGGGAGACAAGCAATCCCTCAAATAAACAGGTCCATGTAGGGTTTAATAGGTTAACCAGCCCCAAAATCATCATTTTTGATCTGACCAAAACCCATTCTAATGCAACATTCTCATTCATACAATGACACTGTATGGCGGTGATAAACCCATATGCAGACATAACTCTTTTCCCATTGCTGCTGATCAACAAATGGCATTTAGAAGTATGTTATCTTTTATTTAGAAGACAGTAACTATCTTGCATAGATTCCAATGTCCCATCTAACCTATCTAATCTAATCTCCTCTGATAAAGCTATCAGATGAGGGATGCCAAATGGTAATGAATTCCTTAGTGTTAAGTATGCCCTGCATAAAGAAGTCATTCTTCACCCAAATCTCCCATTATTTATCTTCTACACTAAACATCTGTGGACATATTCCATGCAAGTTTCCCATTTACTCATCTGTTTCTTTCCTTCTTACTGAATGTTCTCATAGAGAATATATAGCATGCCTCTGGTTGCATCATAACTGGCAGTCTGGAGGAGGTGAAACAAAGAAGATAAATGAGCTTTGCAGATCACTGGATTAGTCTGGTTGGTCTTCCTATCAAAACTGAATTGTTCAGATGAAGAGTTGTGTGAAGCAATAGGCATCTGGATGGTTGAATCACCTGTTTACTATCTCCATTTTCTAGAACTCAAAAAGTAGCTCATCAATTCCTTCCTCTGGCTGCAAAAATGGTACATAGAGAGTTAACAAACACCATGAGCAAAGTTAAAGCTATCCCCTCCCTTTGCTCTTCTGACTACTGTAATCTCATTTGCCAATTACTTCAGAAGGAAGAGGAGGAGGAAGAGGAGGAGGAGGAGGAGGAGGAAGAAGAAGAAGAAGAAGAAGAAGAAGAAGAAGAAGAAGAAGAAGAAGAAGAAGAAGAAGAAGAAGAAGAAGAAGAAATGTCATGCAGCAATTTCTGAAGACGTGCAGATTTCTTTCTGTAAGCCTAATAACACTGAAAATATGCTATGACTTGCAGGCTAATTTAAGAAGGTTCTGAAATATTGGAGAACTCTTGAGCATCCTACAGAAAAATACCAGCGTTATTGAAACATTATTAAGGTAAAGAGAAATATTCTTACCAATTAGTAAGAATGTATGTATATTGATAATGAAAGCACTGGCTACCATCTTCAACAAACCCCAATATTTGGAATAGATTCTCCTGCTCGAGCAGGGGGTTGGACTAGATGACCTCCAGGGACCCCCCCAACTTTGTTATTCTATGTTATTCTACCTCACCTTTTGTTAAGAGGGAGAGATCACCACCTTCCAACCAACTTTGTTACTTCAAAGAAAATTGTTACTTCCAATAAAACCCATCTCATTAAGTTGAGCAGTGTCTTCCATTTTTGCCAAGAATAGTTAACAAAACACTTTTAAACATCAGCTCCTAGCATTTTTGTCTAAATTCAGAAACTTAACTTTTTCATGAAATTACTATCTTATAAACAAAAAAGAAAGTGAAGCAATAATAAGATCTGAAGCAATAGCCCATCCTCTAGTAAACTCTTGTTCTCTATCAATCTATAATCATTCCTAACATCTTCAGGATATAATGCCTTAGTTTGGCTGCCTGGAATTTCTAGATACTTTCCAAATATTTCTGAATAAAGTCATTATTACTCAATATTCTGAACGAGTGAGGGCAAAAGAAGAATAGGACATCAGAAGATCAGGTGGCTGGATGGAGTCACTGAAGCAGTCGGTATAAACTTAAATAGACTCCAGAAGATGGTAGAGGACAGGAAGACCTGGAGGAACATTGTCCATGGGGTCATGATGGGTCGGACATGACTTCGCAACTAACAACAACAACTCAATATTCTTCATATAGCTTTATGGGGTAATCCTTTTTGAGTCATCATCACCTTATACTTTTTGTAAGATGATTATATGATTATTTTTCTGTCGAAAAAGGAAGATTAAATATAATCACATTGTAGCTGTTGATATGCAAGAGAATGGTATGATATAGAAGCTAAAATCATACACACATAAACATGAGCACAGAAAGACACTTTGAAATCAAACTAGACCAACACTAATTTCACATATCTGTATGAAATGCAACTCTTTACCCAGCCAAGCTATGAGACCCATTAACATGAAGAAACTGGGTATGTTCAGCACAGAAAACAATCTGATTTCTCTTTATAAAGCTATAATAAGATTTATTCTTTATTGCCCTAGAGAGCAGTAGAAGCAGGTAGACTCATCTGAACAACAGAGGACATGCATGACAGTAAAAGCAGGTCAACATTTGATTCAATAACCTAGACAAAGGGTCAGCAACAATGTTAGATAGCAGACATCACACGTGACCTTATCTATTTGTCATATAAATCACTCTGAGTCAGTAACCAGTCTATCCCTTTCATACAGACAATATATCTATAAGCTGGCAGAGACCTTAAAGTTACATATGTTCTTGTAAATTTTTATTTTACAACTACTAGACTCTTCACATACTGTAGCCTCTACAGGATTGAATTGAATCAATTGTGTGAATTCTGGGTTACGTTTTTAAGTCTAATTAAAGTCTAACTTACTGTTCTATTACTATTGTATTATTTATTCATTTGAGTTTTACTGACTGCATTTTTTTTGTATTGTGATCTAAAACTGCAGTAAAGACATACCGGTATTCTTTTATAAGACAATATAAATTTACCATCAAATAACTCAAAATAGAAAAGCTGCTTTGTATTAATAAAAAAAATCTACTCCTCAAAATGCTGACTGGGCAATTCTGAAAGTTGAAGTCCACCCATTTTCAAGTTGCCAATGTTGAAAAACACTGGAGATAACACATTTGGAAAATAGCAGGAACAAAAGTGTCAGCTGCCTGGCTCATGAGAAACCAAATAACACTTATCTCAAATCAATATTTTTAAGTGAAAAAGTGAGACTGTCCTTGGAGAAATAACCAGTTTAATCCTGTATGGGAGCAAAGAAAATATAGTATGAAAAAAGACCCTTGATTTTTAAAGTAACCCTGAAACTGTATAATTTAAGAACTGTCATCCAACTTGAAAAAGATTGCCTAAGAATACATGATTGTTACCATGTTAATAATCTGCAAAGCCTACATTTTATAAGTGCACGTTACCCTGTCTTTTGTTGAAGGCTGCCTGTCTCCTTTTGTATAGTACTGAATTTCCTAAAGGCATTTGTTGCATTTCTATACCAAAGTTCTAAATTGCCTTTCAAAGCAACCAATGAAGTTGAAAGTATCCAGTGAAGCAAAACATGAACACAATCCAAACCAAGAATTTTATATTCTAAAAAGATATTGCAATTTTTTTTAAAGACCTGATAATAGTTGGTACAGAAAATGGTAACACGAACAACAGAAAAAGGATATCTTAATACAATAATAGGCTGACTAAAATAGTGACTTTCTGTTCATCAAATCTAATAAACATCAAATCGTACAATAGCAGAACAAAGAATCAGGAAGACTGCTGACCTTAAGGATGGGGAGTATTTTTCTCCAAATCACCAAAAAATGAATTATCTTGACATATTTGTTAAATAAAACTGAAATTACTATTCAACCTGTCCCTTTATTCAAGTAATTTTTATTTTTCTATTTACGAGGCAATTGTTATATAAATGTGATAGTATCATCTCTTTCCATTTAAGTACCCTTCTATTTATGAATTGGGCAGAATGCGGGAATGAAAAGTACAGAAAAAAACCAACTATGATATATCAGTTTGCTGTGATAGATGGATTTCATTCATTCACAATTCATTCATTCATTCATTCATTCATTCATTCATTCATTCATTCATTCAACAGATTTGTACCCTGTCTTATCTTTAGGTGTTCAACATATTGTATGAATCCTCTTCTTTCAATTTTTTTCCAGAACAACAAAGTTATGGTATAGGTAAACATGAGAGATAGTGAGATGGGATGTGTGTTAAGATGACAGCCACAGCTTTGCGATGGAAGCCTCAGCTTGCACTGCATGCCAAAAAAGGACTGTGCTGTTATTGAATGACCTTGATGAAATCGTGGTCTGAACTTGCCCTGAACTTGTCTGAAGCTTGGTATAGTGGTTACGAAACCAGGAGATGGTGAGTTCTAGTCTGCTTAGGCAATGAACAAGCTGGGTGACCTTGGGCCAGTCACTTGGTCTCCATCTTAGAAAGAAAGAGGCAAGGGCGCTTCTGAAAATCTTGCCAAGAAACTGCAGGAAAATCTTGCCAAGAAAACTGCAGGGATTCATCAGAAGTCAACCCTTTCCCCCAGGCATTAGAACCAGTTAAGGGGGAACCCCCCTCTGCTGATTTCGTTGTATGCATGATTACCATCTTAGGTTTTGTATTTATATATGGTTGTCTACTGTTATAAACAAATATTGTTCTTTGCTTTTATTTGTTTTTTCCTCTTTTTGATTTATTGTGTGTTTATGCTGCATGCTGCCTAGAGTCACATTGTTTGAGTTGGGTAGCCTTATAAATCTTGAAAATAAATAAGTAAATAAACACTGGCTCAAAGGGACACACATACACACACACACACACACAAATCTGACCTTTTGCCTATAATACACTGGTTCAATCCCGGACCCAATCCCAACACATCTGGGTTTAAGAAGAGTAATCAAAAAATGTCTATTAAGACACAGATTACTTAACAACTCTAAAATAAATAACCCTCTTCTGTTCTAGACTACTTGTATTATGGTTAATTTAAGTATCTCAGTCATCTCAGACTAGTAAACTCAGACACTTTTAAAACTTGTACACTGCAAGTTTCATTCTAACCTTTAAAACTTTAGAGAAAAATCATCTTTGGCATTTCACAGCACAGAATGACCTGCTAAGCTGCTGACATACCATGACAGGTACAAGGGCTGATCTTCACATTCTCACTGCCTCCCCATCCGGCTTCTCGTGTTCAGCCAAATAATAGCTGAGGGGTTTGGACAGCAGCACCCCAAAAAATGGCATACAGTACAACGAACCATTTGGAAGTCTGTGAAATCAGAAAGTGTGAACTGAAGATCCAAAGTGTAGGATTACATAAATAATGGTGTCACTGTGAGGGTGTCAATTCGCCCTACCACACATTATATTTTCAGAGAAACTTTTCCTTAACACCATTCAGAGAAAAGAAAATCATTTCAGGCCACTTCATCATAGCTCATATCCCACAAGGAGAATAGTTGATTGATTGATTGATTGATTGATTGATTGATTGATTGATTGATTGATTGGATATGCTGTCCATCTCACTATTCAAACTGACTGGGAAGCAGAGAACTGCTCCGGGATGGAATCATTTCAGCCCAACCAATCTGAATTGCAACTGGATAATTCAAGCAGGTGGACAAGCATATATCTGCAGAGAATAGTCAAAAAAGCCAAGATGATGATCCCAATGGTGCAATTGAAATCCCACCCATTTTTATGTGCACATCTTGTGGCTGCCGTGTTGACTTTTTTTTAACCATTTCCCAAGGATACTCCTAGTAAACTTCCTTTATATAGCCTTCCACAATTTAGTGTTCTTCAAATGTATTAGCCAAAAATTCCCTAGTGCAGTCAAAACATGGGAATCTAGATTTCAAAATAGCAATAGCGATAGAACTTAGACTTATATACCACTTCACAGTGCTTTACAGCCCTCTCTAAGTGGTTTACAGAGTCAGCATATTGCCCCCAATAATCAGGGTCCTCATTATACCGACCTCCGAAGGATGAAAGGCTGGGTCAACCTTGATCAAAATTGTTTCTTTCATACATCATAATAAGTCTCTTAAACCAATTTCCTTGTAATATGACTATATTTTCCCCATACCTTTGACTTTAGATGAAAATCCTGCACTCAGTTATATTATGATGCTATATGTTTGTGTTAAGGGGAATTTTAGCCTTTATTGTTAGCATTTTCATAAAGTTAACATTAACATTTCATCATGGCAATCTATGCCTCCTTTTGAAATTTAGTAAGCTATGTTTTCCATTTGAGGCAATAATTTCCTTTGATGTGTTCAAAAACTAGCTCTTTTAGTGATTAGTGAAACAATAGGATGTATTCTGAAGTCCTTAATTAAAGTTTCAAGTGTTAACAAAGGGTGAGAAAGGGACGGATGTATCTTAGGACCCATAAATTTACCCCTTGTGGTTTGCACATAGTATTTTTTATTGTTGATCTGCGAGGCACCTATTGAATGTGATGCACAAATATCGAATGTAATTATTTGTAGTCTACAATATGTAAGGATTTGACATCCACACTCACACACATTTAATAAATGCTTGTTGTTTTGCTTGAAATAGTTGTGGTCTGTATTGTTGGAAAGCAAAAAAAAAACCACTTTTCAAAGGTATTGGATGTTTCTCTGCCAAATTCAGAGACTAGATTCTTTCCATTTCCACACCAACTCAGGGTACCCAAATTTGGAGTAACAATTGGAGGTATATATTCAGACAAGTATAGAGAGCAGAAGGAAAAGTATACATTTATTATAATTAATTGGAGATGGCAATTATGAAAACCCTTTATAGACTCTTTGCATCAGTAGTGGTATGCTCCCAGTTCGCCCCTAATCGGGTGAGCCGGTAGAGCTGGCGAGCGGTAGCTCCAATGATCAATGTTTGGGTGGTTTTGTGGGCCCTCTCACCCACCCATGCTCTTTCTTTAGCGTTATTCGCTCAGCTAAGTGATGCGGCAGAGCAGATTCCACGCTAAAACTGCTGAAAGGCACTTTAGCTGGGGCTTGTCTGAGCTGCGCACATGCACGCGTGCTGTCACCGAACCAGTAACAGTGCCGCTGCTTTTCATGAAACAGAAAGAAATGCACTCATGATTTGTGGTTTTGATTTTAAAAAAACTAGAATAGAAAAATGTGAGCAATTCTTGTAATCATAGAATAAACGTTAATATTGTAAATGTACTTATATTTGCTGCAGAAGACATTGGAAGCTTCTTCTGTTTCTTGGTGATATTTCTTTCGTACTTTTTCTTTTTTTCTTCCTTTTTTCTTTGCTTTTTTTGCTCTTTACTAGCTTGTGTTATTTTTTATGTTATTTGTAAAACAATCAATAAAATAAAATGTATTTAACAATGCAAACTATCAACTGAAACCATACACCAGAAAAGGGAAAATATGTCTGATTGTTTCATATTAGTTTCCCTATAGGGGACGCAATGGCTCAGCAATTAAAGCAGTGCTTCTCAATTATTTTCTGTCATGCCCCCCCTAGGAAGAAGAAAACATTTTGTGCGCCCCCGTGCGACTGTAAATAGTATCATTTGT
>JAOYMU010000010.1:29877942-29899550 GCA_025802295.1 Psammodynastes pulverulentus
TTACCCTGCTGTAAACCGCCCCGAGTCCTCAGAGATGGGGCGGTATATAAATTGGATAAATAAATAAATAAATAAACTGGTTGTTAAATTACTTGAATCCCACCACTGGATGCATATCTTAACTTATCTAGGTATTACAGTCACCATCTTGGAATATCAATCCTTCATGTTATTACTGTTCCCTATCTTTCAAAACTATTCTCTGCAATGAAAAAGTTTCTCAAACTTCACCCAGAAAAGTATATCACTGACTTTGAAGCATTTAAATGAAGCCTTCGAATTGCTTTCTGCTCTTGGTGGGGTTTTTTGAACTTGTGGGTAATCATGTTTTTTCTTCCCTTGTTCACTCTAATTCACTTTTTTAACAATACATCTGTCCAATATGGATGTAGGCACTCCACCTTTCAGATATGAAATTGTTCAGAAAGTGATATGCAGCAGCTGTTTCTAGTATATTAATCTTCTGGTTTATATTGTTGAACTGCATAAAAAGTACCAATAAGACTTCAAAATACTTTAATTTTATTTGCTTTACATTAGTAGCAATTCTTGTTTGTAACACTTGATAATCAGGCAAGAAAGTTTTTTAACTATTGTTACTTTCTCAGGCAATATAAGTGTTTCTAGTCTACTTTTAGAGCAGTCAAACAGATGTTATTTTCTTTGACATATTTATTTCATTTTTAAACAAAAAAGATGAAAGGGAACACAGAAATATGGGAAGATTACAAACTGAAAACATTCTTGCCCTGACCGTTGTAAAATCCATGTTTATTAGAAGATAGTTGCAAATAAACCTCCATCTAAAGCACTCTATCCTTTAGCAAGGATGTTTTATGTTATGTAGTATGTATAAGGAGACAAAACTTGGCTGTATTATGAGTAACCTGTGGTTACTGAAGGAAAATAAATTTGATATACTTTTGCAAGTACAATGATAATCATTAACTAATGTAAAGTTAGTCCTAGAAGAATGAAACATTTTGAGAAATATTAAAATGGCAGAATATTATATTTCTCTGGATGAGAAATGGAAAAACATGCTCTTGGAAAGCAGCCCCCACCTTTCTTAATAGCTCTTAGCAGATGTCAGCACTTAAAAGATACAGAGCTTATTGAAAGAAGCCAAGTCTCTAGATAGCTCTATTCATAAGCAAATAGTCCTCAGTCAAGATCCAAACCAGGACAAAGCCATTGAGCCATAATAGGAATTACCCAACACCCTTTCAGAACACAAACCCTTTCATTGCATCATCTCAGTTGCACCAGCCCCAGCAAACTTCAACCAAACCTGGGAACTCAGACAACCTATAGAGCCAGCTAATGACCCAGTGGGATGCTCCCTGTTCGGCCCGAAAGGGGCAAACCGGTAACTCCAACAAGTGGTAGCTCTGATAATCAGTGTTTGGAAGGTTTTTGGGCCCTTCCACCCACCCCTGTGCTTTGGTGCTCTTTATCCGCTCAGCTAATTGGTACGGCAGAGCGGATTGCCGTGCTAAAGCAGCTGAGAGGCACTTTAGCTGGGATTTGTCCAAACTACACACGCACACGCGCTATCACCAAACCAGTAGCAGCACCGATAGGAAACCACCACTGTAATGTCCCCTACATAACCCCTACCTGGCCCAATGGACGTCTGACAACAGCCAATAGAATACATGTTCTTGCACAGGAACAGGAAGCTCAACTACAAAGCCCAAGAGAAGGTATAATCCCCCCCCTCAACTCCACGTGGTCAGCTGCACCAGAACTATAAACATGTGGTTCTGTTCATCAATAAATGAACCATCTTTCTAATCAGTCTCCAGCCTCCATTTTGTCTCCACTGCCTTTCTCCCAGCTTGGAACTGAACCAGATGGGTATTTCTTCCCTACACTGGAAAGGAACAAGAGTTTCCCATTTTAAGTATGCTTTCCTAAAAGCAATCATTATCTAAAATCAATACAAATTACTTCAGAGTGGGTATGCTTAGAAAGGGAATTTAATAGCAAATAGATTACCTCTCCTTTTCTTTTTCAAAAATCTAACATGGGAGAAAATTAGCCCACTTGATAATTCAATTGGCTTTGCCTGACCTCAGTTATTTTCTCCATTGCATTTTAGTTTGGCAGAGCAGGAGGATACAAAAAGTTAGCTTACATATTTGTACAGCAATATACATTTCATTTGGTTTCATTGTAGTGACAACTTGCACACTCAGCTGGGAGTACAGTACATGACTCACACTGTTCAAGTTTGCAACTTGTTTATTTTCAAGCCTCAAAGGCTAAACATATATTAAGTCTGCAGGGTAACTCTGCAGTCTAAAGATTCCATCTACACAGTATGCAATTTTCCTGACATCCTGCTTTTGTTGGCTTCCTTCCAAAATGTTTTTTTTAATCTTTCCAATCTAATCAACGGCACTGGGAGCTCTGCTATTCTTCCATCCAATTACTTACTAGGGTCAAGCCTGCTTAGCTTTTCACCCTCTGTCAAAGTGGGCTAAGTGCTGCCCCCTGCTGCTTCCAAGGAAGTTATAAATTGAAGCACAGTACTGCAAAGTCTTTAAAGGGAAATATAAAAACATTTATTTTATGCAGTGATCTTGGTGGCCGCCGCCGAAGAACCGTCTCTAACTATGGAGATGCCAGAGAAGGCAGGCAAAGGCCAACGCCTGCTGTACACGGAGAGAGACTAGAACCAGGTAAGGAAGTCGGTCCGTTGCCATGGCAGTTCGAGGCCCGAAAATTCGAAACTTGGCAAGCGCTTAAAATGATAATGGTAGAACCGGGCGGCAAAAATCAGGCGACCGCTAGGGGGCCACAGAGCGATCGCAGAACACTCGCTGCTACCATTTGTTGGTCCCACACAGATCTTTCCGTCCCTCGTCGAGCTCGGTTTGGTTGAGCAGCGCTCGCGGCGGTTTCGCTGACGTAAGCGGAGGGCGCGCGGACGAACGGTGACGAAGGCGGAAGCGGCTGAAGGGCTGGTGTGGAAGCCACCTCCGCCTCCCCCCTCCTCAGCTGGAGTCACCGCTGCCATGGAGGTAACCGGCCGGGGGGAAAAGTGGGCGTGAGGCGCCGCCTGGGGAGAGGAGCCTGCCCCGTTTCGCTCGCCTGCGAACCAGGAGACTTGGCTTTTCCGGTTCGCTTTCCCTCCGGCTGTGTAAAGGGCCTCCGTCCCCGCCGTTAGGGGGGGGGGTCTGGGTAAGGGGGCGATAAAAATCCCATTGGGTGGTGATCGGAGTGGCTCGATATTTTCCTATTCTGGACAGACCAGAAGCCGTGGGCTCTGTCCGCTTTTCACAAGTCCTCTGGAAACACCGCCAAAGTGATTTACCCGAGGAGTGGGGCGGGGGATTGTGGATGGTGCTGAATGGTTTTTGGTCTTGCTACCTTTGGCTTTAGCAGCAACCTGGCAGTCCCAACACGTGAAGCTCTCCTGGTTCAAACTCAGAGCAAG
The DNA here is from genome assembly GCA_025802295.1 of Psammodynastes pulverulentus. NCBI lineage: Eukaryota > Metazoa > Chordata > Lepidosauria > Squamata > Psammodynastidae > Psammodynastes > Psammodynastes pulverulentus. The sequence continues at coordinate 29,881,388 of JAOYMU010000010.1, forward strand.
GAGGGCGCAGTGCTTAAGAAGAATCAACAAAGGACTGTTTTGGTTGCAACCAAAACTTTACTTAAGTTACTATATGTTGGGCACTTCCTTCAGACATACAGGTTAAAAAAAAAAAACCAAGTTATTGAAATGTGGGCACGGTCTGTGGTTTGATTTTGGCTTCATGTGTTGGGTGAAGTAGTTGTGGTTTGTTCAATAAAGTGGTTTAGTGTAAAATACTGTAAGCCTGTACTGTATTGTAAGCCCGCTCCGATTTTTTTTACAAATAACGAACTCCAGGTACTATAATCAAACAGCACCTTGCAATTATCCTTCACTGTTCTTCTTGTAAGTAACAGATTTGTGGAAAAGAAAGCTAGTAGTCCCCTATCATCCCATTAAATGAAGCAGTGTGATGGCTTATTAAAAGGCTAATTGAGACACCACCCCCAAAGTTTGAGACATTATAATGTGCTCTGAATAATGAATATAATTTCCTCTGTACTTCTGACAGTTTGTCTTTGCAATAAGTTTATGTTTGAAGCTTTTGTGTGTCAATGTATTTTGCATTGGAACAAGACCAATTCTTAAAAATCAAATGTCCTCAAATTTGGTTCTGATAACTCCTGGTTTTTTTGGATTAAGTGATCTACAAAAAGGTATTCATCATTTGACAAAAATACAAGCAAAAAGAATTCTAAATGTCAGAAAGTTGAACTAAATTTTCCTGGCTAAACCTATCTACAAGCAATAAGCTAAACTTACGTACAAGCAATAAATTCTAGAAATATATTGGTTTATTAGTAAGCATTCCTGTCATGAGCTACAGGTTTTCTACCAGAAGGTGGTGCTGACAGACTGATGTTTTTATTCTGTAGGAGTTGTTAAGATTCATTTTTATTTTTCAGCGTTTTAATATTAATGTAAAGTCATTAAGAGCTTTTACAATGAGATGCCATGGTATTCAAATATCACCCAGTTGTGTGAACACTATAGTATATCATGACAGGAATGAGTTTAGTGTATCCTATTACAATTTGTCATAGTTTCAAAAAGAATTTAAAATCCTCTTGCCCAATTTTTTCTTATTAACTTGCCATATCTAGGTGTGAAACTCTGCTTAATGTTAACTATGGTCCATTCAAATTGTGGATTATGAAATTGGCTTGCGGTAATTTAAAACAACAGAAGAAAAAAAAGATATTTTCTCCTCATAACTATCCCAGGGAAAGAAGAGAAGAGAAGCATGTGAGCCTGGGTATAATGTATCATTGTGATACACTTTTGTTTCTCACAACATCCAAATACACTTTTCTTTTTACCAAATCCACAGGAGGTGATTGATTTCCTAGCTGAACTTTAGTTTGCATTTTTTTTCTTCCAGGGGTAAACTATGCACAGTAGGACTTTGCAGTGCTTTTGATAAGATGTGGAAAAGGTGCTTTGCAATATGTTAGAGCACATGCTTATGTATCATTTAAAAGTCTATTTTTTTTCCTGAGATTACAAGGCTGCTGTGGAAGCCTGCAAATAGGTCTAATGCCTTCAACAGCTTCAACTCCTGATGACCTCATGGAGTCCCTACAATTTTCTTGGAAACATTTTTGAAAGTGGTTTTGCCACTGAGAGAGAATGACTAGATTAAAGTAATCCAATGGCTTTCTGCATTAGGTAGAAGAATTCTAGCCTCCTAGTTTTTAGCCTGATGGCCCAATCAATGTATCAGACTGGCTCACAATATCCCTTCCCTTCTGTCATTAAAGCAGAAATCTTGCAAGAGGAAGAAAAAGATACATCTAATTTAATAAATAAATAGATCCTGTATTTACCTCTTCCTAGTCAAATCCAAAGTATTACATAACTTTAACAAGTACCACTTAATATTTTGAGGTAAATATAATGCAGAATTGCTGTCATTTTAAAATATTAATTATTCTTTTAACTGGTTTAATAATGGAATTATTTAAATGCTGTTTCTTTTTGTAAACTGCTTTTTGAATAAGTATACATATGTAATAATTATAATAACAAACTGATATTTTATGCTTTTTTCAATATAAAACTTTATTTCTGCTTAGCTGCAAGATAATGAACAAGAAATGGCAGCTTCTCCTCCTACAGCCACATCAGCAAAGTCAAAGGTATATTTCTACAAACATTTCTGACACCTTTATAATCATAGAGCTGGAAGTCACTATCAGAATTATCTGGATGAATGTTTCTCAACATCCAACAATTTTGGATTTCAACCTGCTAGCTGGAGTAGTCTGATAGTTAAAGTCAATTCAAAGTTGCTGAGAATGGGGAACACTGATCTAGATTGCTACCACCACCCCACTCTGGATTCAATGGATGACTATCCAGCCTCTGCTTAAAAATCTCTAATGAAGGATAACTTATTTCATATCAGCACCTCTTTCACTGGCTAATAGCTTATCACAGTCTGGAGACGTGTCCTGTTGTCTAATCAGAACCTGCTCCCTTGTAGTTTTAACTACGGTAGTTGGACTTGAGCTCTGGCAATTAATACATTTTCTCTCATTTCTATATGACAAGCCTTCAGATTTTTTAAAAGACTGCTATCATCTATTAGTTGTTTCTCCAGTAAGCTAAACATACCCAGATTCTTTGAACATTATGGATTTATTTTATTATTTTAACAACCCCCCACTATCTTGTTAGTAATTCCCTGAATCTCCTCTGATTTGTTACTGTATTTTTTTAACAGTGGTACCCAGAATGAGATATAATACTCCAAGAGATCTAATTTAATAAATTGGTTCATTTTCAAATGTATATATTAACTTTGTTTTAAAAGTAAATATAGAGTCATTGCTATTAAGTTTTTTTTTTATTTGGCAAGTAACGATGGATATAGTTTTTACCGGAAACATCTTCCAATCGTACCAGGAAAAGTAATTGAAATTCTATTTTTAATTGGTCTTTCATGCAGTAATCTGATTAAAATAAAATACAGCTTTTACAATTTTCAGATATTCTTTTTAAACTTCCTTCTATGTGTAATTGGGTTAGTAAATCAAAGAATTTTAAATGTCTGAAGATAGTTTTATTTAAATCCTTAAATTAAACTTAATCTTAAATCTTAATCCTAACCAACTCGATAAACTGCAGAAATTTCAGTTGGAAATCAGTGTTGTCCAATTATTCAGGTAGTATATTATTCTTCAGTCTATAAGACCAAAACCCTCCAAGGGTTTCTTTTCTGGATCAGGAATTTTGTTACTGAAACCCTTAGTACCCCTCAATATTTTCTGATGTAGCTTAGTAATGACATGGAAGCTGAAGGTTTTATTCTACTGAATCCATAGAGCAGTATTTATGGAGCTGTTCAAGCTCTCTTGTTTTATTTAATTGGCCAAAGTAATATTTTGAAACATATCATGGAGGAATATGCAGGTCTATTGTAATTTTGGAAGACGCAAGTGCTTTAAGTACTATTGTTCTGAAAGGTTGATCTCATTTTGCAGGTCTATTAGAACTAAATGGGTTCTACAGTGATATTAAACTAAAAAGATTACATCATACATTACAATGTTTTCTTATGAGTCCTGAAGTGAACAGCCATCTGCAGTAATATATTGGTTGAAGAGCAGAACCAAATACCATGTTCTGTATGATTAAATGAAATATGCATTTTAATTTGCATTTATGGATTTTACAGCTGGACACATTAACAAGAGAAGATCTTATCAAATTTGCAAAGAAGCAAATGATGCTTTTACAGAAAGGGAAAGCCAGATCTGCAGGTATCTTTACGGAAACTTATTTAAATTTATTTAAAAGCCACATAGCAGGATACTCCGGAGAAATTTAGCCATCCTTCCTCTATATTCCCCCCACCCCCCATAATTTGCATTAGCATCCATGATATGAAGCTTCCTGGAAGAACTATAATATCAGTCTAACTTAGACATGTTCCTGTTAATAATGCTGAACTCTACGGGTTATATAGATTATATTTTGGTATTGTGTAAAAATAAGATAAAAATATAACAAGACACTGATTCATACTCAAATAATAATTTTCTCTAGAATTAGAAAAGGAAATTGAGAAACTAAAAACAACATCTGTGGCTGGAGGAACTGATGATATTATTCAGGTATGAATGCATAATAATGTATAACGTATGGTGCAATAATGTTTAATTCCCAAGAAATTCATTGTTTGGTCCAGTGGGAATGATAATGGCTTGAGTTATACAGCTCACATTGCTCTTTATGTCTTTTGCGTCATTTACCTAGAGATAAAATACAGACTGCTGGTTGATTGTGAATAACTTTTAAATTGAATTTCACTTAATATGGATTGCTTTTTAGATTCTTCTGTGCTCTATCTTAGAATTGAATACTGTTTATGATAGCCTCATGTCTGGTATAAAAATGTATTATATTTTTTAAAAGTAAAGTTGAAATAGTGAAAGGAAATGTCAGCTTTAATTACTCAACTCACCATACAACTAGTAAAAAGGTATTACCTACTCTAAGATATAATGGCAACTTTTGGGTGAAATACTATAGTATAATTTAATATTACATGCAGAAACCTAGATTCATACTCCTCTCCTCTCCCCTCCTCCTCATAGCTTCAAAGAGCTGTTTTCCATTTTCTTTTAACCTCAGTTCAGGTTTGCATTCAAACTCTAAAATGAAAAAGATTCACTAAAACATGGGTTAATTAACCATAGTTTGCTTGGCTCATAAAGTGACTGCAATTTAAGGCTCAGGTAGGATTAAAAATGGCATTAATTGAAAAACACAAGTGAAACCTAACCATAGTCTTCTAATAGGACTAACCATAAAAATATAAGTACTTTTATCATCCCTTTCTTTTGCCTCTTCTCTCCTAAGTTACTGTGATAGATTGATGTGTATTGATGTGTATTGATGAACAAAGTTTACTCTATATTTTGAGATTAATGATGATTACTTTCTATAACCAAAATTGACTATAGGATGTGTGTTGATAAGTTGTGCTTTTGTTAGTTTTTTCACTTTAATGGTAATGACAGAGTTATTTGCCTTTCCCTGTTAAGATGTTATTTATTTATAAATAATGTCTACAGATGAATTTCACTGACATATCATTGATATAATTAACATGGAAACAAATATTTTTAAATAACTTTCTTCCCACCCCATCAAACATCTGAGTGTTATGCCAAAACAAGCAATAACTCTAGGAGATGAGAGCTGTTCTAATATTGTCTCTGGCAAAGAAAAAAGAGAATTTAAAGAAAATGTGTGTGTGTGTGTGTGTGTGTGTGTGTGTGTGTGTGTGTGTGTTTTAATAAATAAAGTTAAATGTATCTCTGCTTTTGAAAGATAATTACAACTTTTTTCTCTCTTCTCAAAACTAGGCACTTACAGAGAAACTGAATGTGGTTCTTTTGGAAAAAGCAGAAGCCCAGCAGCAGTGTGTAGCTCTAAAAAAGGACAAGGTGAAAAAGCAGCAAGAAGCAGAGGTATTCCATAAGAAGATTTGATAGCAAATTGTTGACATTAAAAATAATTTATTAAATAGATTTGAGTCACAGAAAACCCTTTCATTTAAGTTTTTTGGCTCCTAGTTCTGGTTAATATGCACTGCCCAATTCTCTCTTGCAAATAGGCAAGTGCAGATGCTAGAAATGAATCCCACAAGAGTGTAATATTCATTACAATCTGTGTATAGGACAGTGTTTCTCAATCTTGGCAATTTAGGATGTGTGGACTTCAACTCCCAGAATTCCCTAGCCAGCCATTCTCCTGATGACCAGAGAATTTTGGGAGTCAAAGTTCACATCTTAATGTTGTCAAGATTGGGAAACTACTGCTATGGAAACTATGTTATTTCAGATGAATATTCTAGTCCTGCAATGTGGGTTAACAGTGTACCATTGTAAGATTTGCAAATTTTAGTGTGAGAAAAAATATTTTAATGACAGAGAAAAGCAAAACTAAACACTAATGCACAGATATATGTTGAGTGAAAATATTATACTCTATTGATGGGGCATTCAGATATTATGAAAATATAGAAGTTCTAAATTTGTATTCTAAATTTGCATTATTCTTCTACTTTGTTAAACATTTTACTATTCTCTGATCTCTCCATTTTGGAAAAAAATCTGTGAAATACTTTAAAAAAATAATTTAGAATATAATCTGATACTCAATTCTGTTACACATATTTCTTACATCAAACATAAAGCTTGTTGCTATATAGATTTCATGTTCAGTTTTACAAATGAAATAAATTGGAAAGGAAATAAATCAAGTTTATATTATTTACGGACTATATAGTATATTCTGTTGTATTTAGAAATCCTGTCTTGTTACATTTTTCCCATATCAGAAGAATTGCTGCTCTGAATTGAGATAAAGGTAGACATCAATAACAGTAGCTCTGCAGATTGCACATGTATGTTTCTTGAAAAATATACTAATCCCTTGATTGTTAGTTCTATAAAATAGACCTGATGTTTTTATGATGCTTCATCGCATATTTGATTTACTTTTTTTAATTAGGATGCTCTTGCTCAGGAAGAAATATGGCAGAAGAAGTTTGTCCAATTGAATACCTCTCACCAGAAAGAAATTGAAAGCCTTAAAAATGAAGGATTAATTGCACAGTCCAAATGTAATGAAACTATAGCCACATTGCAAAAGGAGCTGCATACAGAACTGAAAAAACAAGAACAGCTCACAGAACAGCTAAACGTCCATACTAACGAGCATGACAAAATTAGAACACTACAGGAAGAAGTCCAGCAGACAAAGATCACTTACGAAGAGCAGATCTTGAATCTAAAGAAACACATAGAATTTTCCAATGCATCTAAAGAGGAGGAAATGACCAAACTAAAAAATATCATTGAAAGTAATTCTAGGCAGTATCAAAACAGAATTGATAAGTTAGGTGAAGAGCTAGACACACTGAAGACCTCTCACCAAGATGAGCTATCAGAGCTACTACAACAACTTGAAGCTTCTGCTAAATTATGTGAAGAAGAACAAATTAAAGTAGATAAGCTAAAGCTGGACTTGATAGAGCAATACAAGGTAAAAGAGAAAGAGATGCAGGTTGAATTGCAGGCTTGTAAGGAGAAATATGAGCAGGAATTGGAATGCATGAGGCAGACCATGACTAAAGATGATGAAAATCAAAATGAGACAAGAAATGCTGAAGCAGAACCAGAAGTAGTAGAAAAGACTGGGCATATAGAGAAAGCTTTCAAAGAACTGGAATCTCAGCACAGTATATTAAGAGATGAATTAACTTATATGAACAATGTCAAAATGAAACTGGAATTGGAAGTCCAACATATAAAAGATGAGTATTTTCATGAAAAGGAAGAATTGGAATTCAAAATTAATGAACTGCAACTTTCCAAAGAAGATCATTGTTGTGTAATAGAAAAACTGAAATCAGAGCTCCAGTCGGCAAAAGAACTATACAAAAAACACATAAAAGAGAATAGTCTCAAAATGAAGGATTTAGTAGAAACACACCAAAAAGAAATATATGAACTGAATCAAGCTATAACATCGAGTGCAGAGAAAAAAGCCCAATCACTTATTATTAAAATACAGGACCTCGAAGAACAATGTCAGAGGCATATAGAGGAGAAAGAAGAAGCCATTGCTAGTTATGAGCACTTGCGGGAAACACTGGAAACTTTGCAGACTGAATTGGGGGAATCCGCTGGGAAAATAAGCCGAGAATTTGAATGTATGAAGCAGCAGCAAGCTTCTGATGTTGATGAATTACAGAAAAAGCTCCGAGCTGCTTTCAATGAAAGGGATGTCCTCCGAGAAGAGGTCAATTCTCTCCATCAACAGGTAGAACAGTTCTCCTCACAAAAAGAGGAGGTAGAAGAGCTCAGGCTTAAAATAGGGACACTTCAAGAAGAGAATGAGAAGCTGCTTTGCTGTCTTCATCAAAAGGAGTCTGACCTAAAACAAATGGAAGAGAAAGAAAATGAACTTTCCTCGCAGAATAGTAGCTTCCATGACAAAATGAAAAGTTCAGCTGAGAAAATAGAAAACCTGCAGGAAAAATGCAAAACACAACAAGAGACAGTAATGGAACTTCAGCAAGAAGTTGAAGCTCTTAGCATATGCAACCATCAATTAAAGCAACAGGCAGAAGAATTGAGGGAGAGACTGGAAGGTGTTTCTGCAGAAAAAGAAACAAACGTGGAGAAGCTGACCAAATTTGAACAACAAATGGAAGCCTTTGAACAAGATAGAACTGGGCTGTTAACTGAAATAGAGGCTCTTAAAAGTGAGAACAACAAATTAAAGGAAGAACAAGATCAAGCAAGGCAGGAGCTAGACCGCTTGTCATCTGAAAAAGGAGACTGGAATCTATTCAAAGATAAAGCAGAGAGCTTAGAAGTGAAACTACATATGGCCTGTGAAGAAAAAGGCCGTTTGCTTAAACTACTTGAGGAAGAAAAGGCCTTTAAATCTCTTGTTGTTAGTCAGCTTCAAAGTCTCCATGAAAAGATGGGCTCCAGATACCCAGATGAAAACAAAGAAGAAGATATTGTTGGCACATTGCAGGCTGCAAATGAATTTTTGGCAAAAAGTAAGCAAGAAGAACAAACTCTGATCTCTCAGAAAGATGAAAATATTAATCTGAGGCAGGAATTGCAGAGAGTCCAGGAAGAAAATGGAGCTCGTTGCACAGAGTTCAGATCTCTATTGGATGATTATGAAAAAGAAAAATGTCTCTTAAAGGAGGAATTAGAAGGAGCTTTTTCAGAAAAAGAAGTACTTCAACTTGACATTAAAGAGTTGAAACATACCAGTGACAAAATCTGGAAGGAAAATCGAGATCTTCTAGTTCATATTGAAAATATTTCTGAACAACATGCAAATCAAGAAAACAAAATGAAAGAGCAGGAAGAAAAATCAGAAAAAGAACAGAAAAATATAACTTTAATTTTGGAGCAAAAGGAGACTGAACTGAGAAATGTGCAAGCCGAACTTTCTTCGCTAAAGGTTAGTAGGCTTTTATTACTGAAATCTTTAGACTTTCATTATTGAAATCTTTAGACCCTAAGACATAAGTTGGACAGCTTTGAGGAAATACCTGCAAGTAAATTTCTCTCTACTGCTCATGTATATAAGAGAATAAGTGCAAAGTTGTACCTTTGTTTGAACTTTTAGTGATTCCTTTTCATCTTAGTGAACATTAAGATTGTTTTAATTCCAAAATGAGTATGTATGTATGTTTGTACATTTATATGTGTGTACATTATCAAATTCAAAATTATTTTTTAATCAAAATTGGGTTAGGGAGTAGCATTTAGCTTAGTCTTCTTTCAGGAGTCAGAGAAGGTGTTTTTTTTTTAAATAAAAGAATAAGTTAATGATATTTTGAATGATGAAAAATTAACCTTGTCTTACATCAATTCAAAAGATGCCTTTTTCTCCTTAGTTTGCAGAGATGGATTTCAAGTTTGATTTTCATGATTATCAGTTAATACGTTTAAAGGTTTCATTGTCATTGGCTGATCCAAAATACAATTTGTACTTGTTTAGTGACTACAAATAAGGCTGGCAAGGTGGTCACTAAGCTAAATGAAACTGCAACCCGCCTTATGATCTTATTTCAGCTTTCTTTTGCTTTACAGACCAACAGAGTTGTTGCAAAGTTAATTTTTTAGCACTTGTACATTGTGAAATGTCACTAATCAAGGCAGTTGCTAAATTAGGATTACCTGCAAACGTGTCATAATGCTTTATGTTTTTTTGTAATTTAATAATGCCCAAATGGTAACATCTACCATTTATGTAGAAGTCTTTCATGCCAAGTTTAGGTAGTCTTCGACTTATGATCACAATTAAGCCCAAAACTTTTGTTGCTAAATGAAACATTTGTTAAAAGTGAGTTTTATCCAATTTTATGACCTTTCTTGCCACAGTTGTTGTGAATCACTGCAGCTGTTAAATTAGTAACATGCCGGTAGTTGTTAAGTGAAACTAGCTTTCCCCATTGACTTTGCTTGTCAGAAGGTTGCAAAAAGTGATTGCATAACCCTGGGATGCTGCAATCAAGATTCTGAATTTTGATTGTGTTTCCATGGGGATGCTGCAATGGTTGTAAATGTGAAAAACAGTCACAGGATATCCTGAACAGTTACTAAACAAACTGCTGTAAGTTGAGGACTACCTGTAAATCATCCTGCTAGGTTTTTCTTATTGTATAGAAACAAAAATTGATAAGTCTGACCACTTTATGTTAAGATTATAATGGGATGTTCTAGAACTTGTTTCCTTTCCCTCACCAAGCAACAGTAATCATCTGCTGAACTGCTCATCTTATTTATTTGTGCTTACAATACAGGAGTCTGTGGAGAAGTCTTCTGCTGATCGTGATCAACAATTACAAGAAACAGAGAAAATAGGTAATTTGTATACATTTTGTTTGCTTTCTTTTAAAATCTTTTTGTTTTCTTTGTGGGGAAAGTTTTGTTTTATTTTTGGACTGTACAAGAGTTTGTATAAAAATCATTAAATGCTTTTCTAGAGTTTGTTATATGGAGTAATACCCTACCAGTCCCTGTTAAGCAAGAAAATTTGCATCTGCCTTGAATTACAGGCTTCGGGTTATAGTTTTAGTATAAAGCTCTTGAGAGCAAATATGCTTAATTGACAAAGCTTGCATGACAAAAAATGATTTAAGTAACAGGCTTTCAGACAGATATTGAACATTACATTTTTCTAAAAACATTTCAAAAAGATTTTTGAAGTTTGGTGTTTAAGAGAGATTGAGGTAAAGTAATAATGATCAGTTAATTTATTTCAATTTGATGACCCTGAAAAAATTTACCACACATTTAATCTATTAGATATGCATTATTTGTTGTTGAATTTGGTGCTTCTAAGTAATTGTGGAACCTTAGACCATTTCAAAGTGAAGTCATTGAAATGGTTACTAAATACAGCATACAATTTAAGTAGCGATACAAATAATGAAATGAATCTTTTTAAATATAGTTATTAACTATAGGAAGATTTTTGCTTTTACCTTTTAAAATATTAATTTGGTTTGGTTTAGTAAATTTGGAACAACAGCTGAAAGAGAAGGAAGAAAAAATAAATAAAATTAAAGCTGTTGCTGTGAAATTGAGGAAAGAACTGGATTCTAGCAGGAAAGAGGTAAGTTGTCCAAGGAAATCTCTGCACTGTCATTCAGTTGAAATATTGGTAATGTAATTACATTACACTACAAATTACATTTACATTGTAAATACATTGGTAATATAATTACAATATGTTAAAGTAAGGTTAATGATTTTAATTGTAATATATTTTCTGAGTCACCCAAAGTGATTTGTTGAGATGTCCAGTATAGAAAATCAGTCAATCAAATACACATACACGCGTATGCACACAAACTTTGTTATAGATTTTCCACTTGAACATTTTCATTACTTTGGAAGCTTGTTAGCAGTGGTCCTGATTATAATTTTAACACTTTGAGTGACAGTCAGAATTTAAATGGGCCAAATATATTCATTGAATAGAACATTCTTGTGTCTTGGGTTCTCTCTAAGCTATGAAAATGCTCCTGTAGAATTGGAGAGTCTTTGAAAGACTGAAAAAGTGCTGTGGGATATTTAAAACAAAAAGTGACCCAGTGAAAAATGCATCCTTCCATTCAGTAAATATCATCTTTGCCACGATGATTAACATTTTTTTCTGCCTATAGGTACAGTCACTTAGAGAAGAGGTGGAATTAATAAAATCAGAAAAAGAACAACTCTCTTCTTCAGTGGCAGACATCATTCAGGGAGCTGAGAGCTATAAGGTAAAACATCTTCATCTTTACCAGGTGTATTTCAGGAACAGGCAGTTGTTTTGATCCAGTATGTGCAAATAGAATTTTGAGAACATGTTAAAAGCATCTTCACCAAAAAGCTGTCCTGGTGTGATACAACCACATACAGTAGAACCTCTGGCCATGACCATCATTCGTTCCATAACTTTGGTGATTTCTTCATCTTCTAACGTTTCGTCTTCAGGAATTTATGGGTTAGGGGTCGTGTTTGATCACCACCTGAGTGTGTGTTCATGACCAGATTCAAAAATGTTGTGAATTTTTTGGTCAGAACCCGATTTGGTCATGGTCAGAAGCATCCGTGACCAGAGGTTCTACTGTACGAGACATCCATTCATCAGGGAAAAAAACATAGATGTCCTCCCCCAAATGTTATCTCGTCTCACTTTTTACTGGACTCAGAAATCATTGAGCAACAATCACTCATTCTTCCATTTTGAAGCAGTGCCAAAGAAGAAGGTATACAATCAGAGGCATTTTTAGAAATAAATATGATGCTAAAGCTGGTGTTTTTCTATGTAGCATACTAGTGTTCCAGCAATATAGTTTTCACACAAAATTACAGAAAATAAAACATAGACTTATTTCCATTGGGGTAAAAAGTCAATTTGTCTAACATGGTGATGGGTAAAGAAAAAGATGCACCTCTCTTGTACATGTGTGCGCCTATATATGTTCCAACAATATTTTAAATTACATGTGATTTCCAAGAATCTTTTATTAGAATATGACAAGCAAGCAGAACAACTGGATTTTCAAAAGACTCGAGCTCGTAATTTTGAACGTCAGATTGATGACCTGACCAAACAGTTGGAGAATTCAGTTCAGCAGGTATTTTTTTAGTAACATATATAATAGTACATTTGTATTAACATTTCCAAAACATAAAACTAAAGTGGAAGAAATGGAGTGAAAAATTGGGCAAACTGAGACTGCTGTTTAAAGCTCCAATGTAAGAACAACCTTTGACAATAGACTTCTGGTTTTTTAGTCCAGGTCTCTCTTATCATTAATGAGTAATCAAATGTCTGTGGAAAGCTTACTGAAGTGCCGCTCTTGACTGTTCTCATTTTTCTTTTTTAAAGATAATTTTCTGTTCTGCCAATAATTTAATATTTTTCATCCTTCCCGGGCAGACAGTTTTTTTGACAGAACAAGAGGAGAGAGAAAGAAAGAGAGAATCTAAGGGAGGAAGGTCTTTACACACTTTTTGCTTTGATGTACACAGTGTTGACCTTAAGCTTTCTCAGCTCGTGATGGAAAATTAGTAGGAAATCTAGCTCTTGCTTCAGGCAGTGCAAATATTTAAATGATAGCTTGTTAGAAGTTCCCATATACTGAATGGAATAATAGTTTGTCACCATAATTGCATTACTTCTTTATTTTAGCAAGAACAGTGGCATTCTGCAAATGAAGACCTCTTAACTCGTGTTGAGACTCTTCAGACTAATGTCAAGCTGTTAGAAACCCAACTGCTAGAAATCCAGAAAGCAAAAGCAAAAGTTGATAAGGAACTTGAAGCTGAAAAGCTTCTAAAAGAACAAAAAATAAAGGTAAACAGCACAATTAAAAAAGCAGAAAATAAAACAACTACTTTGATTATTTGAATTTAGAGCACAAACTTATTTTTGCAGGACCATGCTAACTCTGTCAGAGAAGCAGAAGAATTTCAGACATTACTACAGAAAGAAAAGAAGCATCTTCAGAAAGTTTTGGAAGAGCTAGAATTGGCAAAGAAGGTAGATGAGTGGTTTTCTTATTTGCTTGTTATACTTCTAGTTAAATATTTGTTATCTTTTGACATTGGTTTTAGTAGTTTCAGAATCATAACTTTTATTTGAATAATAGCATGTTAATTTAGGGTATGCGAGAAATAGCTAATGACTTCTAGGCAAGGAATAACATTAAAATTGCATGTTTTAATTTTACATGGTGTTGAATGTTTTAATATACAGGATGCTCACAAAAGTACATTGATGGATATGGAAATAGCTGATTATGAGCGTTTTGTAAAAGAACTTAATCAAAACATAACTGACAAAAGTAGCAGAATTGAAGATCTTGAGCAAGAAATTAAAATACAAAACCAGAAGAAAGAAATTCTACAGGAAGAAATCAGTAAGCAGCTTTTAAGAATTTAAGCTTCCTTTCTATCTATAGAAAGATATATATCAGTTCAAGAAAGCTTTGAATTCTGATTCAAAGTAATGTGCTATAAAACTGGCATATTTTAATACAGTGCAGCTCAGTAACATTCTCTCAACAGACATGAATACATGTTCCCAGAATTAATATTGTTGCAATGGTTAATATTGTCTAATCAGTTAAATGCTTATTAAACAAGCTTTACTCTTAACAACTCTGCTGTTAGAGTTAAAAAGAGATCATTGAACTTTTTTGCAAACTTTTGTCCAATGATGTGGCCTGCTGTTGTAAACTAAAATAAAAAAGTACAAGAAAATATTTTTTCAATAAAAGAGAAGCTTTATTATCCAAGTAGAATTTGCATAAATTCCTCAGTAGGAAAACCATGTTTTATTAAATTTCAGCTGTTTTTCTAAACAAGTCAGCAACAAGGATTACTTTGTTCCTTAGAATCCTTACAGAACTCTGTACAGGAGTATAAGGAAAAGAATGGCAAGCTCAAGCAATTACTGGTAAAAACAAAAAAAGAATTGGCAGACTCAAAACAAGCAGTAAGTTTGTGTTTTCCACTATTAATTCAGCTTTACTTGCTTCTGACAACACTATATAATAATGTTTTAATGGTGTTATTATGAATATTTTTTATTCCAGGAAAATGAACTTTTAAGATTTCAGGCATCTCTCAAGGGAGAACTAGAAGCCAATCGGCAACAAATGGAAGATTATAAGGCAAGATCCTTTTCCCCCCTTTCAGACCTAGTAAAAAAGAGTATTATATCCATATTGATATTGCATTCAATATATGCTTTGAATGTGTGTGTCATAACTTCCACTCCTCTTACAACTCATTGAACAAATTTAAATTGTGTGAATATGTTTGTTTCATTGCCAGTAATGCTGTGGATATCGCACTGGCTGTAAAATTTATTTTCATTCTGGGAATTGGAACTCAGATATTCAGGGCAATATTCCTCACATTTGGCTAGAGATGAATTGCCCCAAATATAAGGAACAGTAGGCCTTACACAGAGGATCCCTGAACTGGGCCTGGATGCATGAGGAATTCCTGGGCCTAGATGCATGAGGCAGTTCCTGAATTACACAGGAATTCCTTTCCAAGATTTTTGCACATTTTGAATCCAGGGTTGCATGCTTGTAGAAATACAATTGCTGCCATTTTATACATGCATCAATATGACAGCCTCCAACTGATGTATGTAAAAAAGCAGCAGCAGCCATTTTCACATCCCTTTGTGATATAAATGTGAAACTACATCATTTGGGGACTTTTCCTGTGCTGTATAGGAAAAGCGTCCTCTCGGTCATTCCTCTGTCAATTTGATTTGCTTACTTCATGACTTTGCCAATCTTGAGTTTCATTTGATTAAACTCCTTTTGCCACAACTGTGTATCATGAGTCACTTCTCATGAAATGTGGAGATATATGAATTTGATTAATCATCAATTAATAAATAAATTAGCTTGCAATTCAAAACAAGGAATACAGCCTCAGTTTACTATTGGCCTTAAAATCAGAGTAAACGAGAATTATTCCATTGAAATAAATGTACTTTTGCAGATTCAGCTGTCTGAACTAACTTCCGAAAAACACAAAATTCAGGAACATCTGCGGACTTCGTTAGAGCAGCATCAGCGGGTTTTGAGTACTTATCAGCAGAAAGTAGCTGCTCTCCAAGAAGAATGTAATGCAGCAAAGGTATTTCAAGCCAACTTAGTCCAGTTGCCTCTAACAATTCCTCTGCGAACAATTCAGTAGGCAGCTTAGAGGGTAAGGAAGATGACCTCAATGGAGATGTGCTGTTATTTACACAAGAGGGGCTGAAAGCAGTAAGTCCAGAGCATTTGGATCACATTCGGAAGCCGCTTATGCAGAGGCCTCCCCAATTCACTGAGTATAAGGCGAGGGAGGAGGCACAGCACAGCTTTAGACTTACAAGGTTCTGTTAATGCAGGTGAGCCTTGACTTAATAGCAGTTGATTTAGTGACCGTTCAAAGTTAGCAATGGCACTGAAAAAAGTGACTTATGACCATTTTTCACACTTATGACCACTGCAGTGGTCACGTGATCAAAATTGGTCCGTCTAGCCACTGACTCATTTATGACGGTTGCAGTGTCCTGGGGTTACGTGATCACCTTTTGCAACCTCCTTATAAGCAAAGTCAGTGGAGAAACCAGGTTCACTTAACATGTTATTAACTTAACAATTGCAGTGATTCACTTGACAACTATGGCAAAAAAGCTCATAACATGAGGCAAATCCACTTAACAGATGTTTCATTTAGTAACAGAAATGTTGGGCTCAATTATGGTCATAAGTCAAGGATTACCTGTATAGCCAATCTCAGTAAAAGTAGTTTTGGCCGCCTTATAGATTTTCCAGTCTGGTCTACCAGGTGGGACTGACAGTAGTTGTTTGCGGTTTGCATTCTGTCATTTGGACCATTCATAGTGTTTAAATACCCGGTATTGAAGACCTCAGAAATAGATTCCCATGCAATAGATGCCACAAGGGCAGCTTTGAGGAGTGTATATTAAAAGGCAGTTCAGAGTTCAAACATGGTCAGCATGATACATTGTTTTCTTTAAGAAATATTCATCATTTGTACCTGTCACAACTAGGCTGACTGATGCACTATTTATCTCTTACATCCACTATTATAGGCATTTGGCATATTTTCCTACATATCATAACTCTTCAAAGGCTGCATACACAAGGAGTGACTTTCATTTGATTGTAAGGCACTTAAATGGAATGTGGCACTGTAAAAAGCCATGTATGTGTATATTTTGAGCAGAAATTACCAAGGTTTGATTGATAAGACTGTATTAAAAGGTAGCTTATAAATATTCACCTTAAAATGGCTTTTAAAAATTCATCTTTGGTGGGAACTGATTTCAAAAGAAACAATTTACATTTTCAGTAGCTACAGTAGAACCTCTGGTCACGACCATAATTCGTTCCATAACTTTGGTGATTTCTTCGTCTTCTAATGTTTCGTCTTCAGGAATTTCTGGGTCAAGGATCATGTTTGATCACCACCCGAGTATGTGTTCATGACCAGATTAAAAATTTTTGTGAATGTTTTAATTGAAACCCAATTTGGTCATGGTCAGAAGCATTCATGGCCAGAGGTTCTACTGTACATTGTACTTGATATTAGTAGTTGGACAAGTATAGACTCTATTTACCAAAGACTACTTTGGAAAGCAGATGGAAAATATGCTAATATTTGTACTATGGGAGGCCTGTTTGAGTAATTTGTGGAGTGCATTAGGCTAAAAGACAGATACTCTGTTTATAGCATAGTGCTCTTGTGAGCAATGTGCAATTTCCAGTCTTGTGTGCTTTTACAGAATTGAATGACTCAGACTGTAATTATGACTAGGCTTTTGATGGATGTAGCTTTAGAAAGGGACTGGTTTATGTCTTGATGTGTCATGTCAAAATCAAGACCTTCTAAAATTGTTGTGCTAGTTGCATAGTAATTGTTCTGTGAAGCAGCTGGGTATACTTTGGTTACAAATAACATTGTACTTATTCTATCATTTATGGTGTATGGGGAGGCTGTGAAATAACATTGGTTATAACATTTGAAAGAAAATATTTTTTTTCTGCTATTCCAATAAAATTAGGGATATATTCAATACATTCAAACAGTTTATCTTATGAAGGTGAAGAAAGAGAAATAATTAACTCATCTTTAGTGAATAAGTGGTTACTTAGCAACAGTGGTGGGATTCTTTTTTTTTTACTACCGGTTCTGTGGGTGTGGCTTGGTGGGCATGGCATGGCTTGGTGGGTGTGGCTTGGTGGGCGTGACAGGGAAGAATACTGTAAAATCTCCATTCCCACACCAATCCAGGGAAAGGATATTGCAAAATCTCCATTCCCACCCCACTCCAGGGGAAGGATACTACAAAATCTCCATTCCCTCCCCAGTCCTGGGGGAAAGTTACCACCGGTTCTCCTGACTACTCAAAATTTCTGCTACCGGTTCTTCAGAACTGGTCAGAACCTGCTGAATGCCACCTCTGCTTAGCAATAACACTTAGACTTATATATCGCTTTACAGTGCTTTACAGGCCTCTCTTAAGTGGTTTACAGAGTCAGTATATTGCCCCAGCAATTTGGGTCCTCATTTTACCCACCTTGGAAGGATGG
>JAOYMU010000010.1:29945084-29955121 GCA_025802295.1 Psammodynastes pulverulentus
AAGGGGCGCTGACAGGAGCAACAAGTCCAGACGGCTAGAGTAGGTCACAGGAAACCGAAGGTAGGTGATGTCATCAAATCTTCATAGAGACGCCGGAAGTCGGCCAGCAGCCATGGCTAGAGCGGGGGAGGGGGGCCCAAAGTCTTCCCTCAGGTCGTTCCTCAGCCATTCCATTTTAGGACTCACCAAGGTAGGACGTCTTTTTATTTTCTCCTTCCCTCTGTATTAGGCCTACAGCGCCCTCGTTAGTTGCAAGGGGGGGAGACTCCACCCCCCCTCTCACCACAAGGACGCCTCAGCTCCGTTCTCCTCTCACCAAAGGAGGCTTTTCTTGTTTTGTCCTCTCTGGCCACCGATCTCCTCCATTCCTCCGTCAAGCTGCAGCGTTAATACAAAGCCCCGAGTCCACCGGGCACATCGGCATGAACGGCAGCCTTGGAATGGCCGCCGCCCAGTACCACCACGTCCCTGGAAGCCTCAGGCAAGCCAGCATTGGCGCCCAGCCCTGGAATTCAGCCGGTGGCCCCTGGCTAAAGCCGCCCTAAACCGGTGGGCACCCCCAAACCGGGGCGCCCGGCCCCTAAAGGCCTCCCAGGGGGCGGGTTTCAGGCGCTGAAGGCAGAGCTCGCTTTTCAGCGTCCTGTTGCCGCTGGGACCGGAAGTCGAATCCTGTTTTAAGATAATTTTTGAAAACACTTTTATAGTAATTATGTCGTGATAGAAATGCAGCTTAAAAAGAAGTATCCAAGTATTTGTGTATCCAACTTTCACTGTAGCATAAAAGTTTAATTTGCAGCTCAGTGAACTGAGTGAATTAAATCAATGAACTGAAATGGGTTCTGTCAAATTCCCTGCATCATGTGCCTCGTCTTGTGCATTGATTCCTGAGCAAAATTGTAATATAATAACGTGAAATATACACAAGAACTGAAACAGAAAAAAACTATTATTCATTATACTGTACTTCTCATTTTTTTCCTGTAGTATTTAAAGGGATCTTGATATTGTTTTGATTTATTCTTGAAAGAATTCTACGGCTAAGGTCACATATAGTATTAAATATGGAGTTTTAATTATGTGACTAGATTCACACATAATGTTGTTACACCATAATTTCAAGGATCACAAGCTGAAAACAAGCAATCCATTTTAGAGTTAAACGTCCTATAAGCTGAAAATAAATACATCACATTAGCCTATAGTAAAGCATTAGGTATAAATCAGCTCAATATGAAGTTTAAGCTGATTTTGTGTCAAGTTTAGGAATTTGAAGTACACTCCATGATTACTACAACATAACAAGGTGGTATTCAACAGGTTCTGACCAGTTATGAAGAACCGGTATAGCGGAAATTTTGACTAGTTCAGAGAACCGGTAGTAACCTTCCCCCTGGAGGGGGGGGGAATGGGGATTTTACAGTATCCATCCCCTGGAGTGGGGAGGGAATAGGGATTTTACAGTATCCTTCCCCTGCCATGCCTACCAAGCCATGCCCACCAAGTTACACCACGCCCACAGAACTGGTAGTAAAAAAAATTTGAATCCCACCACTGCAACATACATTTCCCAAACATATCTATTTAATAAAATATCTCCCTGAATTGCATTCTAAGAAAAGTTCACAGCATGAATTTCAGAAACTCTCTAATGCTAGTTGCAAGTTTTTTAAATGTGGGCCATGTAGCATAAATCATTTCCGTAGTTGCTGGTGGAAAATATTGGCAATGATGAACATCTTTCATTTTTTAACCCAAAGGAAGTTGTCTTCTTTTGTTATTTGTTCTCCTCTGTCTGCCTGAAATGCTGAAGAGACACGCACGAGTAGGTGACTAACAAAGTCTGAGGCTTTAGTTGCATGATTGCCATATTCTTAAATATTTTGTCCTTTAATGGTAAAAGATGTGCGTACCACTGTACAGCTCTGTAAAAAATGCATACGTAAGCCATAGTTTTAAAAAGCTTTATGGTTAAGAAATAAGACTGAAATCTCTAAATTTCACTACTCTCACAAGCTCTTCCAACTGCTTTCATGCTACCTTCAGTTTAAAAAAATGTTAAAATGCATTGATGGATAATTGCAATGCTGAAAGGGCACAATGCTTATTAAGCATATTTTCCATACCAATGTATCCAAATGTCACACCCATTAAATCAGTATTGCTAAGCTTTCTTTCATTATCCAAAACTGCTTTGAAAGAAAGTCCTTTTTACCCAATGTAGGTTAAACAGTTTAAATTAATTTAAATGTCCTGCTGTGATTGATTAATGGATTCATGTGTCAATACCCAAAGGAAAACTACCGTTTCTCAATTTGGAGTAATTATATGCAGGTTTGGGAAGCACTGCATTAAGTGATAGCAAATATTACTCAAATTCAAAAAGAAAGGCCAATTTATGGATAAACCATTCATAATGAGAATTATGCTACTTAAAATTTACTTAGGAGCCTGCAAGTTCTCTTTCTTAAGAAAAAGACATGTTTATTCAAGAATCACATGAGCACTGAAAGAAACCTTCTTCTGAGGCTATTCTGTTAAAAAAGGGATTTTTAAGGCAAATTGCCTTTTGAGGAATTCAAAACATGGAGATGTAGTAGACCAAAAATATACGGCCCTACTAAAATATCAGCAGTCGATATACTACTAAAACTGTTTGATTGTTTGTAACATTCATTTGGACAAGAAGTGCATCATAGGACAACAGTTTTTGAACCAAGGCTAACCTATAGAATGAACACAAAATCTGGATCTTATTACTCTGTTGTAATTGAAGCTTGGCAATGTGGTGGCTGCTTCAGCATCACTGCACTGCCATATTGCCATGATTGGCTGAGGTCATGTGATCACCATGAGTGTATCCTTCATCATCTTTTCCACCTTCCTCTGACCCCTGTGCCCAATCAGCTGGCAGCAATGCCTAACAGGAGAATGGAAATTGGCTGCTTTGAAACTGAGGCTGAAATTTGAAATCTCTCATCAGTAATGGAGATGAAGGAAGGATGAGGGAATATCTTTTTATAGAAGGTGATGGCCTGGCAACTTTAGAGAGTCCTGGATGAAACAAATTATCTGGACCCCTTCCAGTCAGGATTCAGGCCTGGTTATGAGACAGGTTATGGTGCTGGAGAAGACTCCTGTGAGTCCCTTGGACTTCAAGGTGATCAAACCAGTCAGTCCTAGAGGAGATCAACCTGACTGCTCTTTAGAAGGCCAGATCCTGAAGATGAAACTCAAATACTTTGACCACCTAATGAGAAGGAAGAACTCACTGGAGAAGAGCATAATGCGGGGAAAGATGGAGGGCAAAAGAAGAAGGGGACGGCAGAGAATGAGGTGGCTGGATGAAGTCACTGAAGCATGAGTCGGCGTGAGCTTAAATGGACTCCATGGGATGGTAGAGGACAGGAAGGCCTGGAGGAATGCTCCCCATGGGGTCGCGATGAGTTGGACATGACTTTGCAACTAACAACATCAAATGGGACAGAAATGATATTGTTGTACTTGTTGAGGATCTTTGGCAAGAGCAGGATGGAGGTGGTGCAACCATCCACCCTCCTTGACCTCTCAGTGGCTTGTTGGAGTCGGCTACGGGGCTGGGATGGGTGGCACAGTCTTGCACTGGTTCCACTCCTTTTTCCAAGGCAGGTTCCAATTAGTGTTAATAGGGAGTGAGAGGTCCTGCCCTAGCCACTACCTTGTCCTGAGTTACAGGGCTCAGTACTCTCTCCACTTCTTTTTAATATCTACATGAAGCCAGTGGGTGAGATCATCCATGAGTTGAGGTATCATCAGTATGCAGATGATCCAAATGATGCTGTGGCTGCCCTCTTGCTGGCAAGCAAGGTTGAAAACCACTAGAGTAAGTCTCCCCTACCTAAGCATCCTCCCTGAACCTTACTGCATCTTCCTCACACAGTCCCTACAATTCACGTTCACTGCATGCCCCTTGCAGTTCCTCCCAGTGTCTCACTCGTATCCCCCTTCCACCTGGCAGCAGCCACCTACCTGCCAACCTGCTTGCAAGCCACCTAGGACTTGGCAACTTCCTGTCAGCTTCTCCACTGACTTGTGAGAAGCTGGCAGAAAGTTATGTCATCTAACAACCATGGGATTCAGTTAACAACAGCAACCAGGACTGTAGTTGCACTTTATGACTGCATCGCTTTGCAAAATAAATTCCAGTCCCAATTGCCATCGTAACTCGAGAACTACCTGTATTCATGAAATTTCAACTTCTACAGTAACTGATGTGTAAACAATCAAGCAGATATATAATACTCAGGCTTTATGGGCCTGTAGAGATTTCTGTGTTAATAAAACAATGAAGTAATATTTGGGTATTCTGGTTTTATACACTCGTAATCATACTCCTTAACCTATTTTTTCACATCCTTGGTATTCCTTTTTACTCAACTCTTCTATCTGTACCTCCTTAGTACTTTATGCTACCATCTGTATATTTTTATGACTTTCTGTATAATCTGAGATATTCATGCCTGGAGTTAGGTGTGCTATAAAAATTTGTTTCCAAAAACATGCTGTTCCTGTTCAAGCATTCCCAACTCAAGTATCTTCCCACAAATACATTACAGTAAGCAAGAGCCATTCCTACAGAAACTTAGCATGACCTGGTGACCCTTGTTAAAAGATACCATCAATAGGAAATGTCTGCTTCAAGCCTCATCTAAAAGTTCATTAAGACAGAAACTCATTGGATTATTTTAGGAGGATTGTATGATGTATGATAGTCCTCCACTCCTTTACTCCAATAGAATACCTTATGCCGCCAGACTTGAAATGTTAGGCTTAGACAACCTAGAACTATGCCGCCTTCGGTCCGACCTAAGTTTAGTACATAAAATTATCTATTACATTGTCCTACCCGTCAATGACTACTTCAGCTTCAACCACAACAATACAAGAGCACACAATAGATATAAACTCGAAGTAAACCGCACCAAACTTGATTGCAGGAAATACGACTTCAACAATAGAGTGGTCAATGTCTGGAATACACTACCTGACTGTGCTTTCTTCCCCAAACCCCAAATACTTTAACCTAAGACTGTCTACTATTGACTTCACCCCATTCCAAGAGGTCTGTAAGGGGCATGCATAAGCACTCGAACATGCCTACCATCCAGTGGTGGGATTCAAAAAATGTGCCTACCATCCCTGCCCTAATGTTATATCTTATTTGTATCCATTTCATGTACTCATAATTAAGTTTATACTTATATCTGTTATCCAATGCATGCTTGACAAATAATAAATAAAATGCTGGTGGTAGTGGTATTGCTGACAGAGCGGTTTTAAAATCTTCTGACTTGCAAAAGGGTTTCTTAGAAAAAGTGCCATAATGTTATTCTTACTGTTATTGTCATGAAAATGCTTCTTTCGTATAAAAAAGGCATCCTATGGTGATACTATGTTCATGTATCTAATTGCCCAATGTTGCTAAGGTCTTAAAACAGAAAAGATGCAACCTTAGATTCATGTGTTTTCTAGTCAATGGGAGATGGAGAATTTGCAGAGTAAAGCCAATTTTCCTGAATGTGGTTTTCCTAACACAGTATTTCCTTCGAATGTTTGCAAAGGCATTAGCAGTCCTGATATAAATACAGAGGCATGCCAGCATACTGGAGTAAGTTTTTCCACATTAAACAGTCAGTGACAACTAGCATGCCCAGGCTTACATTTTCTCTAATAGCATTGCCTTAGTCAAACTCTTGCTAATAGCAGTAAGTAGAAAAGATCATCTGTTCTGTGTAAGTTGCTCTTACTACCTTCCAATGGAATTTGCTGCTTGGTTCCTCTGACATCCCTAACCTCACAGTGACATTCAAACTGTTCCGTAGCTGAACTTTTAACTTGAAGCTCTTCAAACTGCACACAGCTCGATCCAGTTCTTAGGGCTTGTTCCTCTCCTTATTCCTACCTTCAGTGGTTTCTTCAGAGCTCTCTGCTCCAGTTGTTTTCCAAACAGTTGCAAATTAAGAATGGAATTCCAAAGCAGAGGAGATTCCTGTGCAATTCCAGAGAATGAAGAAATGTCCGACATTCCTCAAACTGCCCATGATAACTATGCGAACGAGGGCGAAAGAGCCGTGTCAAAGTTGCAGCGCAGGCATAGTGACATAAAAGTATACAAAGAAATATGTGACTTCTATGCAAAATTGTAAGTTTACCTTCTCAGTTGTTCTGGGACCTAGGCTACTCGTGTTTCTTCAAGCATAGTCTTGATTGATGTTCATGTGACTGAGTAATATAGCATGACCCAGTAACAAGATGTTGTGGAGGTTTTGTATATTCATCTGGGTATTGTATGTACTGTATTATGAAATATGTGTATTTGTTTCTGGGTCCAGAACTAACATCCTTTTTCGGACTCCTGATGTTCTCTTTGGGTGTATTACAGTCTACAAATATGAAGTGGCAATAGTCTATCTCATATAGACTTGTCTGCAATTAAAATATGTTTTCTAAATTCCATTGAAAATTCCTTGTTTGGACTAACTAGTGTAGCTGTGCATCATAATCCTTTATGCAAAGAGAAAATGTATTTTCATGTGGCTCATTTCCTTGTAAATATGTACCACATTGAATCCTGGCAGAAAAATATGTACCACATTGAATCCTGGCAGAAAAATCCTATACATAGCTAGTTTGAAATGTTGAAATGTTTCCAGGGAAGTATATATAGGATTGTTGTTTTAAATTGCAATCCAGGCTACTTTTAGCAGAATATAAATTCCCTTGATCATAGTAAACGTTAGCTCTAGGGGGAAACCCCTGTATCATACTCTTAATAGCACAGGCTACATATTTCAGACTTTCGCAACAATATTGCAGTCAAAGTTTAATTTGAGGGAATTTTAGGTTTCAAAAATGGAAGGAAGCTGCCGATACGCATTCCACTTCATGAGTATTATAGAGGGATTGTTTTGGAAATGCTGGCAAATTCAGTGGCATCTGAAAATAAGCTATTCTGCAGCTGTCTCAATCCTGTACGGTAATACTGCGGTTACTATCCAGTGTACTTCACTTAATGATTGATGCAGTTTCTTAGATTACAAACTCTTTTAAGCATAGATCCTCCTTTGCAAGCATGATGTGTTGTTCTGTAGTTAGAAGCAAAGTCTTTTAATATGGATTCTAATCTATGTTAAGATAACATTAGAATGCTTGGCACTTCCCAAATTATTTATTTGTGTTTGCAGTGAGTGGAAACTGACTGGAGTATTCTTCTAAAATGTTAAGAATAGCTTGTACAGTCATCACACAGGGATGTGGAAAAATTCAGATAGCTTTTTTGGCACAATCAAAATCTATTTAAACATTTTTTTAATGTTTTAGATCAGATACTTATGTTGCATAGGTTCAAGGGAATCTCAAATTATTCCATGTGTGACAATTTTCCTATAGTTTGGTGTGATGTGCTACGTACACTGAGATGCAAGAATTTGAATTTCTTTATGTAATTTATAAAAATATGCTGGAGAAAGCTACAAATATGGACAAAGGATGCATATCAATTGGATATGCTGACAAAATACCTGTGCGCATGGTTTCCTAATTTGTTCCTGCATCTTATACACTGAGGAAAAGTGTGAGCTAGATATGTGTCACACAGCAAACAACATAAACACCGATGCATCATTTGGATAGAGTATTATCTCAATACTGTTTTATCGTACATAGCATGTTTAAATCAAAACTGCCATAATCAGTGGATACCCTTCTGTGATTACCCCATGCCACTGAGGAAAAACACAGAGGGAAAGAAATGTGAGATCTCTAACCCATACACATCTTTTGATATGATTACTGGTCCATAAAATGAGGACCAAATTGTTGGGGACAATAGGCTGACTCTAAACTGCTTAGAAGGAGCTGTAAAACACTATGAAAGATTTCTATGAAAACCGAGCTTCCCTTTGACTCCTCTCCTTCAGCTGCTTAGTCTGCCTCTGCTACCAACATCTGATTTCTCAAATAGGAACCAGTGCTAACTGAAAAGGAGGCTTCCCCACTGGCTTTGGGGTGGGTAGGGCCAGTACACTACAAATGGTACCTTTTAAAATAAAATCCATAAGAAAAAGACTTGCCTTGTTTATTGCCAAGCTGAATAAGCTTCCTCTTGTCACAAACACATGCTCATCCGAGTTAGGTTCTCATGCAGTTCTCTTTTGTTACAGCAACATGGCCAATGCTCTTGCCAATGCCATGTGTGAACGCTGCCGAGGAGGCTTTGCACCTGCAGAAAAAATTGTGAACAGCAATGGGGAGCTGTACCATGAACAGTGCTTTGTGTGTGCCCAGTGCTTCCAGCAATTCCCCGAGGGACTTTTTTATGAGGTCAGTTCCTTTAACTTGTTGCTTCTGCATTTAGAAATTAATCCTTGTTCCAATATTTTTGTTTCATATATAGAAGATGACACTTTTGAAATCAGGTAGAGTTCAGTGATCTATCTTTGCTTGCAACAACAGTACACTCTAGAACATCTTATATTAGAAACGTCGAATTTAACATTTGATAAGGCATTCTGGAAACCAGTTGCCAGCCTCACATAAGATCAGCCTTCACCATCTTGTTTCTCTTTTGGAGTGCTGGAATTCCAAGATAATATAAATGTATTCATTCATTCATTCATTCATTCAATAGCATCGCTATTGACTCTGATAGCCATGATTTTAGCACTTGCCAGCCTTAATACCTCTAGCAACTTCTGTTCAGAAAGACTGCATTAGGTAAATGCATATATCCATTTACCATGTGTTAAATTATTGTGGATACTTGCAGTACTTAGTTTTTGTACTGAGATTTTATCTTTATAAGCTTTTTGGAGTCACCAAAAGTAAGTTGGGCAGCCATATAGTTAAAAAATAATAATAAATATTTATCAACTTCCTTCAAGAGCTTAAAATTATTCCCTCTCTTTCATTTCAACTCCACAATAGCCGTTTTGAGTATTGTGCTACAATCTGAAAACATATTCAGGTGCTTTATACAAGCTGCTTACTGTTCTAAGACACTTGTGGTGAATCATAGAGATGACAGGAATTAAAATATAACCCCAATGGAAACTTTTGCAACAGTCAAAATATTTCTGCTTACCTTGGTCAGGATAGCTTCCTAAAGAAGAAATACTGTTTCCTGAACTAGTACAAAATGATCATGGCCAAGCAGCTGAGACAGATGAAAGTCAGTTTTAACTTTATGTACATAGCCTGTATTTAATTTCGTTGTACGAGGTACAATGACAATAAAGTGAGCTAACTGTATAGTATTTCTGCTATGACAGTAGAACACCTCTGTTGTACATAATGTGAAATTTTAAGCAGGCTATAGAAAAGGATGGTTTGGTTTTGGTTTAACCAATGAACTCCGTGTCCCAGAAAGGATTTCTTGGTTTAATTCAGAGTTTGCAATCTCTTCCAAAGGTTGGATAGTTTTCTCTGGCATTTTTGCAGAGGATTTGCCCACAGTATGCACAAGGATCTCACCTTCAAGAGTCTTGAACCATATTTAATAGTTTGCTTTCTTTTGGCCCAAACTAAGAATGTATATTGTGCATTGACATGTCCAATACCTTATAATTGACTATTTCATTTGAATGACCTATAATATAATCCTAACAAGTTTTGTTTTATTGTGTTAGTTAAGGGAGTATCCAGACTTTTGGTAAAAGTTTTAAAGATATGCAGTTCTTTTACAGCAGCTTGAGATATGATTTTTCTTTAGGAATATCTAGTATTGAGAGCCTGGACACGTGTCAGTCTCAAACAATCTTCATTGCAAAAATAGGTATTTATAACAATCATTTAATATTTTTATAGATCAATAACATAAAAGTAGACACTTCTGGAAAATCAGGCATAATGAGTCTGTTCAGAAACTCCTTTTTACTGTACAAGACTGAAAACATGCATATATTTTTTAATTCCTGCAAAATACCATCACTCAGGCGCTGGTCACCTCTCATCTGGACTATTGCAATGCTCTCTACCTGGGGCTCCCCTTGGGGTGCATCCGG
>JAOYMU010000010.1:29955154-29968452 GCA_025802295.1 Psammodynastes pulverulentus
AAGTCCACAAGTCTTAAAGTTGACAAGTTTGCCCACCCCTGCTGTGAAATGAATTGGGCTGAATGAAGTGATTGGCTTTAAACATGAAATGACTTTAATGTCTATAAAAGGGGATTAGAATTTACTATTCCTTGGACATATGCCCTCTTAAAATACTTGTAAGTAAGAGCACTTAATAGGCCATTTGGATTAAATCTTACTTCTGAATATCCACAGTGTGCTCTGGTATAGTTATAATAAACTATTTAGATAACTGAACTTTAGATAAACATTTTTGTTAGAATAAAACTTCAGAATCAAATTCAACTATACATGCTCACCAGCTTAACTGTGGTTTTGTTGTGACAGTTCTTGGGTGTAGTGGTTAAGGGGATGGCTTAGAAACCAGGAGACCGAGCTCTACTCCTGCAATTAAATTTTTCCTGTATTTAAGATACTTAGTTTGCTGAAATGTCCTCTCAAGCTTTAAACTGCTGCTCTGTGTTTAGCAAATTTACTGTACACTTTCATGTTTGCTAATAAGCATGCGCTAAATTGCTCAGGTTTGTGGTGCTAAATATTCACTTCAGCAGAACTCTCATTAATTCATTAATTTGGAAATATTCTTTGCAATTATCAAATTGCTTCCATATAAGAGTTATATAGGAACAACTGTCAGTGAACAGATTTAAGTACAGAGAAGCAGAGCTCCTAGAATAATGATGGGATAGAACTCAATTAAACAAACATACATATTTACATACTAGGATTATCCATAATATCAGGCTGTCTGCTATCATGATGATGCCATGGAAATGCCTTATTTATTTCACATCTGCTTGAACATAAACTCTGTTTATTCTAGCCCATTATCACATAATTTGGAAAGAAGGTGATGTTCTCTGGGGCAAAAAAAAAAAAAAGACCTGACACAAACATTTCCATCTTTCCAAAACCATTTGCCTGTCAGGAAATGTAAAGGACGGAAGAAATATATGGCTAACAAAATATGTTTCCTGCATTGAATGTTAAAACAGATGTTCATAATGAGAATATCTCTTGATTTGTGCCCAAATGTAAATCATTTCATCAGAAGCATCATTCATTCTTTACTCATGTTATAAAGCATATTATGTAAAGTGTAGCTTGATCAAATATAAAATCATGTTGGAATTTCTCTTATTAGAAACCCTAGCATTTAAAAGCTATAACCATAGTATATGTGGAAACATACTTACCTCTTCTGATAGCCTGGCCTATTTGTCTGTTTTCAGTTTGAAGGAAGGAAGTACTGTGAACATGACTTTCAGATGCTTTTTGCCCCTTGCTGCCATCAGTGTGGTGAGTTTCAGAAAAATATATATTTTAAAGGTCTGATAGCCTTTTACAAGAAGAGACAGAGAAAGTATACATTGTTCAAAAAAGAAAGCTGAATAGTTATAAAAAACAAGGCATATGTCTATTAAAATGTTTTCTGTTCTCTTCAGGTATTACACTTCAGCCTCTGTAATTCCACCCTGTATCTGCAAATGGAATTAAAATATATGAAAATCTTGGTTGGAAGGGCTTTTCTCAGAATATGACCATAGGCCACATCATATTCATCCAAGAACAGTCATATTAAACAATTTTCCAAACTCACAATCAGTTGACACAGAAACATTCGTTCTGTAATAAAATACAGAATATCTTGCCTGAAAGTCTTCTGTGCATATATTTTCATGCCATGAAATTAAGATGAATATTTTGTTAGAACACAATAATGTTTAAACCCAAGCTTGTACCATTTTGATATGAAGTGGACGTTGCTATGGGGAAAAAAACAGATTAAAATATCTATTTCCCTTGGTCTGCCCTTAAGCAAGAGCATCAAGGCACATAATTTAATTAGAGTGAGATAATAGTCTGTTTATCAAGTGCAGACATGTTGCTTCCAGGAGAATGGAAATTCCTGCTGTAATATATAGAATAAAAGAGAAAAAAATCAGAATTGCTTTCAATAATATTATGAGGAAAACAAATTAGTAATTAGAGTGTACCGATATGCCTGCAGGTATTTGTGTTTTACACTTGCATATATATAAGCTTCTTGATAAAGTCACTCACGTTGAGGAAAAAGATCAGAAGCACGCATTTTGATTCTGTTTGCTGGGATCCATTGAAGCAGCGTTCATGCCCAAGTCAAACCCTTCTGCCAGCTTTGAAAAGAGAGTAATTTGCTTTACCTGCCCATAAATGCTCTTCTTCTACAATTATTAACATCTTTTTCCACAGTTAACTGAATCATATATAAAATACTCTCTGTATCTAATAGATTCTGACCTATCAAGAGTTACGCCTTAAAAATAGGCCAGTCTTTAAGGAGCCCCAAGATCCTTGTTGTTTTACTCATTCATGAGATGACCAATATAATGTTAGATTCCGTGGCATGGAAGAGAAAGAATGAAAGAGTTTGTTTTTATTGAGGAGTGCCCCTCCCCAGCCAAAACGATTAAAGGGTATTATATATCAAAGCTACTGTACGTAATGAAAAATAGCTTCCTAATAAAAGGAACATGTAGTTAATGAGACATCTGAGAAGCTCAGTTATTTTTAATATTCCATCCATCTTGCAGTCAGTCCTCTCATCTTGCTGGCATATTCCCATTAGCTAAAAGTTGAATTTTAATATGCATATTGAACAATTGAAAAACCACATTACAAAATGATATACTTTGACATGCCAATTACTTTTCTAAATCTACCTAAATCTATCAAATTATATTAATAGATTAAATCAAAAGTGCCATATTTACTATCTAAATATGATGTAATTCCCAATATTTCTAGCAATCTGTAATGCAACAGTTATATTTATTTCTTTTGCTTTATATCCGATATTGACAGGATATAAATAGGATCAAAATTAAATATCAGTTTATATTTGGCAAGAAGAGATTGGATAGCCATTTGTCTGAAATGGTGTAGGATCTCCTGCTTGAGGAGGGAGGTTGGACTGGAAAATCTCCAAAGTCCCTTCCAACTCTTATTAGTCTGTTATTGTATTACACATCATTTTTAATTATAAGCTATGAAAGTGGACAGTAAGAGGACAGTAATGTTTCATTTCTTTATTAAGCTATCATAATCTTCCAGTTTGTAATAATTTAATAAACTTATTTTAATATCTCCCGTTGAATTTTAGGGGAATTTATTATTGGTCGGGTTATTAAAGCTATGAACAATAGCTGGCACCCAGAATGCTTCTGTTGTGATATCTGCCAACAGGTACTGGCAGACATTGGATTTGTAAAGAATGCTGGCAGGTCAGTATTATTTCTCCTCCCTTGATTATCAATCTGAGCATAGTGAATTTTTTAACTTTTGAAATATTTGGAAGCTTCAGTTGGTTCAAAATGTGGTGCCCCACATGGTTTTATGCAAGCCTAGATTTGCACATGTGTCACCTCTTCTGTAGGACCTGCATTGGCCACCAATTTCCTTCCAGTCCAATTCAAGGTGATACTTGTCACGTCAAAGCCTTACATGGATTGGGACCAAGTTATTTGAAGGATCATGTTTTCCCAATCAGATCGACCTACCCACCAGAGCAGGGAGCCAGGGAATGCTACGAGTTCCCTCTCCTAAGGAGTCCATCTAATGGAACCAAGAACAAAGGGCCTTCTCCATGGTGGCTCCATCTCTATGGAACATCATCTTGCAAAGATAAAACTGGCTCCCACTTTGACACTATTTTGCAAGGCCCAGAAAACAAGGTTCTGCCAAAGGCCTGGAAAATGATACAGAGCCCATCAAGTCACCTATTTGATCGTTGTTGTCAGTAGGATGGGGAATTATTGCTTTTTGTATTGTTTTTAAATTGGGATTTTATTCTTGTAAGCCACTCAGAGTCACTGAGAACAAGTTGGGTAGCCATATAAATTTTCTTAAATAGATAAATCGCCTTTACATAATTATGTCAAAATCAAGGCAATGTAGTGTTTGACATTGCTGATTCAAAAAATAGAGATCTTAATGTAAGCAACTAACCTTATATTTTCTTGTAAGGAAAGGTCATCATTTTTCCTTGCAGAAAGTTGTTAATTTTCTGATTGCAAGACTGAAATAAAAATTATAAAGTTGAACATTTTTTTCAATATTCTGATATATCTTGATTTCTCTTAGACATCTTTGCCGTCCTTGCCATAACCGGGAGAAAGCCAGAGGACTTGGCAAATATATTTGCCAGAAGTGCCATGCCATAATTGATGAACAGCCACTTATCTTCAAGAATGACCCTTACCATCCTGATCATTTCAACTGTGCCAACTGCGGGTAATGGAAACCTATTATGAAAGAAAGTTTAACATTTAAGTGTTGGTATCACAATGCTTGATAAATCAAATTTGAAAGCAAAATATCTACTCTTATCAAAGACAAAACAATGAACAAGATATTCCATAAACGATAACATCCCAATCTTGTGTAAATCCCATTGTATTCAGTAATTAAATCATCAGTTATTTGTGCGCAGCACTGACATCATATAGCTATGTTAGGATCAAACAACAGCTAACAGTAATTATATTTCTTTTTTTGATGATGATATTATCCATTCAGTCACATCCTACTCTTGGCAATTCTTTGGGTCAAGTCTCTCCACATCTTCCAATCTTGTACTATTTCTTAGAGTTTTTCTATGCTCTGGTTAGTGTCAGCTTTGATGGTATCCAGCCATCATGTTCTTTTGCAGTCTGGTTTCCTTTTACCACTAACTCCTACTGTATAACATAATTGCATCCTCCAGTGATTTTTTTTTAAATTAACAATAAATCTAACAGGCTTTTTTCTAAATTCATTTCCCACCCAATTCCAGTCCGGATTACAAAACTCACATCTGGATTTCACATTAGCAAAAAAGTGTTTCATTACTTACATAGAAATTTCAAACATGGGCTCCCAAAATTAGGCTGTGCTAAGGCAAAGCATTAAAGCCTCCTATTTCTAAACTAGATGCCTAATCCAGATTGAGTTCCTTGCATTTTACTATAAAATTACAAAGAAAGAAATGTTATTTTTCTAAAGTAATATCTAGGTTAATTCCTTCATCCCGAGCCAATTTCGTGTTCAGATATTGTAGCCTTAATTGCTGTACATTCCTCTGTAACACCATTCTGTGTAAAAAGTAGTTGGTCTTGTTTAGGTGCAGGCCTCCTTTGGCTCTTCTATCAAAATGTCTCATTTTCTCAGGATAAGGGATTCTAGTATATGTTAACAGCTCAATATTGCTTATGTAACCACTCATCTGAACTCTACTTTTTCTTTTTCACGGCAAGATGAAAATTTCATTTTGAAAGTCATGCACCCCCAGAGTCTGTATCTAAATCAGGATGGGCAACTCTGGCTTTCTTGACTTTCCTGACTCTCCAACCACTCTGTGTCCAGTAATGAGCAGAGGTGGTTCTCCTTTGTCAACAATTGGATGATTAAAACGTTCCCAACCCTGATGTAAACATTACAGTAATAGTCTGACTAACATTTATCATTCTAGACCAGGGCTGTCAAACTCGCAGCCTGTGCTGGCCCCACCCCCAGGGTTTAGCGAAGGGGGAAAGTCCCAATATGTCACATGATGCACGCCGTGATGACGCAAGTTTAAAACCCCTGTTCTAGATCAATATCTAGATTGAAAGCCTGCTCCATACCTAATAATGTGTGTTCAGTGATCTGTACATGCACCAATTACTATAATTTTGTAAAGAAAAATGACTTTTGCAGAGAATGTCCAGCCACATTTGAAGTGACTATATTTCAATTGCCACGGCTTTATATTTTTTCTTTGATTTGTAAACAGAAAGGAACTGACTGCAGAAGCTCGAGAACTGAAGGGGGAGCTGTATTGCTTGCCTTGCCATGATAAAATGGGGGTCCCCATCTGTGGGGCATGCAGGAGGCCAATCGAGGGCCGAGTGGTAAATGCTATGGGCAAGCAGTGGCATGTTGAAGTAAGCTTTTTGTTTCTCTGTTAGTGTATTTATGGGTATATTCAACCTGGAAGATTCAATAAGAGTCTTCAAAACATTTCATAAACCCTATGTCATTTTATAGTGAGGAGCTTTTGTAATGGTCTAATCCATAAGCTTTTCCATTGTAAGAATGGAAATGTTGGACTTGCTGAACTGATAGAAAAAAGAAAGAATATTCTGATAGCAAAAAATCAGTGCTAATGCTGGTGGAAATTTTTTCATGTGCTTTTTAGTGGGATTCATATTAGCCAGAAAAATGCTAGTGACGTGACCTAATACTGAGTGAATGTACTTTAGTTTTAATCCTTCTTGTTTTATATTTTTATATGTTCTATATTTTTATGATCTATTTTATACCCAGCTGATTTGTCCAGTGTTGAATATTATATGTTTATAATTTGAAGGTGCTTCTGACACAAATAAAGAAAGAAATAGAACTAATTTGCATGTACTTGAAATCTGAGTGACTGGTTTCAAGTACATATGCTTTTATCACCTGTTAGTATTTTAAAAATAACTTTTCTAGTATTATAGAATTATTATTTAATTTCCCATTGCACATTCAGTTGTCGTATTAAGCGAAGAGAAAGTGCAAGTCTCAGAGAACATTCATAGACAGAATGTTTTATACAAAGAATGGCAGACAGCCGGTTCTGTTTCGATACATCAGATCAATCTGAATTTCTGGATCACACTATTGTTTATAACAATGCGAATTCAGGAGAGAGAAAAAAGACAAAGAGGGCCAATTATTTCCAGATTGTAGATATGTGCTGCATGTTTACTTCTTATGAAGTACATGGAAGACTCTTGGAGATCCTAGCCTAATTCAATGCACCCCATAGGCCTATGGTCCTGTTATCATTACAGCATCCATGGGGGTGGTTGTGCAATCTCTGCCAAATGTCTTAACAAAAAAAGGATTTCTGAATAACTCTCTTCTAAATTAAACTCATAAACTATTGGAAAGTTTCCTCCTGAAATCTTCACTTAAATCAGCGTAAGTTGAATATAGGAACACTTTTTAAACTATTAGTTAAAATTTTGGAATTTACTCTGGAAATCTTAGAAAGTACCTTACATAACTGAGGTGTAAGGAGATAGATGCTAAGCTAGTGGGATTGTTTTTTTACACAAGCAAGAGGAAGTCCAGCCTTCCTATAGTTTGTTCCCATGAATCTGTTAAAAAGGTGAAATTTAATTTGATATCTTAATATTTATATAGAATCTGATGCTTTGTAGAAAATTATTTTAAGAGTAAAGATCACACCTTTTTATCCCATAGCATTTTGTTTGTGCCAAGTGTGAAAAACCATTCCTGGGTCATCGTCACTATGAAAGGAAGGGGCTGGCCTATTGTGAAACGCATTATAATCAGGTATGGTTGCTGCTATTCTGTTTTCAATTGCATCCGGGGACTCTTAATACCTTAAATGTAAAACTGCAGTTCATAAGAAATAATGATGATATATGCCTACAGCAGGGGTGTCAAACTCAAGGTCCGGGGGCTGGATCCGGCCCACAGGGCCGGCCTGGAAAAAGCAAAGGACCGACCCTCTGTGCCTCTGACAGTGAAAACGGAGCTTGGGAGGGTTGCATGCAGCCCTCCAGAGCTCCATTTTGACTGGAAGAGAGTTGCAGGAAGCCGCCTCAGCCGAAAACAGAGCTCGGGAGCCCGTTTTCTCTGGCAGAGTGCTCGGGCCACCACAGGCGCCCCCGACATGAGTGATGTTGAGTTGGCCATGCCCACCCTGGCCATGCCCAACCTGGTCCCCCAAGGTGAAACATAATGCTGATGAGGCCCTCAATGAAATCATGTTTGACACCCCTGGCCTACAGTGACCATATGTCTTTTCTTTCAGAAAGCTGTCCCCTAGATTTATTTATTTTCTTGGTAAAGCAAAATTTTCTTGATAATGCAAAATTCTAAATCTAAACAATTACACTTTTTACCTTTATGAACCTCTTTGAGATCTGCCTGTTTTTCTGGTTTATTCTCCCCACCACCAGCCAGAAAATATGCTAATTTCCATCTTATTTTTTTTGTGAGAGTTTCAAATTTGAAGTGGGGGTTTATTTGTTTGTTCAAAACATTCCATTTCTGCTTTAAAAGAGTTAGAAGTATCTCTTCATGAACATTCTAGAACATTCTGCTTCAAGTGTAAATCTAATGTTTTGAACTTGCCCATTTCAAGTTCAACACACTTGTAATAATTATAACCTTGTTTGAATCTAAACAAGTTAGCATGTGTTGAATGTCAGTATTTGAATTCATATTGTGTAGGAGCAGGCATTCCCATAGCTTTTCTTTTAATTGTTTAGAAAGAAAGAATAGTAAAATATGTGGTCTCCTAAACCAATGTTTCTCAACCTAGACAACTTTAAGATGAGTGAACTTCAACTCATTTGAAATACACCCATCTTAAAAGTTGCCAAGGTTGAGAAATACTGTCCTAAAGCAAGGTTCCCCAAACTTTGTGGGTGGCAAGGTAAAACACAAATGATTCCCAAGTACAAAATAATGTTTTGGATCATTTGGTATTTTGATTGAAGTAGCTTGAATGGGAGAATTGGACCTCAAATCCAAAATTAGTCTTTTGAACTCACAATTCTGTCTCTTGTTAAGGTTCTCTTCCTCCAACTTTTTTCTCATCTTACCCTCACAGCATTCAAGATCTAGTTAGTTCATTTTATTGTCATTGTACCTCGTAAAACAAAATTAAATACCTTCTTCAGTGTACTTAGACTATACTTAGTCTAGCTATTTTTCTCTCACCATTGTCACTTTTTCCACACATGCTTCACAGACCCATCCTTTTCCTAGCCCTTCCTGTTTCTTAGCACTGCCACTCCCTGGTCCTCCAAATTCAACTTCAAATTTCATCTTTTTCTCTTAGAAAAACAACAACAGAATGTTGGCATAGTCTCAGAAGCAGAATGTTGACCTTTAGCTGTTTGCCCTCTTGCTTTTTCTAAACTGAAGAATGCCATGGAGCTGCATCCCAGAGGTGGTATTCAGCTGGTTCAGACCAGTTCCAGCATACCAGTAGTGGAAACTTTGAGTAGTTTGGAGAACCGGAAATACCACCTCTGGCTGACCCCACCCTCTCGCCCCCACCGTTCCTGTCCTATATTCCCTTGTTTTTTTAGCTCAGCTGATTTGCGCGGTAGAGCAGATTGCTGTGCCTCAGCTGAGCTAAAAAACCCGCTCAGCTCACCAGAGCTGACACCGAGGGCAATTTTTGACTACTGCATGCAAGTGTGCAAAACACACTCTCATAGAACCGGTAGGAAAAGATTTGGAATCCCACCACTGGGGAATGGAGGAAAGAAAAGCTGAAATTACTTTTAGGGTAGAAAAAAGATTTTCAATTTGACGAAGATTTTAAAATCAAGAATAGCAGGCCAATCAGAGGTTTTTTATTATTCAATTATAAACTTTATATGGTGCCCAATTGAGTCGGGACATATTCAGAGTTCTCCACCAAGTGATGACTTGGAGTCTCAGCTTTATTTATTATTACTTTTTACAAAATACAAAATGTGTCCCAATCGCTAAGAACTCTGGGTGGCATACAACATCAACAAAAAGAAAACTCAAAATTTAATCATAAATAAGTACACACGGACAATGTTGAAAATAAAAAAAAAATGCAACAGACAAAAAGAAATCCAAATGAGCCCTAAAATAGCATATACATGTTAAAAAGGATGGGGGATAACATCAAACCTTGGGACATTCCACAGCTGAAGGAGCATGGATGTGATTTCTTTCTCCCTCCCTGATCAACTAAAAAATTACTACTGAGGAAGGAGGCTAACCATTGCCATCCAGTGCCTCCTGCTCCCAACCCCCACAGCTAATCCAGAAGGATACCATGGTTGACAGTGTCAGAAGTCTGAGAGATCAAGGAGCACCAAGATGAATGCACCCCACCTCTGTTGCAGCTCCACCAAAGATCCTTGATAGCGACCATTGCTGCCTCCCTACTATACCCCAGCCTGAAATTAAACTGATATAGCTCCAGATAATCCGTTTCCTTTAAGACTGTCTAGCTGCCATCCAACAACTTTCTCTACAGCCCTCCCCACAACATGTTTTTAATATGTTTCGTTACTAATTTTACTTCTAATTAAAATTCTGACTCAGACTTATGTTTTCCATTTCCACAGCTCTTTGGCGATGTGTGTTTCCATTGTAACCGGGTGATTGAAGGAGATGGTGAGTTTCCATGGATGGTATAGGTAGTCTTCGACTTACAACCACAAATGAGCCCAAAATTTCTGTTGCTAAGTGAGACATTTGTTAAGCGAATTTTGCCCCATTTTACAACTTTTCTTGCCACAGTTGTTAAATGAATCACTGCAGTTTGTTACATTAGTGACACGATTGTTAAATGAATCTGGCTTCCCTATTGACTTTGCTTGTTAAAAGGTCGCAACAGGGATTACATGACCCTAGGACACTAATGGTTGTAAAAATGAGTCAGTTGCCAAGTGTCTGAATTTTGATCATGTGAGCACTGGGATGCTACAATTGTCATAAATGTGAAAAATAAGTCACATTTGTTTAGTGCTGTTGTAACTTTGAATGGTCACTAAACAAACTGTTGTAAGTTGAGGACTACCTGTACTTTTCTCATCATTAAAACATTCATTTCAAAGTAAAATACCCCAAATACTATAGTCGTGAAAATATCCAAGATGCTGAACATGGGTCTGAAAGCATTTAATATATTTTATTTATATATTCCAACAAATGATAAACCATCCATTCCCTCAGTGGATGCATGGTGCCTGATGTCTTCAAAAGTTCTCAGCCTATGAAAATGTCTGATTTATGATATGAAACATATAAAAGTAACAATAACATCCAAGTGTGTGCATCTTAAAATTAAATCTAAGATAATAATGTTACTTTGTATGCATATTCTTGCTGAGACTTATTCCATGTGACTTAAATGAATGCAAATCCAGGAAACATCTTTATAACCATAAGTATGTGGATTATTACTGTAACAAAGATAATAATTATAAAAACAACAGTATAAATGTGTCTAGAACTTGCAAGGTTTACTGTCTTAATGCAGCTCTGATCTTTCAGGCATTGCTTTTTTTCCCCTTTCAATCAAACATGTCCATAAGTTGTCTTTTAATCAGAATAGTTGTAGCACAATGGTTAGGGTTAGGCTTTAGAGAGCCAGATTGATTTTGAGAGACTAAAGTTCTAATCTGTTTTAGGCAGCAAAAGCCGGTTGAAGGCAGCAAGGCTTTTTAAACCATATTCTAGGGAAATGGGTTCTTTGGACGCTCTTAGCTTTAAATATAGTAAGAACAGACAGAGTTTTCAAACATAAGAATGTTTCCATTTATGACTTTCAACATCAAGAGAATGTTGATTGTGTTCTAGGCTTTTTTTTTAAGTTTAGACTACTGCTGATTAGAAATGTGCAATATTTTGATGGGACCTTTTTTTTTAATCTAGAAAAAGGGGGAGAATATTCTGAGACCTTCAGTCTAAGATTGTATTTTAGGCACTTGGTTTAAAAGTTTAAATGAGACTGTGGAGATTTCATAATCTTGAATCTTCATAATTTTATTTTTCTAATGGTCTATAGTAAATAGTAATTTTTAGTAAATGAATTAGAATATTTTGCATATCTAATATAGTGCTTCATCTTGAATGCCTTGCAAACTTATACAATAGTATGGTAGTTTAGAGGGCTCTCAAACTCCCAGCCTGAGGTCTGGATGCATCACATGCTGGCCAAGCCCATGCCTGGTTTAACAAAGGGGGAAAAAGTCCCGATATATCACATGATGTTGCCATGACTATGTGAGTTTGACAACCCTGTTCTAGTAGGTCTACCATATTTGTGCTGAAATATTCAGGACACTTGCTAGGTCCTCTAACAGAGTTAGAGATTGAAATGTCTTCAGTCTGGTCATCTAACTTTGGGGAAATACAGATATCATCAATAGTAAGGCCTGGCAATTACCCTTCCTGAATCATTCTATAGGGTGTTGTAGACTTTTCTACTACAGAACACAGGGCAGACTAGTTTCAAAAGATTTCTCTAAAAATGAACATTTAAAAATTGTAGGCTTAGGCAAATGCAATGAAGACAACAACACTTGGAACGAATTCTGCATGTTTGTTTTTGGCTGATAACAAATGCAGAATATAAAGGCAAGTCTTCAGTCTTTTTACAATTTTAATATGTTTAGAACCAATTTGGCGAACAATTGGGAAGGACTAATAGTTACAACATAATGCAAGGGAAGCCAGGTTTAATCCCTAACACTGGATGGCAACAGCAGAAGAAACAACTCCTTACCATGTCTGGGCTCCAGGCAGTACTGCCTGTAACAAATATCCATTCCAGCTCTGTCAGCTGTCCTGTGATACCAGTTGCTGAATTTAGCCTGGAATCAGAGCATTTAGGACAGGAATAGATAAACTAGTGCTCTCCAGAATTTTGAACTGCTAGCCCTGTAATTCCTTCCTCCTGGCCATTCAAGTTGAGCCTTACAGCTATTGATTCACCATATCAAGATGTTATGTGTCCTGATGTAAGGGCTAAGTATATTGTGTTGGTGCTGACATGCTGTACAAATGTCCCTCATCACAGGATCAATATTAAATTTTGCCTATGCAAATATGTAAAGTTAGACTACATGGGATTATTTGGACAACCTTGTATTTGTTTTTGTCAATATTAGTTCCATGATGTAGGCTTTGAATATATGATAATAGATGCAGTCAGTTTTGTTTGATTCATCTTGTCTTTTCTTTGCTCTTTTGTAGTTGTCTCTGCCTTGAATAAAGCATGGTGTGTAAACTGCTTTGCATGTTCTACTTGTAACACCAAGTTAACACTGAAGTAAGTATATCCGTTTGTGGAGATAATCACAGAATTGATGATGTCATTTGTAAATTGAGGCCTCCCTTGGAAAATATTTATGATTGTTGCAGCAAGTCTTGAGGAAGAGATGAGGTACACCAGAGCCTTGTCCAAACAAGACAGAAGCTAGGTTATGCTCTTTAATGCTGTCGTCTTTCATCAGTGCTTACTTTGTTCAGGAGGTTATAATATTGTTTGCTTTACATTGTTGTGGAATAGAATAAGTAGAAAGGTGTTATGGAGAACAGATTCCTATACATTCCTATTGATTGTGCAGCTGGATAGAAGGCAAAGAAGTTCAACAGCACAGAGCAGTTCAGGACACAGCAACTGTACATTTAATGAGTTGTTCAGGTTGCTCTTTTAACACAAGAGATTCAGAGTAACCCACACCCACCCCCCGCTTCTA
>JAOYMU010000010.1:29988275-30002950 GCA_025802295.1 Psammodynastes pulverulentus
AGAAATTTCAATTTTTTTCAATTTATTCATATTTATATCCCGCTCCCTCTCCTCAAATGGGGACTCGGGTTTGAAAAGTATTAATAAGAGTAGGAATTAAAGAAATATGTTCTTATTCACATCTTCTCTGGAGATAAAATTAGACATGTGAAGAGATCCCCCCCTCCCTCCAATAGCCTCTTTGTATACTTCTTTCTCCAGGTTGAGGTATTCATTCTATTCTGATGCACAAGCAGATTGACTAGGATGGGAAATTAGATGTTCAGAAATAGTTTGTCGGCAAGATATAGGAAAAAGAATCTCCTTTTTCTATACCTTGCTGGCATACCCTTACCTGATGTGACCTTCCCAGCACAAGACTTACTGACCACATGAAGCCCTTGCAAGCAGAAGAACACCGATATTGACATCCCCTAAATTCCACTGAAGATGTTACCTGGTCTGGTAATGAAATGTTCGTAAATCAAACCCCAAGCTTGGAAAATGAATCTCCACCCTCATCCTATACTCAAACTACAAATATTCGGCATTATCGCAAAGGGATCTCCTGGTTGTGGAAGGATAGTACAACCTAAATGGGGATGCTATGGGAAGAATTATGGAACGAGAGACAAAAGAGGGTAGTTCATCTGTATTTCTCCTCTTCTTGAACCTATGGTCTCTTTATTTGGGGTATATATATTTCCTGTATTTTCCCTATGTCCTAAGCTTTCCTTAGGCTCTCTTCATTTATTTTTAAAATATTATGTCAGTGCCTTCAAGTGCAAAAGCAATCCTTTGTGTGCTAAGTACTGGATTTTGTTATGAGATTGAGATAATTCTGTATACAGTAACCTCTTGGTTGTAGCATAAAATCAGAATGAGTGCTGTTTTCAGTCTAATATAGTAAGGATTTATGACTGTCCAGGATATCTGAAGTTTGTGGAAAAAAATAAATGTTTCATATGTTTTCCTGCCAAAAGACTTCCCTATATTTGTTTATAATTTTTCTAACAGGTTCCAAGACCCAAGTCAAAACTAATAAAAGGAGATCATGCTGAACAAGAAAAGTTGGAAATGTTAGCCTGTGACCGACAGAGCCAGTCTGGTAATATAAATTAAAGTAGAAGTTTTGTTGAATTAATCAGTGCATCATCAGGAAAAGTATGCAATTGTTGAAAGTTGAAGAAATTTTAAATAACTCTCACAATTTTAAAATGTTAAGTTATTTCATTGGTTTAGAAAGTGATGAAAATCTATCTTAAGAATAGTCTATCCCCTCAGTGAGACTAGATCACATTTCTATTTGAGATATTTTTAGACTTATATTCCTTCTTAATGCTAAGTGTATGTTAAATTTAAAACTAAGGTCTTTGAATTCAAGTTACAGAGTTCTAATAAGTTTTTGATGTAATAGAATCTATTCTTATAATTAATCACTGTCTTTTTGTTTTTCAGGCTATATGCTCTTAAACTTAAGCTATGGCAAACAGGATTTTTTAACAGAGGTCGTTGAGGCATTTGCAAATGAGAGTGGACAGTCTTCTTTATTTTATGCTCTGTTTGGGGATGCTTCCTCTAAAGAGAACTCATTTCTCGGCACAGACGATATAAAAAATGTTGGTATACAGGCTCCAGAATGCGTAGAATTAGCTAGATATGATATTGGTAAGATATTTGATTTGAATGCTTAATTTTTAATGTATACTGTACATAAGGTACAGTTAATTGAACTACAATTCAAAGTATTTTTAAATTAAAAAACATTTGTTTCATCCCTGTATTATGTTATGCCATGTTTTCAGAAGTCAATTTTTCTTTCATAGGTGCCATTAGAGCACATGATGGTGGTCTCCAGCACATCATGTGGCTTGGTCTGCAGTGGAATTCTGCGCCAGCTGTGCCAGCCATTCGTAAATGGCTAAAGCAGCTTTTCCATTTGCCCCAGGAGACATCAAGACTTGAAACCAATGCTCCTGAATCCACCTGTATGCTGGATCTTGAAGTAAGAAAATGTTTTCTACATTGAGTTTACTGAAATATCATGGGTATGTACTGTATTTTTTAATACAATTTAACATGTATTTTATGAACAGGTGTTTCTACTTGGGGTAATATTTACCAGTAACTTGCAATTACAAGAGAAGTTTCATATGAAGTACACTGCACATCAGCCTCGATTCCTGCCTCTGCCAATATCCAAGCAACTTTGTACTGAAAGACAAAGAGCCTGGTGGGATGCAGTTTATGCACTCATTCATAAGCAAGCAGTGTAAGTAGCCTGGCTTGTAGATGTTCTTGTGGATATGCCATAAAGGCCAACATTTGATTTTGCTTCTTCACCATTTTCAGATTGATCAATTCAAATGGATTCTTAATTTTATCAGAAATTTTATATTAGATTCGTATTGCACAATGGTTAAGCTGCAGTATTGCAGGCTAACTAACCACTGCCAGGAGTTAGATACTGACCAGCTCAAAGTTGACTCAACCATCCATCCTTCCAAGGTCAGTTAAAATGAAGACCAAGATTGTTGGGGGCAATATGCTGACATTTAAAGTGCTGTAAAGCATCATGAAGTTTATAAGTGCTATTGGCCTGGCATCATAAATAATTTGGTTGAGAAGCCTGCCTTTTATATATTTATGCTATTAGATTTATTCTTTAATTTCTCATTTATATTTAAAATGGATTGGCTTCTTAATCAAAATAAAAAATAATTTGAATATTATTCAGTTAATATGTTTTCTGTATCGATATTATTTTTCAGACCTGGAACAGCAGCAAAAGTAAGACTTCTGGTTCAACATGAATTGAACATCCTCAGGGCCTTAGGAAAACATGGTCTTCAACCATCTCTTATAGTGCACTGGGCAAAAAGTCTCCTTAAAACAGTAAGTAGGCTACTGCCATTTTCAGCAAATGTAAAGTTATTGTTTAAATTTGTAAATGTATGCATTTAAATGCATAGATGTTTAGATCTGATACAGTAAATCCAAATTAGAAGTTAATAGATACTGTATTTTAGTATAATTTAATGATTGATTCCAACAAATGTCTAGTGCAGGGGTGGCCAACGCGTCGATCGCGATCGACTGGTCAATCACGATCGGAGTTTGAGTCAATCGCCGGAGTGCCTGAGAGGAGCGGGGGGAGCATGCGCAGAAGCGTGGGGGGAGCGTACGCATGCGCAGAAGGCTGGGGGCAAGCGCTTTCCTTCCCATCTCCGAGGTAGTTCACAGAAGGATAAAGTGTGG
The DNA here is from genome assembly GCA_025802295.1 of Psammodynastes pulverulentus. Lineage (NCBI taxonomy): Eukaryota > Metazoa > Chordata > Lepidosauria > Squamata > Psammodynastidae > Psammodynastes > Psammodynastes pulverulentus. The sequence goes on from JAOYMU010000010.1 coordinate 29,991,513, forward strand.
GCACCCCTGGTCTAGTGAGATCTACACAATTACCGAAAAGAACAAAAATTTATATATATTTCTGCAATGCAGACAGAATTAAGACGCTTATGAGAAATATGAGCTCTAGGTAACAAGAATTACGACTAATAAAGAATAATCTACGCTATGTTACTCCATAGGGCTGCAGTCTCAATTCTTTCTATGATCAGAGAGAATACATTGGACGAAGTGTTTATTATTGGAAGAAAGTTTTGCCAATGCTTGAGACAATAAAGAAAAAGAGGAGTATTTCTGAACCTATTGATCCATTGTTCAAACATTTTCATAGTGAAGACATTCAGGTAATGAAGATAAAGAATTTTTCTGGGCTAGGCATCTTACATCAAATCCCTTTTTTAATGTTCTGTCCACTTCCTACTTCTAATTTTACCTGCTTACTTCCATCCTCTAAGCAAAGGTCATCCTCTACACTTTAGAACGGGAAGGATTTCTTGCCCATATGCACAAAATTAACTATGATACTGCATAGAGTTTCAGTTATTATCCCATCATAAAGTACTTGTAATCATTGTTTCTCAGATGGATTATCTGAAAAAGTTAAATTGTCTAAGGAGTGATGTACCAGAACTATGTAGAATTCACAACCAGAAAGACTTTTTTTTGAAGTTTATCAAAATTTGTATAAAAATTCTCCCTGTGTATTATGTGAATTATATGTTTGTGATAATATAAAGTATCGTTAAGCATGTCCTCCATGTCTAATGGTTTACCCAAAACTTATTTCAGTGCTTTCTATACAGGATTCTTATGGTGCTGATAAAACAAGGGCAGAAACATATCCAGATGTTTATGTATTGGTATACCAAATGTTAGTGAGCATGATTTCAAAGTCTTTGTGACAGTGAACTGCTCTCCCCTGTATTTAAAGAATGAATTAGAAGTGAAAAACTTTCCAGTCTGCTTAATAATAAACAAGTTTGGTAATTCTGCATGTATTACAGTAGTCCTTGAATTACGAATGTAATGGAGACTGCCCATTACAGTCGTAAGTCGTAACAGTCATGAAACAGGTTGGTCACAACATTTTTGCAGTGATAAGTGAACACAGCAGTTGTAAAACTAACACTGCAATCATTCAAACCTGTTCTTCACTCTGGTATGGTTTTGCTGAAACCAGAAGTAAGTTGCTGGTTTTCAACAAAATCATCATAAAATGTGGTCCAGTGACGTCAGGATGATGCAAATGACTGCTTGAGTGCCTGAATTGCAGTCATGTGATCAGAAGATGGGGGTCCAGTCTTGGAACTACTGATCCAGGTAACAAATCCCTTTTTCCAGGTAGGTCATAACTTTGACTGGTCAACTGGTCATTAGTCTAGGACTGCCTGTACACGCTTAGATACCCTGTCCCTGGAGTGATTGTTTTTAGTTATCACCAGGTTACCATAGTTTGATATTCATAAAACATTTGTATAATGAGAAATGGTTTAGGTAATGCTAACAAATTGGTTTTCTTTAGCTTTCTCAGGTTGAAGAATATCAAGAAGAAGCACGTATAGCATTTGCTATTTTGGATGCTGTTGATGGTAAAACAGATGATGCTACACATGCCTTTGAAGCTATTAAAAATGTTGTTGCATATTGGAATCTTGCTTTGGTAAGTATGAATTTTTAAATGAGATCTCTCTATCCTCTCCTTATGAATGGCGTACAAAATGACAATCTCTTTTGGTTTGACAGATTTTCCAGAGGAAAGCTGAAGAGATAGAAAATGATGGTTTGTCACCAGAAGAACAAGAAGAAGGCAGGAAATATTTGAAAAAAAGCAGGAATTATCTCCTAAAGATAATTGATGAGAGCTGCATGGATTCATCTGTCGTTGAAAAGGTTCATGATTTAGTTTAGTTTTTTTAAAGAACTCTTAGGGATATCTCTGTGGGAACTTTTTAGGTTTGATGACTTAGTAGGCATAGCTGTAGCGTCCCTAAAAGAGGCTAATAAATGGAAACTCAAGAAACTTGAGTTCAAAGTTGGATGGCATTTGAGCCCCAACACATATTCCTTTGAACTTAATTTCCTGCTCAGATGGAAGCCTTAAAAACACCCAGTTACTTTTCTCAGAGCTTCTTACCCCATCAGGTTTGTTTCTTCAACACCACACGAGAACTACTCCATTTTGTGATAATCCTTTCCAAAATCACGTAGTCAACCTATCTGTTTTAGGCTCATCCCAGGCTTTTTATTTTTTAAACAACTTTAGTAGAGCTGCTTACACAAGCTCATGCATCCTTTCAGTTCTGTACTTCTTTTGAATTCCCATGCTCTTCCAAGATCATTCAGTGGTCCTGTCCTTAACCCACTCTATGAGGTGACTTGACTTCTAATTTACTAGATGCTTTGACATTTTGCTGTGGGTTACACATTGTAATAACCCATAATGATACTTTTGGATTGAAGGGATGTGACAATTATGATCTATAAATTGTCCTAGAAGACATTTCAAATCATACTAAAAAAAACCCCAATGGTATAAATTAAAATATTTGCACTTCTATAAAAACTCTCTAGATTAAGTGTCTATGATTAGCTAAATTAATGCGGTGAGGTAGAAAATTGTAAAACCAGACATGCTTTAATCATAGCAGAACATTGTTTCTTCAGTTACACAGTATATACGTCCTATGAATCTAAAATCAGACATATGCTATAATTTTCTCCCTAGTTACCTGTATCCATCAGGACAGTTAAGGAGATGCTGGAAGGCATAATGCAGGATCTTGGAGATAATGGAGAAGAAAGGAGTCTTGTGAATAATCTGAGCCACCCTGTGGAATCAGAAATGAAACATTCTACACCATCACCCACAGCATTTTCACTATCTCCAAGTAAAAGTTACAAGGTATCTCAACCACATGTTTGAAGGCTAATGTATTTTCATTAGTTTGATTAGTTTAATCGATTTAACAATTGTTTTTTCAGTTCTCTCCCAAAACTCCCCCTCGCTGGGTCGAGGATCAGAAGTCTCTGCTGCAGATGATCTGTCAGCAAGTGGAGTCCATTAAGGTAAACCAAACAACAGTACACTGAGCATAAGTTGTAAGTTTTGTTCTAAGACAGCTGTGCCCTTTAATGTTATCAGGCAGAATTGAGATCGGTGTCAAAAATCCCCAAAAATGATATGCAAACAATTATAATACTATCCTACAACATTTGTGATTTTCTTTTTGGAGGACAATGATTCTTCAATTAAAAAAGCTATTTATTTTAAAATTAGTAGATGAATTATTTAGAAGAAGCAACTCTTACTACTCTGATTCAGATGTAAATTTGATTACATTTGAATCAGATTAAAGGTAAAACTATACAGAGGTAGTATTAGGAGAAGAGTTGCCTGTTGCCCTGAAATTCCCTGTTTGAAGCTTGAATTGATCTGACCAGCCTAGACATTTTCTTTTTTTTTTTAAATGTTTTTATTAAACTTTTAAAATTAAAAACATTACATTGTAAATATACGCTCAAGACAGTGCAATTCAATTGTTATACATTATATGAGTTCTAGTAGAATAATATTCCCTTGATTCTCTCATAGTTTATGATAATCTCTAATAATCAAACCCATTTCCAAATAGATATATATCTTATAGGTTTTATACCTTACTTAAATTATTATTTACATTGTTTACATTATTCAGCCTAGACATTTTCAATATAAAGAAACCTTTTTAATAGCAACATTTTATGGGTGGGTTCCACTTTTTACTTTTTCATGATCCACAGTTTATGTGATTATTCAGCACCATAGCATTAATGAAAAGTTTACCTCCCTAAAGAAGAATGTATTAGGATATATATGCACTGATTTCCTTTTTCTATTGTATTATGATTTTTTGAAAGTACATTGGTGTTACGATCACTGATGTCAGCCCTCTGCTTTTTCATAGCATGAGATGCAAGAAATGAAACTTAACAACTCTAACACAAATCTGTCTAATCGGTGGCCAGCTGAAAGCTATGCAACAGAGACAATGCCGGATGGGTACCAGGGAGCACAAAACTTTCATGGAGCACCATTAACTGGTACGTACATGATGAAAATAAAGAATTTAGTAACAGTAGTGTATTAACCCAAACAAGAACAAATGTATTTAGTAGGAGAGGCTAGTATTGAAATACATGCTATTATCTTGGGGAAAGAAAAAAATGGGCTGTCATTTTGAGTGGGTGAAACACAGTGATGAGGCCGCTCTCAACATTCAAGAAGCACTTGGTAGTTATGTGGATTAAACAATTTAGAATTTTTAGATGGAGAATATCATAATTTATTAAGGCACTTAGAATACCCTCAGAAATGAAAGTAAAAGGAATTACACACATATAATCAAGGGTTAGCCAAGGATGTAAAGATTGTTCTCACTTTAAATACACGTAAAAAGAGTCAGCAGCAAATGTCCGTGAATGGCTTTTTAAAGTCTGGGAGGAATTTTTTCTTAATATTAGGTTTAGGTTTAAGCTTCCATTTGGTTATTTATGGGTACCACTTGCGTGGGTTTTTTTGATTAGCAGTAATCAAAGTTATTATTCCTATTGTGGGAATTGCCTATTAGGTATTATTAAGTGTATTTTTATTATGGTTGCGAGTAGGATCAAGGTAGGATTTTAATTGGGCTTCCTTAAGGTCTCAGGTTCAGTTTGGTGTGAGGGTTAACTTTCAGATAAGTTTGCATGACTGCTGGTCGTCTCAGATTTACATTTTAAAGCGATTCTTTGCCAAAGTAATATGTGGGTGTAAGGGTGAACATAGTGTTAGGAGCTTTATTGAGATCGGTAGTTCATTTTGCTATGAAGGTTACATTTATAATGGTGGATGGTAATTTTAATATGTTACAGCAGGGATAGTTTTCTTTTAGAAGCTTTAGGGTAAACATGCTTTGCAATTAGGGTTAAATTAGTATTGATCTTAAAATTCCTTGAAATCTGTAGTTAAATTTTGCAAGATGATTAATTTTTATTAATGTTTACAATTAGCTTTGCATTCTCATTACTGTAGGTTTTGCTTGCTATGGAAATTTTTATTTTATTTTTATTGATAGAAGTTAGGCAGGATTATGGCCTAACTGTAGACCTTTCCTTGAGGTGCATAGTTACATTTAATGGAGCTATTCACTTATCAGTGAGTTTTTATCAATATTGCTAATCTGATAGTCTTCTTCCCATGAGGAATGCTTCCAAGGTAACTTTGAGATGGAAAAAAAAATCTGTTTTCAAGAAATGTCAGTAAGGTTAATGTTGGCTGCTGTGAACTGTGGATAATTAAATTTGGAGCGAAGGTTAGTTTTAGTTTTAGAATATATTTTTATGGTTATCAGCAGTCTTAAATTCATCTTGCAGTGGGTAATTCTGTCTGAGAGCACAGCCAGTTTACAAATGTTATTTTGACATTAAAGTTAGTGTAAACTTAGACTTCCTTGAGATCTGTAGTTCAGTTGATTTAAAGGTTAATGCTTCATTGAATTTTCTGGTTGATGGTAGACTTAAACTCATGTTTCAGCAGGCAGCACTTTCTGAGAGAACCCATAGAATATATTTCTTTTGCTGTTAGGATTAGATGTCTTTGAGGTCCAAGGTTAAATTTAATGGAACAGTTAGTTTTTTGGTCAATTTTAATGATTAGTCCAATCTTACATTTTCATTAAAGGTTATTGTTTGGTAGCTCTGAACATTTTATGAAATTTCTTTTGTCATAAGTATGAAAGTAAGAATTATGGTTAGGTTTCCTTAAGAATTAGGATTAAATTTAATGATCCTGTTAGGTTTTTGGTTAATTGTTACCGTATTTGGTAGTCATATTCCTATTGTCTCCATTGTACCCTTTAGATAAACAATTGTTTCTTGGCTAGGCTTCTGTGAGATTCAAAATAACATAATGGGTGGCTTTATGATAAGTATTTATTAGTATAAAAAGTCTTACATTTTTATATTATGATATTGTTGCTGAAAGATTTTAACTTTTAATACTTTTATTTATTTATTGACTTTATATTGCCGCCTATTTGCCCATGGCGACTCAAGGCGGCTTACAGAATATAAAACCACATTTAAAACAATAAAAACTAACCAAAAATCAAATAAATTAATAAAGTACAATAAAACCAAAAAAAATCACCCCCCAACTCCCACCACCTGCCCCGATGACAGGAGATCACACAAGCCATTTAATGGGCTCCGTCCCACTCTGGGTTTTCCAGGCCCACTGGCAGAACCAGGTCTTCAGCGCCTTCCGGAAGAGAATTAGAGTGGGGGCTATTCTGATGTCTTGGCAAATGATGCTCCAGAGAGAGGGAGCCACCATGGAGAAGGCTCTTCTTCTGGGTCCCACCAGGTGTGTCTCCCTCAGGAATGGGATCTGCAACATTCCCTGCCTCTCCACTCTGATGGGTTGAATAGATGTGATTGGCAAGAGATGGTCCTTCAGATAACCTGGTCCGAAGCCATGAAGTTCTTTAAAGGTGACCACCAGCTATGTGAGTGTTGCCCCATTTTACAACTTTTCTTGCCATGTTTATTAACTGAATCCTTGCAGTTGTTAAATTAGCAACATGGTTGTTAAGTGAATCTGGTTTCTCCATTGACTTTGATTGTCAGAAGGTTGCAAAAGCAGATCATTTGACACTGAGATGCTACAATCATCATAAATGTGAGTTAATTGTCAAGCATCCACATATAAATCACGGGACCATGGGAATGCTGCAACGGTCATAAGTGTGAGAAATTGTCATAAATCACTTTTTCCAGTGTTGTCGTACCTTCAAACAGTCCCTAAATGAACTGTTGTAAGTCAAGAACCATTTGTAATGGACTCTTTCTTTCCTGCTCACGAAATATAGATGGCTAATCATGATAACAACACGAGCCATCAAATTCTGATGAGCTTGGCAATAAGTTAACACGTTGATGTTAGAACTGAGAAAGTCGTGTGTTCCCTTCAGTATTTTGATTGCCTTTTTTCAGTGCACACCTGCAGGAATCAATAGTATGGCTCCTTGTTTGCTTAGCCCACCTCTCCTGGTCCCTTATAAATCTTGCGGTGACCTAGTTATCTAACCTCAAAAGCGTCTTCCACCTGCCCCTTACCTCACTAACTCAGCATTTCAGCCCAAGAACCCTCATAAATCCAAAAGGGCTGTCACAGATCTGATGGTGCTTTTTTTTTCATGGATTTTTACAGGCTATAGCCTCTATCTCTTTATAAAGTTGAAAACGCAGCTCTCTAAAATGCGGGAGTTGAAGTCCACAAGTCATAAAAGGACCATAGTTCCCCACCTCTTGCTTAATTGAAGGAATCTGGAACACGATAACCTTGCAAGGTGGAATTGATATAGCAGATAATATGCTCTGGGACATGGAGAGCTTTATAGGTAGCAATCAGGTACCTTGAACTGCATCCAGAAGAAAACTAGCCACAACTGCAGATCATGAGGTACTACATGGCCAACCCAAAGTACGTTCATCATTGTTTTCACTACTGCATTCTGGACCAGTTGAAGATTCCAGGTTGGTCTTCAAGACATATTGCAGTAATCAAGCTGTGAGGCTGCCCAGGGCATGAGTGACTGTCTGATGGAGCCCCTGATCTAGGAAAAGATACGAATGGTATGTCAGATGGAACAGGGCAAAGGCCTGCTGCCATTTGCTCATTGAGCAGGAGCTGTGAATCCCATAAATAGTAGACCATCTTTGAATGAGGAGGTGCCATCCCATCCAAGGTCAGGCATGAAGTACCCCCAGATCTGGATGGCCAAAGCACACACAACCTCTCTGTCTTGGTAGGATTGAGTCAGAGACAGTTTTTCCTATCTGAATTCAGCACTGGGATGGAACTTCAACAGGCTCAGTTGGCTAATGCAGAGTTGTAAGATATAATTGGGTATCATCAGTGTATGGATGATACCAAACCGGTCAATGATTCACGGTTTCATGTAAAAGATGGGGAGGGAAGAGGGGGGCGAGAAAGCTAGAATCTTGCAGCATCTCATACAGAAGACGCAAGGCACTTATCTCTCCCACTCAACCAACTGGAACAGGCCATGGAGAAAGGAAGAAAACTAGCACAAAACAATGCTCCCAATCCCCAAAGAGCCAACTCAGAAGAATACTATGGTGAGTAGTGTCGAATGCCACCAAAAGATAAAGGAGTACAAATATGGATGTAGCACCACCATTCCAGTTCCACCATCCCATTTCCAGCATGATCCGACTGACATGGATCTAGACAGTCCATTTCCTCCAAAGTCCTCATCAGATGCAAACTGAGCCTTCCCCAGAAAGGGCAGTTTGGAGACTGGTTGATAATAATTGAAGGTGTTGGGTCCAAGAATGGCCTCTTGAGGAACGGGAGGTCCCAACTGCTTCTTTCAGGATAAGGACCACCACCTCCTGTATCAAAGGCTGCTGCTGGTCACAAAGTATTATTTCCCCCAAACTGAGCTGTTTCTAATTTTGTATTAAAGTTCTCTTACAGGCTACACAACAGTTTTCTTGTATTTGACAGAAACTGGGAATGTGGGCATTGTGGGATCAGTCTTTCCTATTTCTGTGATTTCCATTCCATCTTCCCAATGTCTTAGACATTTATTACTGAGTTTGGTTTGCATCCCACACAGGAACACAATCCCACAGTTTCTCCATCTGTTGTGCAAGGTATGATTTTAATTTCTCATCCTTCCATGTGCATATTTCTATGACAGACTGCTTCCCCCCCTCCCCCATCACAGCAGGAAGATCCTTGGGATAGACAAAAGACTGGATGAAACTATTCAGATTTCTTCTTGCAACCTAAATTGCGGCATTAGGGGAACATGCCTGATGGCAAAGGGGGAAGGGGGAAAACTGCTCATTCTAGCAACATGATTAGATATTTTGGATTTATTTCCAAGTAAAAAGGATGGATGGATGGATGGATGGATATGAAAGAGAGATGATGGAGAGAGAGAGATATATATCATCTAGTTTGCTCATCTTATACTAATATTCAAGTGGAGAAATAAATATCCTTTGGTGTAATGTTCTTTTCTGCTTGGTGAAGCATGATCAAAATGAATTTGAAGACTATGTGTTCCATGTACTTTTACCTAATTACCTCACTTCAGGTCATATAAGCCATGGAATCAAAGTTTAACATTGGCCCACATCTTAGTAAAAATCTTAACTCAGAATAACTCCGTCTTTTTCTAAGCCAACATAGAGGTTCCAGAGTTTACATCCAATTGATGGTGTTATTGATCAAGTAATTTCCCTGTAGATGATTTCTTAAGTAGCCCAGGGCATTTGGCTGGCTGTTACCAGCTATAATCTCAGATCCAGTCCAGAAGCAAACTCTACCTTTGCCAGTTAGTCAAAAGCATTGGTGGGCTCTTTCCATTGCACACCTGGCTTTTCTCCTATGGCAATGGTGAGTTTGGTACAAGCAAAAGAGATTTTCTACTTTGAAGTCTCCAATCAATTTGACAGCAGAAAACCTCTGCATAATTATTCCCAAAGCTTTCTCTGGCACCTTCTTGTTGATGAGAAGATGCTTCCAAGTGCCTGGCGAGTAAGAAATAACTAAATGAATATGGGTCTAAATAAAAATGTATTTAATTTATAACATTACAACTAAATTATAATTGCTATAGGTTGCTTTATGTGTGCCTAAGTCTGGGCATGTGATGTACACACATGAACTGTAGAACCAATTTGGTGTAATGGTTAAAGATGCTGGCTTTGAAACCAGAAGACAGAGAGTTTTCGAATTGCCTTGAGGGGAGGGGGGAGTGCAGTGGTTTAGTGGTTAAGAAAGTTGGCAGTCTGAGACCCAAGCATTGTGCAATAAACTGAGCATCTGTTACTTGCCCGAGCTCTTGCCAACTTAGCAGTTGGAAAGCATGCAAATGTGAGTAGGTAAATAGGTACCACTTCGGTGGGAAGATAATAGCGTTCCGTATGCCTTGGTGGTGTGCAGTCATGCTGGCCACATAACCACAGAACAATCTTTGTTCCCTCAGCTAGGAAACAAAGATGAGCACTTAGAATTAGATATGACTGGACAGGGGAAACCTTTGCCTTTACCTTTTAAATATTAAAGCCAGCTGGAGAGATTTGAGGCCTGTCCCTCTCTCTCAGTCCAACACACCTGAGAGGTTTTGTTGTTGTGGGAAAATAAGGAGGCATCTTCAGGAGGGCATAGTGAGGCAAAGGACAAAAGAAGAATCATACCATTCAGTACAAACTCTGTCCCTTTAGTGCACAGGTGTCAAATTCAAGGCCCAGGGGCCAAATGTGGCCCGCCACGTCATTTTATGTGGCCCGCGAGAGCTGCAAAGTTCCGATTGTCTTTAGGACATCTTACAGTTGCACGTGGCCCTTTGAGGGCAACCATTATGCTGATGTGGCCCTCGGTGAAAATGAGTTTGACACCCCTGTTGTAGAGATTGTTCTAACAATAGATGCAGGGATTCGAACCTCAACTTGTTTGCAGGTAAGTCACAGATAACTGTCAAAGAACTTCCATTGCTTCCTTCGTTGTTTTGATCCATCACACACGAGACTTCGTTCCTTCTCCACCACTCCAGACGCTTCCTTTGTCCACAAGAACTTCACTATTGATGGAGAGCGTTCACTAAAAACAGAGATCCAAAGTTTACTATGACTTCTGAGTCAGGAACATCACAGTTGTTACTTCCATAAATTGTTTCCAGTCTGCCAGACTTGTTACACTCAACCTTTTTACACGCCCTGCAAAACAATCTTCACAAAGCTGTTTGATTTTCCATGTCTGACACTTACAGAGGCCACCTGATTAAAAGATGAGTTCTGAGTTTGTGAGGCAGCAACAAAGCTGTTAATTAATTCTGATGTTTCTAGCTTCTACTCACATTCCTTTACTCAAGAGTTTTGGGGCTGAAGACCCCTCAAAAATCAAGATTTTAAATATTGACGACTTTCCCCTATATGACTTTGCAAATGTGCAGAAACCAAATAAACTTAAGAATTTGTTCCAAAGTTCTATCTATTGTCATATAACTCAACAGTGCTTTCTTTTATCTTCATCTTATAATCTTAATAGCAATGGTATTATGATTTTATGGCCTACCCTAATGATTTAAATGGTATTTATCTCTTATATTACGCAGATTAAACTACACTCATTATGGGATGACAATAATTTTATCTCTCAATGCGATGCATCTTATGCTTATATTATGATGCGATGTGATTTTTTTTTAAGGCTAGTCTGAAGAAAAGAAAAATTAGGGATGACATGATAGCAGCATTCCAGTATTTGAAGGTCTGCCACAAAGAAGAGAGAATCAAATTATTCTCCGAAGCACCAGAAGGCAGGAGAAGAAGCAACAGATGGAAACTAATCAAAGAGAGAAGCAACCTGGAATTAAGGAGAAACTTCCTGACAGTGAGGACAA
>JAOYMU010000010.1:30023545-30038524 GCA_025802295.1 Psammodynastes pulverulentus
TTGGGGAGGGCAAAAAACAGGCCTCCTATCATGGTGCAGTAGGCCGACTAGGCCATGTCCACCATGGCCACGCCCACCCAGCAACCGGGCAGAGAACTGGTTGCTGAAATTTTTGAAGCCCACCCCTGATCATGATGATAAACTATACAATTCCTTATATAGGTATTTCTACTTTCTCTTAATTGGTCAGACTTGTAGACAACATTTAATTGCTAGCTTTCTAGAAAGTCTTGTCATTCAGAGCTCCTTATCGCTCTATCCTTCCAATTAAACATTACTGCAGTGGTGCCCACATTCAACATGATTGCTTATTCCTGCTAGGTTGAAGTAAAATCTGGAGAAGAAGATGAAGAAATTATCTTCAAAGAAAGGGCAAAACTATATAGATGGGACAGAGAAGTCAATCAGTGGAAAGAACGTGGTGTCGGAGAAATAAAGATTCTCTTCCATACACAAAAGAAATGTTACCGAATTTTAATGAGAAGGGATCAAGTTCTCAAAGTCTGTGCAAACCATATAATCACAAAAGCATTAGACTTAAAACCCTTGAATTCTTCAAACAATGCTATGGTTTGGACTGCAACGGATTATGCTGGTAAGTATTTTTTGTTTGTTTGTTTGTTTGTTTGTTAGAGATGTCTCATAATTTCACTATCCTTTTTACTGCTTTCACAGCAAGATCTCTCTGCTATTATAATATTTGAATTTCAATTTCAGATGGTGAAGCTAAGGTAGAACAACTTGCAGTTAGATTTAAAACCCAAGAACTGGCTGATACCTTCAAGAAGAAATTTGAAGAGTGTCAGCTGATTTTGTCAGAAGAACAGAAAGAACACGTATCTTTTGCAGCAAAATTTTCAAAGGAATCTAACCCTGTAGTATATCTTGAAATCTCTGCTGATGATGAACCTCTAGGGCATGTAAGAATAGAATTGTTTTCCAATGTTGTTCCTCGAACTGCTGAGAACTTCAGGGCATTGTGCACAGGAGAAAAAGGATTTGGATTCCGAAACTCTAGATTTCACAGAATAATTCCAGATTTTGTCTGTCAGGTACGTTAAAATACTTTCAAAGACTAATCAAAAGGAATTTAATTTCCAGTTTTATTGTCCACTTGTTGCTGCATAATTTTCTGAGTTCCTCAGGAAATAGTGCCTGGAAAAAAATTGGAGTTACTGTTTCAAATTCATATGTGCATTTTTTAAAAAATTGGAATCAATTTAGATCCAGTACAGAAAAAGTTATCAATACAGAAAATATAATCACAAATTTAAAAAGAAGGGAAATTCTAAACGGTGGTATAACAGAATTTATTTGAATTAGTAATGAATAACCTTCTACCTTCTACCATAGTATTTACTTGTTTATTTTATTTGTCAAATTTATATGGCTGCCCTTCTCACATGAAGTGAGTCAGGCCCGCCAATAAAAATGAAAGTAAGTATATCTGGAAATTATAGTTGCAGTTAGGCTTTTTGCCATTGTGTTTGAACAGTATTGAATCTTAGGTTTAAAAAATAATCTAAACTTTTAACTTAAACCTTTGTGCCTATACATGTAAAAGCAAAACATACTTTATTGTTTGAATGCTGCCACTTATATGAATAAACTGAATATCTTTTTTTCTAAAAATCAGTTGGGATCCTATATTCCTTTGTCATTGAGAGTGGATTTCTTTCTATTTAAGGATGAATTATTATTGAAAAACGTGCATTGGTTGTATTTGAGATGTTTCCACCTATTGCATATTTTACTAAATTTCTTAATTTCTTTCATTCCAGGGAGGTGACATCATTAAGCATGATGGCACAGGGGGACAGTCCATTTATGGAAATTCATTTGAAGATGAAAATTTTGAAATAAAGCACACTGGTCCTGGCCTATTGTCAATGGCAAATTGTGGCAGAAATACCAACAATTCTCAATTCTTTATTACTCTCAAAAAGGCAGAACAGTTGGACTTTAAACATGTTGTCTTCGGGTTTGTAAAGGATGGTATGGATATAGTGAAAAAAATAGAATCTTTTGGCTCTCCCAAAGGAATAGTGTCAAAAAGAATTGTGATTACAGATTGTGGGCAAATATAAAACGATTCTGCTGACATATTGAGAGCTTAAACATAAACTTCAGCAGATTTAGACAAGATTATGTTCAGGGTTTTTTGTTTGTTTAAAAAATGAACAACTTCTGATGTATAAATGTAAAGTTACAGCTCATAGCTGAGTACTTTTTAAAATGTGTTTCAATTGCCTGCATGTTGTGAAATAAACGTTCAAACACTAGTCTACTTCAGGTGTACTTTTGTTTCCTCCTGATTTTGTATTAAATAATTTAAAATGAAATCCCAGGTGTCTGGAGTTCTGTGTTTCTGTATGCTTCTTGGCTTAACTAAATGATTCTAATATTACATGGTAATTAATTGCTACTTCTATGATACATTGTATTAGAGAATGATTTTCTATGGCAAACAAAATGCTGCAACAGCTCTTAAGTTGCTCATTATTTAGTTGCCTCATTTTGGTATTTAATGTCTTTAAAAAATAAGACTACTGCCTGAAATTATTGGTGGTATGTACATGCTTTTGCATTGGAAATAGAGCAGTTACTTGTTGCCAATAAGAATTTTAGTGCTTAAAACAAAATATATCCAAACCTAAAGAAACCGTATCCTCTTATCAGTTATAATTGCAGGTGACAACATCTGGTAGAACTTAATGAGTTTGAAGATTAAGCAGATTAGGGCTTGATCGGTACTTGGATAGTGCCAGGCAATTCCAGGGTTATTGGTTGAAGTGGAAAATACAGGGGAAAAGATAATGGAAGATAATGACAGCTTCCATGCTGTTGTGATCTGCCTGTTGGCTCTAGAGAAGAGACTGGTCCAACATCGCAGATTCAGAGTTGCTTGTTCTGTTCTGTTCATCGTTAAATTTGATTAGGTATGTGGAAAAAAGGTACCCTGACAAGGATGTGAGTCTATACATTTCTTCGAGTGGGGTGGCCATCGTGATTCAGAGTTTAATACCATTAGCAGTCTCGTGAAGCAATGGAAAGGCCAGCCTAGAGGCGCCCGCGCCTGGAGCCCTGTTTCCCATTTTCAGTAGCCAAAACCTAACGCCAGGGGCCTGGACGCGGCTTAGCCGGTTGCCCTGGAAACAAGGTCGCGTCCTACGGGGGGGGGCGGAGCAGTCACCTTGCGCAAGCGTATTTTAGTTCCTCTGCCTGTCTTCCTCCGCCTCTCCCCCTCCCCTCGCAGGCAGTTATAAAAAGCGGGAGGGCAGCGGGAAGGTTTGCCTGGTTGGCTTTTCTTCCATGGCGTCTTCCCCAGAGCTGAGCCGTTCGGTTGAGCGTTGGAGGAGACGTTATCTTAGTAGAGAGGTGGGGATACGCGGGGGAGCTTGGAAGCTATTTTGAATGCGTGTAGCTCCGTCCTAACGAGATCCGGGCGTGGAGTAGAGCTTAATAGAAGCGTGGCTGTTTAATTCCTACATATCGGTTTTGCCACGACCCTAAAATACAAGGGTGGCCTTGGTTTGCCTGTGATCATAGATAAGCACTTGGAGTTGGGAAAATAGCGGCCACGTGTTCAGAGGGACTCATTTTTCGTATGGGTTCCTGCCCGGCGCAAGACAGATCAGCTTCGAAGCATTATCCAAATTTTGTTCGGGGAAGGGTGATTTCTAGCGGGTTTCTGTTCCTTATTTCGAGGCTTGGACTGTCGGATTGACATCAAATCTTCGTCCACTCATTGGCCCGATTAACTGGTTCTAAAAGGTTTTAAACTAAATGCCAGAGCAAACGAACAACAAAAAATCCTGTATAAGAAACAAACACTAGATGATGCTCCTAATTCTGGTATGCACTTCCTTTTTCAGGCTTATCTTTTGGATGTAACACAAGCCAAAAGTAGAAGGGCCCAGATAGCTGCAGGTAAGACATTTAAAAAGACACGTGTTGTTTGATTTGTTAACAAGAAAAGGTACAGTAGAGAGATTGTATTAAAATGTAGTTATATCTCCCCATCAAAAGCAATGAGTAAGGATTGGTACTGTGTTAACCCAACACACTAGCAGTTTACTGAGTACATTCCACTGAATTTACCTAGTTGCCTCACTTCATCCAATATACGAATTGTAAACTGACTATGTTCTTATTATCAATGCCTTCCTGTCAGTAATTCTGTTCTCTCATTTGAAATGCATGAAAACTTTTTTCAAACACTGAAGTTATGAATGTACGTAAGTTTAAATACACAAACAGGTCTTTTGGTTTATATATTGATAGAGTAACAGATGTCACTGAGAAGTGCGTCTAGATCTGGGCCTCGAGTCGACCATGATGTCTTCTGCAGATACATAATGAAATATTTCTATGGAAAAATAGAATCTGATCAAGGGAATATTAAGGATTTTTGTAGAGTGTTTTTGAATGGCCTTGTACAGAGGTCATCAGGTTTGAACCCTAGTGGTACATGTTCTATGAAGGTAAAAAAAAAACCTGATAGCATAATTGATCTCTGCTCTCAGCCCAGTGGTGATACCAGTGTTGAAATGTGTGCTTGAAAGTGGGTAATCCTATGTAACAGGATAACGTTTTTTTAGGCTGGATAATGTTCATTTAAGTCCAAGGCTGGTTTATTGATCATTTCATAATTGTGCAACTCTAGACATTAAAATAAAAACTAGCTGCTCTCTTCCATTCCTTAAAATTGCAATATCACAGAGGGTAATATTCTGAAATTTTTAAAGAATATTGTTATGTGAAAACTTAATTAGATATGGCAGTATTTGTACTGATCTAAAAATGATTTATTATAATGGTTTTTGTATAAAGCAATCAGTTGCTTTATAGAAAATATGCAAGCATCAAGAGTTTGAGGAGGACCTATTTAGCCACAATAAGAGAAAGACCATATCAGTTGGAAATGTGCAGAAGAGGCCTTCATCCTGCAGTGGATAGACAATGACTAAAATGATGAAAAGAAAAATATCCCCACCCCATTTTACTATTTACTTAGAAAAGATCTCACCTTCCCCCCAAAATCCTGGGATGATATGTTATGTGGGGAGATATTTTACTTGGCTATAGTACAAAGAGAGGTAAGCAACAGGCTTTTAACCAATAGTGATCTCCCATGGATGGAGTGGCATACTGGTAAGATGGAACATCCCAACATTGTACCTCTTAGATCTGCTTTGGAAGAATTAAGGAAAGGTGGACAATTTCCTTTAAATCAAAGATTGGCAATATGCATAGTTGGGGTATATGTCTACATTTAATAGCTCGGCATTTTATCTTTATTTGTTTGCTGTATTACAGTTCAAAACATTCCATAATTCACTGATGATCTTCTGTAATTAATTAATGATGATCTCTAACTGTCATTCAGTAAAGTAAAGTAAGGTTTCCTCACAGGAGATAACTCACTTGATGATACAGTTGCATCTATACTTATAAATTCCTCACAATCAAAGCTTCTATACTGCAGAAGAAAGCATAATAGAAGATTTTTGGACTCCTCAAAAACTTTGAAAAAATTGGCTTGGTAAGAAATCTCTTTACTCTTCGAAACATACATCATTCTGTAATGCATAACCTATCAGGTTATTTAATAATTCAATGACTTCCAATGAAGTACTAAATTTTCTGGTGATTCTAACATTGTCTTATACTGTGATAATTGTGTTGGTTAGGCCAGATGACGAGTTGGATTCTTTGTGCGATTCAGACCAGCTTCATATACAGCCAGAATTAATTGGAGATTTTCTTGGAAATGGTGAAATCCAAAGTGAAGGCATATATTCAGACGCAGGTACTCAGTTATTTATTTCTAGCACAACTTGAGCAAAATAACATCTTCACATCTGAAATTATGCAGAATGTATCGTTGGCTTGATCCTGCTACATTTTTCTAGCCTTTTAACTGCAGCATTGATGTCACTATCTGAAGATGAACTGCATTCTAAGCTGCTACCTTGTGCCCTGTCTTAATTCACATTTGCATTTCACTCATGGAGACTCCATTTTCACCATATTGAGATTTCAGGATTTAGTTATGACAAATTGTTGCTATTCCATTGTGAAGGTAATGTCTGCTCTTAGTTCCAGACAAGAGGTGGGGTGTCTATCTTGTGTTCTGAATTGACAGGTTTCTAAACTAAGTCTGTGTTTTGTAGAATAGCAAATCACTGATTCATTATACTGATTATATAGCTCATTTTATCTAAACAAAACAATAATTCAAGATGTTTAGTTGATCATATTCAGGACATTTAGCACCAGTCATTCTTGTCAGAATGTGGGGGGGAGTGTTTTTTCCCATTCTGAGAAAGTTACAAGAGTAACTGGAAATCATTCTTGATGTTTTTGATACTTGTGTATTTCTTTAACAGCAATCCTGAGTACTTTTAAAGCTGTGGCAAGAATGTGTGGAATTCCAAGTAAAAGGATATAGCAGCTTTAAAAAGTGGTGTAATAGCCATGGGCATACTGAACCATGCACAATTACATTGCACATATTTGCATCCAATTAAAAAAAATAATCACTAAATGTTTACAATTTCACCCATGTCAGAACAAATCTTGAGAGATTTCAGGGGACAACCTGAGATTTCAGAGATGCTATTGTGAGATTGTTATTGTTGTTATTTGTCACCCATATAAATGGAGAGAAGATTTGGCATCCCTAAGGAATTCTGCATTAGCAGAATATCAAACACTCTGATTAAGAAATCATAGAGATCCACAAAGATGCCACAATTGCTTTGGAATGAGGGGAAAAAGAATTGAATATAAATTCCAACACCTGAAGGATTTTCTTTCCTTGGTAAAATCTGGCATGTTCAATAATTTAATTTTGCTGTATTTACATTGTTTTGCTATTGTTATCTATTTTAATTTGTATTCTGTTAATAATTTTCTATGTTAAGGTACCTTGCAGGAAACTTTGGTTCCTATATATTTCTGGCTAATCTTTTAGACTTAATTGTGCTGTTTGATTCTTTTGAACTATCTCCAAATGTTAGATTTCCCTGTTCACAGTATAGGTTGATAATGATTCATAATTTGAACTAATTGACAGGCAAAACTCTGCCTCCTATGTCATCATCTGGAAAAGGGGCTAGTCACATAACCAGCATACAATTTCTCCATAATGGAAAAATAATAATTGTAATGGCTTTCATAAAATAGAGGGATATAATGCTGATAATGCTACTTCCATTTTCATCTATTAGATAGTACTTTGCCATCCACTTTAGGAGTGACTGATTATAGTAATGACGGTGATGCAGTAAGAGGCAGTGTGAACATTTCTGAAACCCAAGAATTAAATGGGGGAAGCATGGTAACACCTCAGTTCAATCAAATTTATCATGAATTATCAATCATCCATCAGAAGCTACAGGTAAAATATTAAAAATGGTTCGGGTATTGGTACATTTTCATTTTCTTTCCAATATCAGCAGATGCTGCTATATTTTGTTTGTTGGTTCTTTTGTCTTTTATGGTACAGCAAGAAAAATTAAGTCAACAAGAGTATGCTTTCAAACTTCAAAAGAGGGAATGTTTCGTAGCTGAGCGGGAAGTCCAACTTTGTAGGCATGAAGCTGCTTTGATCAAGATAAAGGGCGTTGAAGAGGAAATTCATACAAAATTTCAAATTATGAAGGAGGTATCCCTACTTACAAAATCCTTATTACATTTGAGAAAATTATTCTAACAAACACCCAGACTGTATTTATATCATCAGAGAAAAGTTGTGAATTTATGGATTTATCTTTTCGTATGGACATAAGAGAAAGTGTCCTTAGACACCAGCATTGCCCAGGTGTTGTGAAAGCAATGCAGCTGGGGGTTTGGGCCCCAATGTAATATACTAGTTCCCCACTCCTAAAGAAATCCTTTTCCTGGGTAATTTACATAAAACATAACATATAGAGCATCAGTAGTGGAAGTGGACTGAAAAAAATCTCTGGATAATCAGGATATAGAGGTACTAAATAAGATATTATGGGGAGAACAAATGAAAGACTTTCATGTTAGCAAGATTAGGATTGATGATCAAGCTTATACAGCCATGGTATTGTGTGTATGCTGGTGTGTATCTATGGAATGTAATATATCTAAGATGCATATTTACTGCTTACTGATTCTTTTAGTATAACTATGAGGCTTGTTTTGTTTTGTTTCTTTTTTCTTTCTTTCAGTGGTCTCTTAACCAGTTTTTCTGCCCTGCACTAGGGAGACCTATATTCCAGAATGTTGTACAGAGAGGTTACTCAAAGAAAATTTAAGTTTTGTCTTCCTTTAGAATGTTTTTTTTTATTTGGAGGCAATTGGATTTTTTAAATTATTATTATTTTTGAGAAAGCAAGCTCTGGGTGGTACAATTATTTAATTCCTTATAGCATTTATATCATGTCTGTCTTACATGCAGAGACGGTTTTTGATTTACAATGTTTTTTTGAAAACCGTGATTAATTCTATTTTAAAAGTTCTTATTTTGGTTTGCAGCAACATGGAGCTGAAATAAAGCAGTTGTCCGATGCCTTGAAAGAAAAAACAAAGGAGAACAAAAGGCTGAAGACATCATTTGAAACACTAAAGGAGCTGAATGACACCTTAAAAAAACAGGCAATTAACAGTTTTAACAGAATCATTAATCTGGTGTTAATAAATGCTATAAAGAGAAGGTTGTTGTTTTTAATATGAAGTATTAATACGTGATAATGATGCCAATGACAAATCTCTACAGATTAAGCTGTTTTTAAGAATATAGTTGTCAGGAAGATTCATGTATTTTAATCCTAATACATGATGGTATCTTTTAAAAAATTAGTGTTTGAATTACTGTAGCTTATCAGTCTTCATTATTTAAGCTCTTCTGCCTGAAAATTAAAGTTTTCTAATTATCATAATCTGTTACAGTTTAATATGCTTTAGCCATGGGCAGAAGTGCTCATGTTTTCAGTGCAGATTGGAGACATCTACAGTAGTTGAAAAGGATAAAACATCATAGGGAGCTTTAACCAATTGTGGCTACTTATTAGATGTTTTCAAGTATATAAGGAGCTTTCAAAACATGGACAGTCAAGCCTAGCCAAGGTCCCAAGATTTCTAACCAGAGTTTCCAACAGGTATTCTGACTTCCTCATGCCATATCTTAAACTGTCTCTAACTCCAGAAGGCCCTTTCCTGTGGCACAATGTCATGCACTCCCCTCCCCTCGGGCATCCTTGAAGATCAAAATAGGAAGTCTCCCTTTTTGGAGCAGCTGTGCCCTTGTGACTTTGACATGCAGAGAGAACAGAATTTGTGCTTCTCCAGTGCTTGTACCTTAGAGGTGGTCACATTAATGTCATCCTGCCACTACTACATAAATATTTTGGGCACACAGGACAATTTTACCCTGTTCCATTTTAAGATACCATACTAACTTTACTGTAACAGACAGCCATTGTCAGGTTCTGTTCTGTTCTGTGCACTCAAAATTTGTCAGATGATTAACTCTGGGTCGTATCTAGGGTTCAGCATTATTAATTACATTCAGGGTGTAGCTGGTCTGCCATATTGGGTGCTCTGTCACCTAACAAGTATGGCTTGTCGTGCTAACATTTAATGCTTCCCTGTGTTCTCTTAATGTTTTCACCTCTCCTTCCTTTCACTTTTTATGCCTTTTATACCTTTTGCATCTCATATATTTTAGTTTAGATACTGTGTATTTTTGCTCTTTAAAACGTCTTTTAGATTTTTCACTGTTTATTGTTGCATACCTTTTATGTCTTGTGTGTATGTATCTTCACTTTAGTTTTTATCTTTTTAAGTTAGTCTATGACTATAATAAAGATTTGTTTGATTTATTGTGGCATTATAATGTGGGAAATGTGAAAATATGTGTGAAATAGTCTTTAATCACAGTGCTGGAGAATAAAATCTTTGACAGTTTCAATAAAGCATATCATTAGATAAATGTGCTTTGAATATATTTAGGATTGAAATCAGAATTTCTTGGAGCAGGATTTTGATCTCCAGACTGATAGGAAATGTAGCTAGGTAATTTTAAACTCTGGACTATAAGTGCCTATGTGAAGTCAGCCTTTTTTAGAGAAATGTAGAACTTTAGATGAGTTTTTCATCTCAGAAAGAAAAACTATACATAATCAGCGCTTTGGTTCAGGATTCATTTCTTCGGAAACAGAAGATTTCATATAATAGAAATATTTAATTTTAAGTTTCGGTTCAACATTTTCTCTCTATTTTTAGTTAATTGATGTGACTGAGCAAAACAAGAAGCTTGAAGTACAAGCTCGAAAAGTACAGGCTCGTTTAGAGAATTTGCAGGTAATATTGAATCTTAGCTTTTGTTATTTTTGTCCTCTGCCCACTCCACCATCAGAAATCTTACATATTATCTCTCTGACCTATTATAGAGAAAGCATGAATTTTTATCAGTACAGAGATCTAAAGAAGCCACATTCCAAGACCGTAAATCTGTGAAGTCAGAAAGAGCACCAGCACCGGCAAAGGCCTATAAAGTAAGTAAGGCAAATTCTATAAAACACTCAATGCCCCAACTCAAAATTTTAAAGTCAAAAAACCTTATTTTGTGTGAGAGTGGAAAGGGCAGCTGTGCATATAAAATACACAGTTCTTTTTATACTGCATATGAGATGCCTTGTGAACACTGAATATTTGTATGCAGAAGATACATTCTACATTACATACATTACATTCATTTGTATATATATAAGTAAAAAATGATAAAAAGTAAAAAAAAAAGATCGCAGGCTAAAAAAATTGAAATTAAAATCTTTGCATACATTTATTGATTTGGAGAATGCTTAAATTACAGAATGCCTTTTGCAAATATGAAGGTTGGTTGCTGTATCTATAAATCCCTCTACCTCTAGCAACCAAGTCCCAGCCAACATTAAACTAATGCATGAAAACAAATGGTTCAGCAGGGAATGAGACAAAGTTATGTGATGGTTAAAAACACAAGTAATGCTTGTGGTTACATTAGCAATGTGTTGGGTTGGAAGTTAATATCTGTATACTTTTGTGTTGATGCCTGACACCTCAAATGATTTTCAGGGAATACTAGACAAATGATATAATGCAATGAAGAGTATAAATATGAAAAATAATGTATCAAAGAGTCAGATAAATGTGCTTGACAAGAAAATAGAGGGAATGATTGCTCATTAGTGATTAGTGTGTATTAAAGATAATAAAACGGGTGGTGGAATTTGATGTGCAGATACTAGTAGGACAGTAGTATGTAGTTTGTGGTATGTTGCAAGAAATAAGCATTTCTCTCCTCTTTGGTGTATGGAAGATTGAGTATATTAGAATAAATATAAATGTAAGTTGAGGAATATCAAGTAAAAATAATTAAAATATGAAATAAAAAAGAAGCAATGGCTCAATCTGATGTGTGAATTTTACTGTATGTAAAGCTCTATGGACAAAATCTTGCAGTCTAAAAGTGCTATCCTCCCTCTAGTCTTTCCCACATATCACAAGCTCTTATACACTAACTTGCTTGCCTGGGGCTCCTGCCTCTTCCCTCTTTTAAGATCTTACAGTCCTGGAGTTACAATGAGATTGTTGAAATTACTTTCACTTAGCGATGTGGCCACGTGGCATCACACTTAATAACCGTATTACTTAGCAGCAGAAATTCTCCCAATTGCCATCGTAAGTACAAGTAGCAGCTGCCCACAGAAAAAGAAAGGCCAGTTGTACCTATATAATACATTCAGTATTACAGGATGTACTATCCATACGTATGAAGTTGGAAGAACATTTCCCTTCTCACTTTCTTACCAATGCCAGCCGTGATTTCCATGCACTTTGGGAACAAGTGACTCAAACTGGATATGTGTTCCACAGCCAAACAAACAAATTGGCACTTCCTGTCAATATAATCTTACAGTAAAGATATTTTCAAATCTCCTTTCTGTATTTTTTTTTGCAGGTACCACTTAATTCACACGTCTATAATTTGTTAACGGTGTTAATGGACTGGATATCAGAGCAGCACCTATGCAAATTGATCGTTGAGGAAGAGAAAGAAAGCATTCACAAGCTAACAGGCACGCTTGTTTCCAGCAAAAACTATGTACAAGAAAAATGTGTCAAGGTAGAATTTTTTCCAACTTAATGTAATAAAAAGGTACCGGTATATTGGTATAATTTGTACAGTACATTCAGTACTGGTACATTAAAATGTTCTGATGATTAAATGGAATGATTTGATATTATAGATCCCAAGCTCTTCTTCATTTTACTTTCACTGAAAAGCGTGTTATCTAAAACAAGGGATCCATGTTTATGGGTGTAACTTTAGATGAATATTTGGTATATAGGTATGTTTCATGATATGTAACTAACATATCTGGTTCCTTGTGATTTGGATTTTATCCATCCAGCTCAGATGCAGTAATTCTGATATGGTTATCATTTAAGATTTTTTTTAAATCAGAGATAATGGTTACTTAAGGTAGAAGATTACAAACCAAAAGTGCTCTTGTACGTCCATTAGCTGCAGTGCTAAACACATCTGAAAGTAACCCAATTGGTTGCAGTGGGACTTGTTTCTAATTCAGCATGCATAGCCTTGCACCATCCATTCCACACAGGTAAGCCCAAGTAAGCTTCTTCCTGTGCTTTTCTGTAATAGAAAAGTTGTGATAATGCCAGAAGAATGAGTTTAGTAAGTTTTTTTAAAAAATAGATTGATTTCTCAATCAAGCTGCACACCGAAAATATTTAAAATCTGTTAATGGCATTATAATGCCAAATATACTATCTCTCAGAAAATTATGTGTTAGTACAGATTTTATTCACAGGCTTCTCTTAATAAACAGAATAAACGGACACTACGATCCAACTTGTGTTCCTAGTACAGGAATCTCAAAAAGGATGTAAAACTTCCTTGTGTGAGGAATACCTTTATTCCGTAATGATAGTACTATATCCACAACCATCATAAACAAATCCAGATCCAAATGGCATTCATTCTTCAAAATACTGATTGGCCAAAAGACTATATGCTATTTATGCCCCTACAATGTTGTCCCGAATAGCAGTTTGTAGCCCAGAGAAGTGATAGCTGATCTTGGCTGATCTCAGAATGTCCAGGTTAATTCTTGGATGGATGACCATAGCCAAATCCCTGGGCTCAAGGCAATGGCAAACCACTATGTTAGAATTTGCTAGTAAAAGCAGGAAAAATTAGTGAGAAAAAATTAACATTACATTTCTCTAATTCATAGTTTGAGATATGTTTCTGTATATTAATATTTAACTTTTGATAATTTTATTTTTTTATCAGTGTAAGAACCAGCTTCCAAATACAATCTATTTATAAGACCATAATTTGGAAAATAATTGCAATTTTCTGTTTGTGTTTTGCAGCTTTTGCCTCTAGTTGTGGAACAACTTCAGTGGTTGCCCTTTGTGAATCCTAACCTGCATTTCCCTGTGGTTAAGTGCATTTACTGGGCTGTAAGGCAGTTAGATGGAAGTACCCAGGTAAAATACGTTTTCTTGCAGGAAATGTGCTTTTCACTAAGGGTGTTACTCTGAACAAAACAAAACTTTTACTTTTTATGGTACTGTTTAATCTAAATTTTAACCTGCTTCTAAACAAGATGGGCAGTACATACATCTAATTCTAATAAACAAACAAACAAACAAACAAACAAATAAATAATAATGAAATAATGAAATGGTTAGATACCATTTAATCATAGGTAAATCATTTTAACATTAACGTAGTTACATTCCACAATTTTTCTTGTAAGACCCATTTCTTTTGTGAATCCCTCTTCAGAGACCACTAAAATTCTAGATCTGAACACATTGTTTTGTAAAATTTCAGGGTTCTCTTTATACAATTTATATAATTTTATTTAACTGGCCTCAAGCCAGTGTGGTTTCTTTTTGTTTTTCTGCTTTGATGCAATTCATATAAATCTTATAATTAATCATTATGGGACAATGTATCTTCATTACAGATTTGTAATACCATAGGCAGAAATCAGAGCATTTCCAAAACCAAACCTACATTCGGAACTGTTAAGCCTTCAGTTCTAGCTCTGAATATAAGTACAGTGTCAAATATATTAAATGGTTTATTACATTAAGTATTTATCTTCTGAGATCACTGGTTTGGAAATATATTGCATATTTGAAATGGTCAGATTGCAGTGTTAATAATATTTGTCTAGAACATTTATATTACAGTAAAATGTATATAGAATAAATATACGTAACACAGAATACTATAATCACGTCCTACTTTTTATTGCTTGCATAAATAGCATGCAGCAATGACTTCAACCATGAGACGGCTGGGTGAAGACTTATTTAAAGGTGTTGTCCCTAAGGAAAGTCAACACAATTCTTCTGAACAATTTACTGATTCCAAGCCCAAGGCTTCATCTTTCTTTAAAAGTTGTAGTTTATCTTTACGAGTTATATCAACTTTAATTATAATCAAAGTGGTCACACAAGGTAAGCTTTACAAATATTTTTGAAAATATTAAACACTAGAAACCTAGGAAAATGGTTAGTGTTTTTACAAAACTTTTTAAAAGTTGTTGGTTACTACAAATAAATATTTTAAACATTTAAGATATAGAGGCAAGTCTTTTTCCTACAGTGCTGATAGAGGCTATCCTTTATTAGGTTTGTTCCTCTTGCTTACTGCTTCAGGCTGGGTCACAAAATGCTTAGATTCCACTCACCACTGGTTAGCATCCTATTTTTGATTTGTAGAATTCTTTGAAAATTACATTCTTCAATGTTTTCAGCAAGGACCATCATGGAAACCAAGGGCAGAAACTGCCTCTCTCCAGAAACATACAGTGGGGCAAAAAAGTATTTAGTCAGTCACCAATTGTGCAAGTTCTCCCACTTAAAAAGATGAGAGAGGCCTGTAATTGGCATCATAGGTAGACCTCAACTATG
>JAOYMU010000010.1:30038777-30058805 GCA_025802295.1 Psammodynastes pulverulentus
TGTGTCTGGCCCCTTTGAATCCCCTCAGCCCGGCCCCTCCCAACTCCAGGCAGATTCAGAAGGGGAGGAGGAGTGGAATGTTATGCCTTTGCCTCCCGTATCAGCCCCATTGCCTGCACAGGAGTCAGAGATAAGAGAGCGCGCTGATGAAACTGAGTTGACACAGGATGAACCTTCTCCAGAACAGACGTCACCGGAACTGACAGATGACGAACAGCAGAGGGTGTGGCTTGACTCCCAGTACAGGCGGAGATAGCGTCGACGTCATCAAAAGCAGACAAGGTGGCCGAGTGCTGAGTCATGAATTTTAATACTGATTTATAGTATTTTTAGTTGTGATGTAGTTATGTTTTTATTTGTGTTGTTACCCGCCCTGAGTCCCTTGTGGAGATGGGGCGGGATAGAAATTTGAAATTAAATAAATAAATAAATAAATATTGGATAAAAAGGGAAGGGATTTAAAGTGGAAATACAAGTGATAAGAGGATAAGGATTCTTTACTGCATACAGATTATCCTTGACTTACAACCACAATTGGGCCCAGAATTTGTACTCTAAATCAGTGGGATTATAATTCCAGTTAGTCTCAATTTTATGACAATTTTTAGGGCAGTTATTAAATTATGCATGTTCTAAACAGATCCAGCTCCTCCAATAGGCATTTTTTTCTGGAAAGTTGGTAAAAAAAGGTCAAAGAAGGAAGCAGAATGCTGTGTTCATTCTATCATAAACTCAAGCTGTTTGCCAAGCAACTGATTGTGATCACGTGACTGTGGGGGTGTGCAAACAGGCTGTCCTAACTGAACCTAAAGAAGCCAGCTGAAGTTTACAAATTTAAAGGGAAATACAAATAATAAACCAAGAAAATGGTCTGGATAATGTCTTTTTATTGGGTTTACAAAGAGGCTTGTTAAAACCTTTAAGAAGCAATGCAATGGGACAAAGAAGAATTGAAGAAAGATCAAATCCTATGACAATAATTAAACGGATTAAACATTAAGATTTCAACCAGTAAAAGGAAGAAATATAAAGTTGGTTTATTTGATCAAGGTTAAAATAAAATCATGTTCTCTTGAAATCCTGGTACAACCTTTACAGAATTTTTGCTGATACAGAATTGTTTTATGGATTTTTGCTGATACAGAATTGTTTTATGGATGTACTTATAGATAAAGGATGGGATATGGGATGAAGAAATATCTGTTTAACCTTATAGGGAGTGAACAACTACCAAACCTATAAACTACCTGTTTATATAGGTAGTCTTAGACTTACAGCCATTCGTTAGTCACAGTCCAAAGTTACAGTGGCACTGGAAAAAAAGTGAATTCTGACTGTTTTTACACTTAACAACTATTGTAGCATCCCCATGGATCAAAATTTGGATCCTTGGCAACTGGCCTGTATGACAGTTACAGTGCCCTGGGATCATGTGATCATCTTTTGCAACCTTCCGATAAAGTCAGTTGGGAAGCCAGATTCACTTAACCGTGTTACTAGCAACAGCTGCAGTTACTCACTTAAAAGAAAGATCTTAAAATGAGGCAAAATTCATTTAATAACTTCCTTAGTAACAGAAATTTTGGGCTCAATTTTCATAAATCAAGGACTACCTGTACTGTACTTGCTGTGGATTTTTTTATATATTTATTTTTTCCCCCTTTATTTCACTTTTTTTTCTTTGTACTTTTTACTCCCTCTTTTTACTTTCCTTTTACTGAGTTTAGTTTGCATTCATTTTTATCACTGTAATTAAAATCTTAAACGATTTTAAAAATCTGAATTTGAGGACTTGATAGCTTCTGATTTTGCAATTCAGGAGCCAACATCCTGAGGGTTTTGTGCAGATGAAGTTCAGAAAGAACAAGACCTTGGGGCAATATCCCGCAGTTCTAAGACAGTCAAGTAATCAGCCACCAATTGTAGAAGCCTAGCAACAGGCCAAGTCACACGATTTAGAGCCTGGGCAAGAAAAGATTCCCAGCCTTCCCCTGTGGACTTGACCATATTGGAAGGAGCATAAGACGCAAACAAACTAGCAATTCTCTCAAGTTCACTCCAAGGGCAAATCTTCCTCCTGCCTTCCTAGAGATGTCCACAAACAAAAATAATGGCATCATTTCTCTAGTGGAAGGGAGAGTGGACTGGACTAAAACAAAATGTATGCCTGGATCCTTACCATAGAGATCCACCAGCTGAGAAACCAAGAGTTCCAGTCCCAGTTTAAGCACAAAGTCAGCTGGGTGACCTTGAGCCAGTCACTGTCTTTCAGCCCTAGGAAGGAAACAGTGGTAAACCACTTCTGAAAAACTCATCCAGAAAACTGCAGGGGTTTCTCCAGACAATTACTTAGGAATCACTGCTAGCTCAAAGACCTCCCCATTCCTCACACACACGAGCACACTAGTTTGGTTTCCTTTTCAAACTTACATCGAGGAGGGGAAAGATAAGCTTATGAGAAAAACCTTCAATCATTAAGGTTGTGTTAATGAATTTGGAATGAGTGCTTTGAAGCGATGCAGAATAAATGTTCTACAATAGTAATCAAAATGTGATTAATAACTATTAAACTTTGGAAGTACTTGAATAACACAATTCAAATCATTAGAAGAAGGAAAAAGAGAAACTGTAGATAATGAATAATACAATAAGTCAATACTATAAAATTATATGTATTTCATATGGTAATGTCAAGAAATAAATTCCAAAATCCAAGTTTTCAATTTTCACAAATTGAAAATTATAAATGTAAATTATAGTCTAAAATGGCTTTGAAATGGAATTCCAAATCAAATTTACTGTTCAAATGTAAGTTATTCTAGAGATTGAAACTCCGTTGCTATTTTAATAAGCTAATGCTGGGAGATCTCCCCCATCCCTGCCCCAAGTTTGTTTCTCTCTAAGGAGCTGTATAACTTACCCTTTCATTTGCAGCTGTCTCTTGCTGTATAGAAAGGCAATTTCTGTTTGACTCAATTCTGGCAAAAAAACCAGGGCTAGGCTATTTAAATCTAGAGAAACTCATGACTGTAATTGCTCTGCCTATCATAAATCAAGCCCAAAGTTTCTGTCTGAGTTGCAGTGGATTAAGCAGTAGCAAAGGTCTAACTTAAGATTCCTACAATCAGTCCAAATAATATGCATGAATTCAGGAGATAAAGATGGTAGCTATTATTGGATCTTGCCTAGAGTTCTAAGTTATACGTATATTGTCAAAATTCGAGCTGCTACAAAGATGGTTCTAGCTCTGAATTCTATGGTGAACAGACCATATCTACCCAACATTCTTTCATTTTTATGCAGGCGCAAATGAAGCTGAACTGCCCTAATTGAAGTTTGGCTTCATTCTGTGTTTTGCTTGCAAGTACATTCTGGATTGCTTTCACTTCGTTTATACTTGCTGTCAATGGCATTTTTCAGGGCTAGGTAGCCTTGACTCCAATTGCCAAGGCTAAAACTATTTTTTCAATGACATTGGAGTTTTGTTTTGAACTTGGCTTTTAACTTGATGGATTCTCCAAATGAATATGACAGATGTGCCCGTATGGAACATTTTTTGCCCACTGAATGTCAGCCTTCAACCGTGGCTGTACATCTGAAATGTACAGGAAGCCAAATGCAACATAAACTTCTTAGAGATAAGGGAGATAGCATTATTGGATTTTCACTTTCCTATTTCAGATTGACATTTTTGCCTTCACAGACAACCTGTGTGCCATTTTCATAGAGGAGTTGAGCAAGGCAAAAACATCTTCAACAGAACACATCAAAAGTGCTCTGATTCAGCTCCGTACATTAGGACACAAAACACTTCATAGGCCCATTGAAATATTTCTTTGCTCCTATTAAACACAGCATCAGACAGTTTATATCCCATTTTCAAATATCAGTGGAAACCCTGATTTTGAAAAAGACCAAGGATCTTCCTGTGCTTTTCTTACTTTTTCTGGTCAGGTTTATACAAAATTTGTCAGGAGGGAGCAAACTTTGTCAAAAGGAAGTTATTAGTAACTCCATCTTGGAGATTCTTGCTTTAGAGATAATCCAACCTTTCATAGAAGTCCCACAGGCCCTTTCATCCTGTCAGGAACTTCTGGACTTTTCACTATCCAGATGCAGACTGCTTAAAACTACATGAACAGATGTTGGATTGCTCCCATTGTAGGATTTAAGTTATAATTCTATACAATCCAAATCACTTTAGCTTTTCTAAGGAGATCCATGATGCTTATTCATGAAGTTATCTTGCCCAGAGTAGGGGAGATAGGTGGCTTAAAAAAATTAATAAAAAGTTCCCAGAAGGGCTTTTTGCCATTAATGTTAAAGATTTCATGCCTTTTTCCCTTAAAAAAAAATTCATTGTGATTTGGACGAAGGGTGTATCCAAATACTTGGCAGATAATGTATAGCTTTAGCCTTAATTTCTTTTATTGTAAAGGAATTTAGAGAGAGCCTTGGAGAAGGTCTGAAAGAATGGTTTAGAAGGGGCCAATAGAAAAGAGTACATGTCCAAATACTGAAGCACGCATGAGAAAGAAACTCAACCCCACCATTTCATTTAGTATAAAAGGGGACAGAAAGAAACTTGAATAGGCTTTCTAGTTTCTCTTATTAAGTAGCATTCCTGAAACGCTTCCCGTGTATGTTTTTTGAGCTGGTTTACCTTGAAAGATGGTTTGAAAGGGATTTTTTTTAACCCTGTAATCCTTCCAAAGAATTTTTTGTAGGAACCTCAAATCTGTAAGTCATAGCTTTTCATCATGGAACCTACACTTCATGCTTAAATAATCTCTCGGTTCTGTCTTCAGCAATTGTATCAAATATAACTCAGATTAATGTCTTAGAATCACAAATCTTCAGATCATATTTTGTTTCTTTTCTTCAATAAACATAGATTGAGAGGTGATATAGCAGTCATCCAGAGATGAATTAAGGGTTATATCATTCTCGCTTTTTTGCTTTTTAGATTTCTATTCCACCTATAATGCTCTCTCCTCCCAGTCTAGATCGATCTAAGAGATTACCCAGTGAGTTGCTATGGCTGAAAGCCTCTGCTGGCTGTTGATCCATTGGGTATCACAGACTTCTTTTTCCAACAATGGTTCTTTGGAAGCCATATGTTGGAAGCTAACTGGCCATCTGGTTTGTCTTTTATTCAGCTAGCTACTTTTGTTTCATTTGAAGCCTCTTTGTCAGAAGATCCTTCAATAGGTTGTCCATTCCTCCTAAACTGTCTTCCTTTAGCCACTCTTTGTGTTCTTAATGCAGGATGCTTTATTATAACTCATTTAAGGAGAATGAGTATTACTTACTGAAGACAGCTTTCTCTATGGTGGATAGAGAGTGTGGTCAAGGGAGCATTGCTTATAGAATGATATGGGGATGAGGAATGGGAATATTTTCACCGTCTCCTCTTAGGTTATATATGATGGAGTTCTCTACTTTTCAAGTGCAGAACTGGAAGTGAGTCAGTCCTCCCACAGATTTATATAAGATCTCAATGATCGTCCCTGTTAAAGCCGGAATGAGCAGTGAAAGATGCCTTCCTTCAATCAATCATAGGAAAAAGAAAGCCTTACAATAAACCAAAATTCCTTTCTTAGATGAAATTGTGAAATGTGTGTTCATTACATTTTACATTTTACATTTATTCACATTTATAACCCGCTCCCTCTCCCCTAAGGGATGTGTACTCCCCTAAGGGATTATGTACTGATACATAATTAGTAAATAACTTGTTGCTTTAAAGATACAGTAGGGGGCACTCTAAGTAAGGTTTTGCAGTTTCTGAGTTATATAATCTTGCAAGAAAATACTATTACATTATTAACCTACATACATATTACAGTATTTGAAATATATCCAAAATAAGTGTAGCTTGCATTAAGATGCTAGAGGTTTTTTTAGTGAAAAATTTACTGTGAGTAGAGTTACTACCTACCTTCTATTTTAGGGTATTGATTTAAACATACTAATAACCTACATTGAGCACAGTGGTTATTTATTTATTTACTTATTTATTATAAAAAATATATAGGATTTTGCTGCTATTGCTATTGTTTCTTTTAATATTCAGATTGATGTTAGCAAATTTCTATATGGATTATTTTTTGTTTCACTGAAGGTTAAATACAGGACAGTACAACAATAAGTTTCAATGGCCAGTGAAAAATTCATAGTCATGAATTTCATGAGTAGATGAGCGTTGACATTTTTCAACCATCTATAAACATCTATTGATTTTTTTCTACATTATTATATCCATTCCAGAGGATCAGCCTGTTGAAATAAAAACCAGAAAATCTTGGGGCATCGTTAAAACTATTATATGCTTATAGAGTGCAGCCTAGTTGTTAAAGGTGAAAGGAGAGAAATAGACTATGAAATCATAATCATAATGCTATAAAAAATCTACAATTTTTTCTATATTCCTTCATCTTTGAATTTCCACTGTCTACAATTTTGTTCTGATGCATTTTTTTCTCAGGCAGAAGGACAACCTGAAGGCAACCCTCCCAAAACCACTCCTGTATGAGGATTACTAAGCATCGATCACTTTAATGCAGTGTTTTCAACCTTTGCAACTTGAAGATGTCTGGATTTCAACTCCCAGAATTTGCCAGCTACCTTGGGGGGGAAGTGCAAATATCTTCATATTGTCATGGTTAAAAAACATTGCTTTAAATGGTCTGTGAACCAGGAGCATTTAGCAAAGGGTCCATTATTAGGTGGTCCTTCTTCATTTATGTTTCCTACCTGATTCTGTACCTTAGATATTTTAAATTAAACATTGGCCTCCTGTCCCAAATTTTCTAGCATCAGCTCTAGCTTTGTTTAGACATATGCTCGCACATTTTTAAAAATTAAAATTTAAAATTAAAAGCTTGGGGATGATAGAGAGCAGCTTATTTGGGGCAATGCCATCTTTGGCTGTCACATCATAAAGGCTTCTTTCATCCAACTGTTTTATGAAGGGACTCAAGAGTAGGCGAAGTTTCCAATATGCCTACCTGGGGTTATAAATCATTTCACATGCAGTCTGTTGACTTAAAATGAGAGACCATTTGGGCCAATGCTGTTCTATGTGTCATAGGAGAATCCTTGTTGCTTTCCTGATGTTGGAGTTCCACTTCTTAACTAAATGAATTTTTCATTTGGTCAGTTCTAAAATTTGGAATATTTGGCCTTTCAAAACTTCCCCCATTATGAAGAGAGCAAAAAAAAAGTGCTGTATAGTAACTAAATAACATTACCTTCAGTGGACAAGATTGTGTTACTATATAAGAAGGTTCTAATTTTAAAATAGCCTAGGTATGCTGTAAATATAAAATGTATATAGCTATTGAGGTTGTCGTTAATAAAACATAACAGGATTTTGTGAGTATAATTTGCTTCGAGTCAATTTTCTTAATATGGTACTGCTTGACACACATAATGAGCAAACATATTCATTTAATAATTCATTTGGTAAGCAGTATAATTTAAAAACTTTGATATAGCACATTGTGCAGGATTTTATGCACATTAGTGATGGCCTGTATGAATGTCTAGAAACAATGATGTACATCTATAATATTGAAATTTAAATACATCTTTTAGCTGATTATTTGGCACAAGCCTTTGATTCACTTTGCATTGATCTGAAGACAGAGGAAGGCAAAGTCTTGTTTTTGGACTACCAAGCTGTGCCCATAATATTGACCCACCTAAGAATATCAAGGAAAGGCCTCCTTTCCAATGCCATTGACAGTTTACTTCAGATGACAACAGAATCTAGTAAGTAATTGACGTTCTCTTCATACACTTTTTACATTCTTTAGCTCATTTTATATGCCCTCCATGTTTGATTTTGTGGTAATTGCACAGTACCTTATTGCAAGAGAAGGGTTATTATTATTTTTATTAGGCAGAATGGGAAATTCTGCAGAAGAAAATGTGCTTTCCCCTGTTGTAGTTCAATATGATAGGCAGCTAGTTTTCAAAAATGAATGCTTTTTAAAACATTTATACTTTATAGAAGGGATTTCAAGCCTTATGCCCATCGGATATTTGTGTATGAAATTGTGATGTATGGAAGCATAATGTCCAACTAAATTTAGTAGGGCTGACCTTTTCAACAAACTCTCAGATCTCAGCATAGACCTGTTTATGTGAATACAAATTCTAGTAATAAGATGCCTTTAAATTCTTTCTGATTT
The DNA here is from genome assembly GCA_025802295.1 of Psammodynastes pulverulentus. Taxonomy (NCBI): domain Eukaryota; kingdom Metazoa; phylum Chordata; class Lepidosauria; order Squamata; family Psammodynastidae; genus Psammodynastes; species Psammodynastes pulverulentus. The sequence goes on from JAOYMU010000010.1 coordinate 30,046,976, forward strand.
CTAATGGTGATTGAATACTTAGTATATGTAAGCTCTCTGGAAATAAACACATACACAGCGAGTTTATGTACAAGATTGTTTTGTGGGTTGTTTCTTATATTGGAATTATAATTAATGGCTTCTTAAATTGATACCTGGATGATTGAATTGTTGAACCTTTCACATGTAAACACTTTTGTCCTGCAACTATTGACTCCATTCTTCAGAACGCCACAATTCCTGTCTCTGTGGTCATACTTTAACATCAAATTAACTAAGATCTCCAGATGTGCCTCCAGCAAAACAGAATAATCATTCTACATTTAAAACTCACATTTAGCGGAATTAAAAGAAAGAAGTCTGCATTCCTATACAAACAAGACAGCTTGATTTTCTACTGAGATAAATCACTGCTAAGGATTCATCCCACAATTTCTGCCTAGAGTGATTATGTTGTTTTATCTTAACCAGGAAATAATTGTCTTTTTTATCTTTAGCCTCCTAATGTTAAGTGAGCTGTTTTGACACTTAATACATTGTCGAGACTATGTTTCTTTTATGTCAGTTGCACAAAAAAATCCATGTGGTAGCTTTGAATTTAGCATTTTGCTAAACATCTACCACAGAGGATTTGCTTTCTATATTACCAGATTTTGTCATTAAGTGGTAGTATACGTGAAATTATTAAACACAAGATAATTAAATGAAGTTGCAAAGGAAAATAGAAGGAAAGGTGGGTACAGAGGAGAGTTGGCCTTGTCCTCTTTCATTCCACAAAATTGCCCCTGAAGCACTGCATCTTCATCACAAATACGTTCTTCACCTATGACTTGACTTTTACCCTTGCAATTTAAATATCCTGTTCAGAAGAGAAATATGGAGCTACCTCAAAGTTTGCCCGTGTGCTTGTTGTGTCGAGGAAAAATTGAGAATAAAACTTATATGTTAAAAGTTTCTCAGAATAAGAGATTCTGTGAGACTTTTATCTCTTAAGGTTTCTTCAACTCGACTTTCTATTCAAAATCCTAGTAGGAAAAGTTGGGGTAAATGAAATTAGATGGAAATAATGTATTCTCTTCTTTGGAAGGTGAACAGCATAATCTCTCAGATCCAAAACCAATTCACCTGCTAAGGTCTATAACTAATTCAAGGTGCCACTGACGAATGGTTGAGCAGATAACAAGAATTCAGCTGCTGCTTTTTATTCAAGATGGCTCTTGTTGAAAGGTTAAAAGGGTTGTAATCTATGTAGTTATCTAGAATTAAAACTAAACATCATGTAGCTACAGATATCATTCTCTTAATTATTAAACCTCTGACATGCATCTTTTTTGTTTCTCACCTACTCGAAAAGGAACCTACACATCCTTACCACACTTTTTTTAAAGGCTAAGAGTTGAATTCTTGACTTTGTGAATATGATTTCTCCTTAGCATTAGCTGTGTTCACTGCTGCAAGGGTTAATCCATCCCATCCTTTATTCTTTTAAAGGGCAAGTGCAAACATATTTTAAACAGAGGCATTTGAAGTTAGAGATGAAAAAAAAATACTTTATAGCTTACATAGGATAAGCTGCATGCTTTTTTTAAAGGTTTCCTGTCCCAGACTTTCCTTTCTCATCCTGTCTGTAACGTTCTCTCTCTGAGGTTTGGACTGTCTTTTTCTAATTTGAAGACACAAGTCAGCCAATGACTAAAACAATGCTGCTCCATGTAGTCCAAAACAGAACTGAATTGTCTGAACTCGCACACGTTGGGATTTCACCCCTCTGAGTGCACTAAAATACTGCTGGCTTTGATTGAACTCTGCAACTTTATTCAGAAATAACGCCAACAATGAATAAATGAAAGCTAAACTTGGAAAAATTCAGTAATAGCCATGCAAAATTTAGATAAGATTTTTAATGGATTTGATTGGCTGATTATGTGGATTCTTAGGGACCATAAAGTGGTGTTCTATGATCAGGCCTTTTTTTCTCTGAAAAAAGGTGCCGGAACGCACCCTCGTCGTCGCGCTAAAAAACCCAGAAATGATAGCGCGCTATTGGTTGAGATGGACCACGTGACCGGGACTCTGAAAAGGTCCCGGAACACAGTTCCGGCGGAAAAAAAGCCCTGTCTATGATAACGAAAAGCAGACCCTGCATCTGTGGGCATACGCTAGGAAGAAGAAGACGACCATATAGATATATAATTCAGGATAATCTGTTTCCAAACTCACCTTTTAGGTCTCTCAATAGTGTACCCATTTTTTTAATTGAATCCACGGATCTTGCTGATTGTCCTTTACTTTTAGCCCGTATGTCACTCCCATGATTGGCTGATATATGTGAGTTTCAACCTTTGCTGATTCTTCTTCTGTTGTTTGCAATATTTCTTAGATATTCAATTGATTTCTGTGGTCTTCTGACTTGGTAATGATGGGATGCTGACCTAACTTAATTTTGTAATACTGGAAGGTGCTGTAAGGTACCTTGGATATTAGCATCTCTATTACCGCAGAATGAGCAGCAGAGGTTTCTAGACTGAACAGGCAAAGAGTCTTATTATGAATAAGGCAATACCCTTTTAATTGGGGGCAAAAAGAATAATCAAGAAGATTTTCTTAACCCTACATAGGAAAGCAGAAGCAAAGGAAACAAGGAGAATAAGACTCTTGCTTTCACATCCAATATTTAGTGTATATGTAGACTAAATATTAGATTGTAGATATTTCCTTTGAAAATCTACACTCACATTGAAACCACTGGTTGCATTGATAAGAAACCTTTAAAGCACTTTATAAATTCATTAGACATTGCAATTTTTGCATGCTAATATTTAAAATGTTTATTGATTGGAGCAAGTCTAAAAGAAGCACAATGAATGTTTATACAGTAGTGTTTTACTAAGTAAATTATGAGCCACCTACAGTTGTACATGTGGGTGGCATATAAATAAATAGGATTATAATATTGCTCCTAGGTTTAATGCCCAAAAACTTTCTTTTTCTCTTACATGTTCATAGGATTTTGTTTTTCCTTTTATACAGGATGGACTGCACTCAATTTTTCTCAGCATTTTGCTTACAAAGGCAGGACATAAATATATTGTAGCATAATAAATTTGATAGCTGCAAGCTGCTTAAGAGGAGAAATGGAAACAAATAGTAAGAGAAAAACATTTCCTGCTAAAAATGAAACATCAGCTAGTTCCTTAAGAAATGAAACCTTCCTTCATTAAAAATAATGTTGCAGAGATACCACCATATTGATGATTGTGTCAAAGAATATGCAAACACTGATGTTTCTGGTATTTTTGCCTTATTTGTACTATTGGGAAACCTCAGAGCCAAAATGAGTTTCCACTTAATACGTATCAGAAATCCAACAAAACAAAATCCAATAAACAGTTAGACCGGTTCTGTGCTTGTTTGGTGGGAGGAGAGGAAGCAGGCACTGCGTTAAAGAAAGCAGTTGTAACCCAGAACTGTGCTAAACAAGGTAACCATCTCTCCCACTATTAAAAAAGCTGAGGGATTCAAGCTTTTCTATGTTCCACATGCACAGGTTAATATAAAATATATTTTTAAAATCTTTAGGATTAAGATTTTTATGAATTATCATTGACCTGGTTTGTAAAATGTGTCCTGGTGAACTGCTGATCAGGACAGTGGGTCAGTGTTCTAAAGTCAAAAGTGAGGCATGTGGATGGGAACTTTTTCATGCCTCCTCCTCTTAAGCTGAAATATCAAAATCTACAAGCAAAGTGGATATGGGCAGGTCAAGATAGTGGTGAAATATTCTAAGAGACCATCCCTTTAAAGGACAAGGATTAAAGATAGAGTTACAGTACAATTGTTCTTTCAAAGAATTTGAGCAAGAGAGTATATTTTCCAGTATTCATTAAGGATCAGTAAGCTTGAAAAGAATTGTAGAATTACTTATGCTGTAACATCATTTCTCCCATCCCCACAACTGATTGTATGTATGAGTGATGGGCATGAGAGATTTGCTCTTTGAGAAGTTAAATTCTTCTGGCATGGATTCTAATGATTTCCAAGCAAAAACTTGAATCAACACCAGTTAATACCACACATCATCAGTTTTGTAACATCTGCTGAAATTTGAACTTAGAAAGTTTGATAGTTTGCTGAATCCCAGGTTAAAGGCGTTTGAATATAACTACCTTACAATTATACACACCAATTATGATTGCTGAGCTCCTTATATTTATTGAGGACTTTATTTTGCAGGGTATTTGAATCATTTTCTGGAAGCTTGCAGTAATGAACTCTTTTTCCGGACTTGTTCAGTGCTGCTTCACAGTTCTAATCTTGATATTCAGCTCCTGGAGAAACTCAGCATTCTGCTTCAAAAACTTTCAAAAATCAAGTAAGCTTTCCAAACCTCGAAATATTTTTCTCAGGATGGATATTATATGTTTTGTTGGAATCAGAGCAACCCAGGATTTCCATTGCTTGGGAGATTTGTGGGTAAAGAAATAGAAAAGACATGGATGCAATAGCTGAACTATACAACAGTCAACCGAATAAAGTAGGGCAGACTCAATCACAAACCACTAAGGAAAGACATAAATTGGTGGAACCGAGAGGGGATTGGTGGATAAAGATCAGTAAAGTAATCTAAGTATACCTTAGTAGTAAAATATTGAAATAATGCCTTTTGAGCACTTTTCTCTTTTGTGCCTATTCTTTTTTCACTCCCTTTTTTGCAATAATGAACAGCAATGCCACATCTTGCAGATATGCTTGTAACTACAAGTCATTTTAGTTAAAAGTGATATCCTGGGTCCAGCCTATAAAGTTTATTTTAGAGAATGTAAAAACAAAAATCCAGAGTAGTTTTATTTATTTATTTATTGGATTTGTATCCCGCCCCTCTCCACAAAGTGGAGTGTGTATAAATTTAATAAATTATTATTAAAAATAACCACATCAAGTATGTATGAATAACAACATATACTGTTTATTTCAGTTTGGAAAGTTAAAATTTCAGAATCAAACATTAATTGAACTTCCGAAGTGACTTTTTAATGGCATATTTTCCAAACTATATTGCAGGAGTAATAAGAAGATGTTTGAGCTGTTTACTCTCCATTTGATGATTCAAGAACTGCTGAGGACAGCACATCCAGATCACACATTTTTGTGCATTAACCTCAACTCCATTCTCTTTAATTTGGGTTCAATAAAAAACAACCCTGTTGAAAGTAGTGAAAATGCAAGTGATTAGCAGGCTGCATTTTATAAAATGTTGTTTCGAGTGGCTGGTTTATTGTGGAATGGGAATTGCCACAATAGTGTCTCAGTTGTACCAGTCTTCAGAATGTATCGGTTAGAATTGCTTTAATTGGAATTGCCTCTTCTGTCTCCTGGATTGCTTACCTGTAAGTACTTTACTTGTTTTAGACAGGTCTTCAGCCCAAAGGACAGCAACCCACAATACACTATTCTTACAATGAGATCAATGCCACCAAAGCTAAATAGAACCATATTGGATATCATATAGTATTCTTTTGCATAAGTAACCTTGCATCGACTAGGACAGGGCAGGCAATCTGTTTGAGGGCAGAAATCACACTTTGATTTTTCTTCCCTTCTGCAATGTTTGAAGCATGACAATGATGGGGGTCATATTTCAGCCCATTTTCTTGGTTCATTTGCGGAACAGCTAAGAGATAAAATATGTTGCAGAGTTTCTCAGAAGCTTAATGCACCCAATTTTGTTTAGAAACCATGAAAAAATCAGGGCACAAAGTTTTGAAAGTTAACTGGAGCCAAAGGAGTGGAGTTGAATGTCTGATGACCTGCAGGTTGAACACTAGGACAATACAGAAAGAATAATAATATTCTTTTACCTGGGCAGCTGGACTTTCTCTAGAGATGCTCATTTTCTTCCTCATAACGCTTGACCCCAAGGTTTCAGTGATAATTGACAGAATCAGATTTCCCAGCACTTTTATTCCAGCAATACAGCGAGAAGATATTGTATAACCACTGAGGTCGATGGTATGTCTTTTCATTAAATACGTATTTAGCTGTTTTGTGGAGGCTATTAGTAAATGAAAAGATTGGTCTTGGCCTACAAAAAGAAAGCATTGATTCTTAGCTGAGTTTCCAAGAGCTCTTTTGTGGGTGTTAGAAATGCCCCAAACCTGAATGTGGAGTATCTGAAGACTGTTGCTATGTGAGACATCCTTAGAAGAAGCCTTCGGACCATTTCAAGTTACACAATAATAGAAATGTGCAACTTTTGAAAATTATTTTAAATACATCCTTCAATGCACAAGTATTTAAGGTATATCTTTAAAGAATCTGAAAATATGCAGTTGCTTTAAGGAGGCAGGTTAAAAGACATAGCTGCTTTTAAAAGATTCAGTGCCTTTGTTCTACTGCATTCCAAGTAAACTCTTCTGAATCATTATTGAACAGAACACTTAATTTTTTTTTCTGATTTCTTTAATGTTAGAAAAAGCCCAGTTATTGAACTCAATTTTGACAGACACTAATTTGTTTTTTCTGATATTTTCTATACAGTAGGCTGGGTCTTATAAGGGTCACAAAATGATTTATTTTATCCTTTATGTGTTGTTTATTTGTTTATTGTCATGTTACAGTGACCACTCCAAAATGTCCTTATGCATCATTTTAATGTAATAAAATAACAATTTAAAATCATTATTTATATTGGGGAAAAAGATATTCTTTTAACTACTTGACTTTTTTTTATTGTAGCCTTTTCATTGATAATTTTATAAATTGGATTTAACTTAGATTGTCCTTTGCAAGAATAGGAAGGGCTTCTTCCATTCATGGAAATACCCAAGGATCCTGAAGCTGCTGGATAAAAGAGGGACCTTGGCTGAATCCTCATTCTGTCCATATCCTTTTATCACATCTCATTTGGTTCCATAGAAACACCCTAATCCACATAGCAGCTTTTTCAGGAGGCTGCAAGGAAATGGTGGATCAGCAAAATGACAGAAGATGTTGAGCAAAGTGGCTGTCAGGGCACACGTCGGCAAACATCGGCAATCAAAAGCAGTTAACCAAGAGAACAAGCCCTACAGATGATGCAGCTGCTATAACAATCTGAAAAGGAGTTTTCGCACAAGCTGCCACAGCTTCAATACATTTCTTTAGAAAGTTTTGCACAGTCCTAATAGTTAGTCTTTTCATTGGGGGTTGTTTCAGCTTGCAATGAAAGGAAAGAAAATAGCATCTTAAGTTTCTAAAAGCAACTATAAGGAGAGGGGACTGGTGTCATGAATGGATGAAAAAAAATCCCTGCTTGATTAGTCTAAAGCGCTTAGTAAATTCCATTAAAAATAGGTGGTAGGTATGTAAACACTTGATTACATGTTTCTCCCACTCATCCTTGTGGAGGGGGTCAGCTGGTTTCTTCACAGAGTGCCAACCCTCACCAGGAAACTCATCTGAGAACATACTTTCATTTTCAGTTAGCAGCAGGCTTCTGCAAAAAAAATGGATGGATCACCGATGCAAGACCAGATCTTAGAATCTTAAATAAGCCAGCTCCAGTAGAATTTTCAAACCTGTGATGTGTCCGTATCTGAAAACAGCAACTTGCATAAGATCACGGCCTGGAAAACAAAGGAACGTCTTAGTGATTTTCATTACAATGTTTTGTACATGTGCCTAGAGCTATAATTTTCAATAGCCCCTTTGGGACTTTGGGACTTTATTTAGTATGCCACCCATCACTCTGCCAAGTGACTGGGTGGCTTACACTAGCATAAATAGCAACACAACAATTATAGGATTTAAACAAAACATCAGATATTAAAAGCTAAAACAATATTAAAACAGATAAACCAAGGCATAGATGGGGTGGAGATGAGATCTTGTATTAATCTAGATTGTAATTGTAAATTAATCGTGTCACTCAGCCTCTGAAGCAAACATGCCCAGGCATGATTTCTGTATTGCAAACATGCAGCTTGGGAGACTGAGGAATAGAACATTGAATACATTTCTGAAAAAATGCTCAGCTATCTTTCATATCTCTTACTTATACCCTTCTTTGGTTTGCTTCTGCCCTGTACTTGTTTCTGCTGCTGTACTGCCTCTGTGTAATTATATCAGCTTTCCTGATTATTATTTTTTATCATACAAGATCCAGCCATTGGAGGCGGGGAGGGAGACAAAGAAGAGGAGCTTAGTGGGGCAAGACAAAGGCTGCATAAACTGAATATGTCTCACTCTGGCCCAAGCCCATCAATGTTGGGTTTAGTATTCTCTGAGTCAATGATGGCTCTTTGTTCCATTCCAAGTTGACTATCTCTTTCCAGGGACGGCACCTTAACAGAATGAGTAGAGAGTCATTAAAATTGTGTGCAATGAATTGATACATGCAGCATGGAAGGCACTATTTCCGCCATTTTCCCTTAATTCTGCTTTTCAGTCAGACGGATGGGAAGTCCACTCACTGGTCCTCTGCCTCTCTCCTTACAAACATGGAATAGCTGTGCAGGAGTAGATTGCTTTGTCCCCTCAGTGACCAACCAGATGTCCTAAAGATGTTAAATCTGGATTTTACAGCAGTAATGTTTGACTTAAGGCGGTACAGGTAGATATGGCATGAATTCACATGTACTCTGAATCACCTTTACCTCTTTAAATCTAAATACAATATCTGCGCATTTTTACTTTTATCTGTGAATCTCCCACCATGATTGGGGGGGTGGGTAAAGGGGAAGGATGAACTTGAACTAAGTGGGGCTTTTTTATGCAGCAGGCATAGTAATAAAGTTCTCATGTTTTCTCTTTATTAATTCCATGTTTCTAAACAAAAAAATCCCAAATAATTGTCTTCTTTGGGAGCTTGCTTTATTACATCTGTGTTTTCTACTTTTGCTTGTTACTTTGGTTCTGTGAATACTATACATAAATATTTATAGTACGGAAATAGAAAGAAAGACTTCAATTTTAAAAGTGTTGTGTATTCCTATTCCCTGTTATCTAGAAAGTATTCAAATATTTTAACTCATTTTTTTCATGGTAAATTGCACTGTGGTTCAAAAGGACTATAATGGCAACAGTGGGAGATCATGAGTCAGGACTGGTGGAGTGTTTGGAAAAAAATTCTGTACAGCCACCTGCTGTTGCATCCTGAATAGGAATTTGTTGTATTTCTATACCAAGAAGAATACATATTGGGCTGCTGCAGTTACGTTATTTGCCATCAGTAATCACAATGTTGAGATGGGTGGCCATACAAATCTCTCCCCCCCACTTCATCTATTTATTATCTATCTATCTATCTATCTATCTATCTATCTATCTATCTATCTATCTATCTATCACCTCATCTATCTAGAACTTTAGAATTTCAAAATCTATCAATCATGGTTTAGTAGTTGTTTTCATTTCACTTGAAGCAAAGCCAACTCTGGATTAAAGTGGATGTTTATGTTCACCAGCCAATATTTTCTGCAAATACTGAACTTCGTTTTGCCATTATCAATATTTGCAAACATATATTCCTGTGAAAGATACATTCATTTCTACAGTCTTCATGTAATAGGAAGAGCTACAACACATCATAAAAGGGTGAGGGGTGTGTGTGTGTGCTTCATTTACTTTTATTTTAGAATGGTCACACAGGTTGCCCAGATGCCACTGTTTGCTTTGTTGACTTTTGTGACAGAGGCAGGCATCTGTTCGTCCTATCTCATCAAAAAGGGCTCTTCTTTTTCTCCTTTTAAAATATAGCCTGCTGCTCTTTAAGCTTCCTTCAAAAGGCATGTCTGATCTTTCTTCTTTCTTTTGAACTGGAAGAAACTTCAAAGAATCTTGCTAATCAACTGTCCTCTGTCTGCCAGAAGCCTTATTTTAGTAGATAATATTTTTGGAGCTAAGGGGCATAATAAAGGAAACTACGGGTGCTCTCATAGAATACATGTCATGATGATGACGGGGGCTTACCTATACATAGAACATGACCTCTATGATGTATATTCATTCGGAAACACCTATTGAGACCTGAAGGCAAACAGATTCTACCCCAAGTTGACTTATCTTGAGTGGTAGGTGGACTAGGCACATTTCCCAGCAAAGTATATGGTGCCTGTAGCTCATCTATGTAAATATGCTTCTATAGGCTATGGCTTTGATTGGTAGCACATCACGTTTCCGTTTATTTCTTCTTAATTAATTAAAAAAAATCAAAAAATGGCCAGGTGATAAACGGATTGAATCCAGATGCAAGTATCTTTAAAAGAAAACCCAGTGAAATAAAGGACGTTAGCTCCTATATTTACTATTAATAAATAAATAGGACCTAATTAGCTCCTATTTATTTAAATATTTATTTATTAAGCAAGTGCATATGGCTCCCTAACTCATGCATGGTAACTCTGGATAACTTACAACATTAACATTTCACAATGAAAGAGCCCATAAACTCACCTCTCGCTGCCCAGTGGCAGCAACCACACAATCACACCAGCCACTTGATCTCTTCAGTATCTTCATATATTTAGTCTCTAGATCCACTGACTAAATACGATATGATCTGGATTTACCCTAGATGTTTGACAGGATGATTGTTCCATTTTAGAGATGATAAATGGGAGATATACTGACATTTTATTCAAATTAAGCTATGTTAAAAAGTTTTAAATTTTTATTTTAAATTAATTTTACAAAATGTTACTGTGCGTAACCAAGAAAACAAACAAATAGATCATTGAACAAACCAACCCAGAGTTCTCACATGAGATACAAAAGACTAGATTCAAATTATCCTACTTCAGATACACTATGCGAAGACGCAGGTCCCTGGCAAAGCTCTAATATTGGGAAAAGGGGGAAGAAAAGGGAGAAAGACAATGACTAGCAACAAGATAGATGGAGTCACTTACTTGTACAACTGAGCTTTCCAACCTTTCCAGCTTTGCGGACTGGCAGGGAGGACACTCGTGCACAGAGCTTCATTTACACAAGCAGCGGGTGCGAATGCCCATTGCTTGCACAAATGGAGCTTCGCACATGAGTGCAAGTGCCTGTCATGCACACAAATGGACCTGCCTGCACAAGCACAAGTGTCCACGTGAGCACAAGTCAAGTTAGGGACCCTAGTTTGGTGACTGTGAGTGCACCAATGGAAGATCTGAAAGACCAGGTTAGGTATAGATGTCATCAGTGGTGGGAATAATTTGTTTTTACTACCAGTTCTGTGGATGTGGCTTGGTGAGCATGGCGTGGTTTGGTGGGCGTGGCTTGGTGGGCATGGCAGGGGAAGGATACTATAAAATCTCCATTCCTTCCCCCACGAGTGCAAAATCCCCATTCCCTCCCCACCCTACTAACCTGCTTTCCAGCTCCGTTCTCCTGTGCAGGGCAACAAAAAAAAAGACCCAGCCAATCAGCTGGGACTCAGGAGGCAGAGAATAGATGGGGGCAGGACTAGTCAGAGGTGGTATTTTCCGGTTCTCCGAACTACTCAAAATTTCTGCTACTGGTTCTCCAGAGCTGGTCAGAACCTGCTGAATACCACCTCTGGATGTCGTGGGAAAAAACAATCTATATCAGCTGTGTCAAACTCAAGGCCTGCGGGCCAGATCCGGCCCATGGAGTGCTTAGATCTGGCCCATGGGGCTGCCCTGGAAACAGCGAAGGACCAGCCCATGGTGCCTCTGCCAGCAAAAACGGAGCTCCATTTTTATGGCAGAGGGTTGCAGGAGGCTGTTGCAGCCGAAAATGAAGCTAGGGAGCCTGTTTTTGCTGGCAGAGTGCTCAGACCTCCACAGGGTCCCCCAACACGAGTGACATTGAGCTGGCCATGCACATCCTGCCCCCCCCCCCAGGTCAAACACAATTCTGATGT
>JAOYMU010000010.1:30067775-30080311 GCA_025802295.1 Psammodynastes pulverulentus
TTGGAGATGGGGCAGTATATAAATTTAATAAATAAATAAATAAATAAATAAATAAATAAATAAATAAATAAATAAATGTTTGCAATATGGAAGTGATTTCACTGAGTGTTTGAGGCAAAATTGCCAGCGTCTGCCATTACATTTTTGCAATTCTTAGTTGTAAAGTAGAAGCATACAATGACTCATGGGACAACAAAGAGACTAGAAACCTTTGAAATGTTGATTTTATAGAAGACTACATAAAATATCATAGTGTGCATATAAATAAAATGATATGGTCCTCCAAAGACAAATAAATACTCTGTTTGGACATTGTGAATACCATCACCAAAAGGACAGTGAAATATTAAGCACACAGGGTAAGCAATCAGAAATATCAAGAAAAGATTCAAGAAAACATAGCACTGGCAGATGGCATAAATCCTAGATGAAAAACTGTATTGTGTGACAAAAATACATTTCCTTGTTTAGTAACAGCAAAAGAGCAAATATTGTTGATGGTCACCAATCTCTGGGAGAAAAGAACACAAAAAGAAGAAAAAGAGTTTATTTGTGATGGTTTATGGTTCATGCACACAAATTGTGTGAACATTGATATGGCATCTGCCTTGCTACTCTTCCACGAATCCCATTTCTATTCTGAAATTTTTCTGAAAATGAGTCATGAACTTTAATCATGATGAGATTGACCTGCAGATCCACGGATTGTCCTTGGCCATTTTATGCTCTATTCTTATAGTGGTTTTGATAAGATGAACACTCTTGGAAAAACTCAGTATTATCGCAAATGGTCTCAATTTCAAGAGTACATATCTGACTGAATTGGAGACACCCATTCCAGAGCTTCAGAAATTGTGCTGTAATCTTTTGCAAACTGATAGGTATTAATGCCTTTTTTAAATGCACTGGGCATGTCATCTTTCTTGAATATTGTCCTATATAAATTTCACTGTGATGAGTGGAACCAAACTTTGTAAGCATGAGTGACCTAAACCAGCCCTTATTGTTTAATGAAGCACAGAAAGAATTGCCCATAGTTAATCCTTTAATTTAAATTAATGAATTGGGATGAGTATTAATGTTCATGCTGAGACTTTCTATTCTGAATTATTTGCTTGTGAAATAAATAGCATTATAGCACTTAGACTTGTATATCGCTTCATAGTGCTTTACAGACCTCTCTAAGCGGTTTACAGAATCAGCATATTGCCCCCAACAATCTGAAACAAGTACCATATTTGGGTATTGTTTCAGTGGCGTACCTAGAACTTTTGCCGCCCGGGGCAAAAGAACCTGACGTCATCAAAACCGAGCGGACTGAGCAAGTGAATATTCGAACGCTAAAAAACGGCGCGCTTCAGTTTGAAAATTTAAAATAAGTTGTTATAATTTCAATCGTAATTCATAATTCATATAAATCGAATAGTAAACTTATGAAATGAATAAGTTGTTATTTACAACTATAACTAAATATAAAAAATGCCGCCCCAAGATATGTGCCGCCCGGTGCGGACCGCACCCACCGCCGCCCCCCAGGTACGCCACTGTATTGTTTGCTTCTTTTCTATATTAGTGGGGCCCCCATGAAGTACTGTCAACATTTAGTGGCAAAGATAAGCAGCATTTTTTAAAAAAAATCACATGCACACACAACTGAGACATCTCAGGTTGGAATACATGAAAAATTAACAATGGACAAGGAGAATCTCAACAGCAATAAGCAATTGAAATGAAGCCACAGAGCTTGGTGAAAAATTTAGCACAGTTTGATTATATTCCCTGCTTTAAAAAAACATCTGAGATCCATTTTTTTATGGAGCATGACTGGGAAGTGTGATATTCAATTCTCTCAAAAATGTTCTGACTTAATAGTCCAGTGAGAATGGCAGATGCTCCACTCATCATCTTTAATTTAGAACTGAAGGAATACAGCTGTCATGAAGGCACAATAAAGATGGGGGACTCTTGAAAGAAAGTAGACAGTGAGTCAAGTAAAATTATTGAAAAAATATCAAGATTTCTAGAGTAGTGGTCCCCAGGCACCAGTTTCTTGGAAGACAATTTTTCCATGGACTGGGGGTTGGGGACAGTTTTAGTTTGCTCACTCATCCGTCGCTCACCTTCAGCTGTGTGGCCTGGTTCCTAACAGACCATGGACCAGTACCAGTCCATGACCTTATGGGGGGAGGTTGGATACCCCTGTTCTAGAGAAGGTATAATTCACAAATGGTACAAGGCCTTATTAAAGGTAAAAGTTCCCCTTGCACATATGTGCTAGTTATTCCCGACTCTAGGGGTAGTGTTCATCTCCATTTCAAAGCTGAAGAACCAGTGCTGTTCGAAGACATCTCTGTGGTCATGTGGCCAGCATGACTAAACACCAAAGTCTCACGGAACGCTGTTACCTTCCCACCAAAAGTGGTCCCTATTTTTCTACTTGCACTTTTTATGTGCTTTCAAACTGCTAGGTAGGCAGAAGCTGGGACAAGTAACAGGAGCTCACCCCATTAAGCGGTACTAGGGATTCGAACCGCTGAATTGCTGACCTTTTGATCAACAAGCATAGCATCTTAGCCACTGAGCCACCGCGTCCCATCTAAATTAGGTCCATGGAGTTTTAAACTGGAAAAAACAAATTCACTCAGAATAAAAGTGGTTCAGAGCTTAACCACATAGTTCAATTCTTTTGCTGAAGGTTTCACATATTATGCCCTGCAAACAACATAGGATGATATTCTGTTGGTAGGCAGTGAAACAAACTTGAAAGAGAGCTATCTCAGATGCTGACAGCTAATTATTTAAGACAAATGTTTGGGAACTTCAGCTAGTTAATGATAAATTACTTAATATTACATAAAATATCAATATTATATTAAACTAAGAACAAAAGTTTTTAAAATGTAACCACACTTGTGTTAACTTTTGGCAAAGGAGAACTCTTCAAAACTTGCCTGTTGTATAAAAAAATGGTGCCATCTAAATTATTAGAACACACAAGTTGCTTTATGTTTTTATCATATTTATTTGTCGTAATGTGCAACAATAAGTTATATATACAAAATTACATAAAATTGTTACAATATTTATCAAAAATGCAAAAAAAACACCTTGCCTTTTCCTGCTTTTTAAATTACAGTGAAAAGCTTCTTTCTATTTTAAACAAAATATTAAATATTCCTCTGTTCACATTGTACTGTTGATTTCAAAGCCTTGCTATTCCCCAGACATAAAATATGTATTTTTAAACAATTACCAAAACAAATCTTATGGCAATTCTTTAGTTCTCCAAGATGACTTTGTCAGTAGGAAGTGGGGATCTGAATTATTATTTATAGCTTGGAGCTGCATTTATGTGGAGATGCAGAATAAGCAATCAAAATTCTTGCATATTATAATCCCAAAATTATGACCCAAAGGTATTTCTTGTTTTTTTAAAGTGCTTGTGGATTCTACCAAAACTAATACTACAAAGATGGAATGAAAAACTAAATCCAGTTCCCACCAATGAACCTATGGGATTACTTTATTATGTCACCATCTTAAAAAAAGAAACAGTCTCCCTTGGTTCTAGTTTAATGCATGTATACTTGATACATTTATCTTCTTTTCTTAGCAACAGTACACAACCACCTTGTCAAAGTCTTATTGCGGCAGTTTTATCCACCTATTATTATTTATGATCTAGAAGGCTCAAGATCAAGCTTGGCTAGATCCTGCCACCTGCTATGACAATTGCCTCCTATCTCTGGATAATTGTCATGGAGCAGATGTTGAGCAGACCACAGTGGGTAGTCTTCTTCTGCCATACAACATCTCATGGTGTAATGGTTAATGTGTGGTATTTGCAAATATTAATTCCAAGGGGATTGCTTGGGTTTCCACTGAGCATCCACCTGAATAGTCATACTGTGCACTAGATTATAGGCCGTGGAGGCTCAGAATAAAAACCAAAGTTACTTCCTCCCCCTTTTCAAGGTACTAATCTGACACTTCTATTTATTTGTATCTACCAAAATAGATTTAAAGGCTGCTTCCAGCTGCATTGGAAAAAGGAACTGTAACAAATATTGTGTTTGCAAATTAAGTACAGGAAATAATTCTATCATTATTCAGATGGAGAAAGGACACATCTGAGATAGTAAAATATATTTTAATGCAAGAACTCATAGGCTAACAAACTGGATGCTGCATGGAGACCCACCAATATTAAATATTCATCTCAGTGACCCCATTAGACTAGAATTTGATTTTTCTTATTTGGAATGAAGGCACTAGGGGGTTGGCCTAGTTATTATTTTCCTGAACATGAATTATAGTTTTATAGCATTTTCATTCACTCATGCTTCTTGTAATTAAAAATGTTTTAAAGACATGTTGTTTCTTTTAATAATAATAACTTACTGAAATCTGTCAACATAGCAGTTTCTGATAGGTATATTAACAAACTTGCTAATTAAATTTCTACCAACTCTTGGGCCCTGTACTTATGATTCCTGGCATAAAAAGAGGGGCTATTCCTTTCAAATCTATAAATAAAGACTACAGGCCATTGTATTCAAGGGCACAGCGTGTACACTAGGGATATACTATGATAAAACTCAATAGTTACTATTCTCTCTTTTTTGCGCAAAGTGGGTTATCAGGATGGGTCACAGGAATTGATCCAAATGCAAATTTCTCAAGTGCTGAAGACAAGTAAGAAAGGATGAAGGCCCTAATGGGAGCTATAACTATGCAATATAGATTATCATAACAAACATTAGGTGTTCATATGATATTCCTATAGTCAATTCTTCCATGGGTTTCATATTAAAACATGTTATACAGTTATTTTAAATAATATTGGAAAAATCAATATCTTTACATTAAATAAAATAATTTAGAGCAATACAGTTTTGTCAGTCGGTATTTAGTCCAACATCCCATAGACAGAAAAGAAACTCTACACTTCTGAGCAACCTGCATCCATCGTAGATGATTGTGATGTATTTAATTCACATGGAACACAGGTCCTTCTGACAGATGGTCCACCAGCTGGGGAAAAGGTGAATTAAATAAAACACATACTCAAACAGGCCCAAACTCCATGCGAATTCACATTCCATGAGAGATTGAGAATAGTGTTCTCATTTGCTCAGACATTATAAGCCAGATTTATTTTAAAAATAATCATAAGAATGATAATTCACTACATTCAAATGTAAGAGGAAATTGTGCTAGTATCAAAGGTAGATATTTCTGTTTTCTCATTAACTACTTTTATTTAGGGTTCCTATTACGGCTCTCCAGAAAAAATGGTTTTGAGTAAAGTAAAAGCATCACAAGAAAACTAAACATACCACGTACATTTCTGTTGGCGATTGCAACAATTCTAATCAAGAAATCTGTAATATTTTTAAATGCTTTCCATAAAAGTGTTTCAACAGTCATTAATTTGCTTTGCATCTAAAGTTGATCAATTTGATAGATTTATTAGAGGCTTCTTCCTCTCGTTAATGATCTCTTTTCAAGAACTAACAAATGTTCCCATTTGTTTGTTCTAGTGCATAAAAGATGGCCGTGATCAGATGTTTATGAAATGCAATATTACATTAATAAATAAATTCTGCTTATATTATAAGTAGTTTAAGTTTCCACTAGTATCTATGAAAATATTGCTGAAATTTCTGTTTGGACCACATATACAAACTTTTATTTGCTACAATTTGAATAAATTGGAATAAAGCTATAGATCTTGTAATAATGATAATACAGCCAACTTCACCTACAGGCGTGGATTTTTTTCCTCTCCCAAATCCATAATATATGGGAGAAAAATTATAATTCAAAAAATACTTCTTGTAGCAGCACAGATTTTCATATAGATCACTATTTTTGATGTGACATATTCATTATCCAGGATGGAAACAAAATTAACCCATATTTCTTCAAAACAAGTAATGATAGTAGTAGATTGATCTGTACTCATGCTTGTAAATGGAACTATAAATGAACTGTAATATCTTTTGGGGACATAAACAAGTCTTGTTGAAAAAGTCTTCAGTTCAAGCACTATGTATTTGATTCCAAAAACCAAGAACAAAGCTTGGGGTTATTTTATTGTTTCAATAGCAAAAACGATACTGAAACCAAAGCTACAGAAGCTTCAAAAGTTTATCTCCTTCTGAATCCCTTTGTTATTTCAATCACCCCATCATCCTCTGGAAATGAAGATCACAAAAATGCAAGTCAGGAGGTCACAGCTGGATCAGGCTTCGGCATCACTTGGGCCCACTCTAAGATGTCTACACACAGGGACTCTACGGCATCCAATCGCTCAATCTGAACCAGTTTTGTCAGCAGTTCTGGGATACTATACCCAGCTGTGCTGATGCGGTCAAAGACTTGCATGCCATCTGTCATGCCACCAATTTCATCCCGCTTCAATCCAAAACTCTCAGCAAGATGGCGCCAGGTCTTCACAATGGCTTTCTCAGTATTGTAAGTGGAGCTGAGCATCCTGCTGGTCTTTTCCAGACAATCAAAGGGAAGCTCTGTGGGACTGAGGCCTGGAAGGAAGTTCACAGTCACATTATTGGATCTGCCTTGTTACTATTTCACATGTTCCTTAAGATAATATTATACTGTATATTCCAAATGAAAAGATATATTCACATTATGCATTTTCAGAGTTGACATTATCTGTTAGGTCATCCCCATTTCTACTTCATGTGGGGTACTTTTCCCCACTACTTCTAATTCTTCAACAATATTCATTCTATTTTGCTGCTTTGATTTCATCTTATTGAAGAAGCAGCAGCAGCAAAGATTGTTGAGTCTCTTACTTTATGTTTTAGAGCATTTTTTATTTTTACCTTCTCCTGGAATATATACTTGCTTCTCTTTCCCTTGTGATTTAAACACTTGCCAACATAACCTTCTGCCAACCTTCACATGAAGCAACAACAAAATTTAATTAAAGGAAAGAGATGTGTGTCTCCAGCCTCAAAAAAAAGGCAGGAGAAATGGTCCATTTGTACCAGAACTGGGAATTTGAGGTTCATTGAACTACATGTCTGAACTGTTCCAGCCCACACAGATCTTTATGAAGGATGGTGGAAGTATTCAATCATCTGAAAGGTCTCATGTTCAGCAGCCTTTTATGAGAAATTCAAAAGAACCTTCCTGTAATATTTTCATTTTTATTTGTGTGTGGCTGGTTTGTTTGTTTTTAAAGTCTTTTTGTTTTGGGAGCAATGCACTCAGGTTTAGTTAACTTCCCACATCTTATTACAGTTAAGAACAAATCCAGCTCTGAAAGTTTCTTTTTCTTCAAAAGCTCTTTCTGAGATAAAGCAAACAAAACAGATGTGAACAGCTTATATCCACAAATGTGTAAGTTACTGTATATTAGGTGTATATGTTTTGTCTATTTTTCAGTTTTTAAACAATGTACAGTATATCATAGTGAGTTATTTTCTGAGTCTGGCTGTGTACAAATATAATTAATCAGCTTAAAGAACCGTACAATAGAAGTATATTTTAACACTTTCCACCTTGTGCCATCTGTCTTCTAGAATAACTATTGAATTGATTCTTAAACATCACAGATAAAGGCAGGATGCCTAGGGGACTACAAATCCTATTACTGGAGTTTTTCACGGAGATTGCTTACAAAAGAAGTTTTCAAGACTTTTCCCTGTTGAATTTCCAAATGTACTAAATGCCAACCTGATTCTGGCATTAGAATATTCAGCTTTACTTCTTCCAAAATAAGCTTTAAGAAAAAAAATCCTTAGAATGGGATTAATCTGTATCTAGTATTTGTGACTCCTTGGCAATGTTGAAGCTCCATAAAGAAGTGTACTTAAGAAAGCAGTTCATACATGTTTCCAGTTTCTACATTTTATTTCTTTTCACTCACCTTCTGCCACACTGCATACATTAGTGTATAGGTCGAGTATCTTTTTTCTCCGGCTTTGTATCTAAGGAAAATAAAATAAAAAATCTTTCAAGACTAAACTGACGTCATTTAGGATTGTGAAGAATCAGAGACAAAGATGGTATTCTTTATGTATTTGCTATGATATATAGAATAGTTTTAGTTTGAACATAAATTGCCTATGAATCTTGGCTGTAATGTTAAAAAATACATATATGTGTGCATACCTAGCTGGAAAGAAGGAATTGTATCAAATTGTGTTTTAAATGAAATCTACTCTTTTTATTTTTGTTCAAAGCACACGCTACTCTAGTTTGGATCCCTGTAATTGTTGGTTAATTTTTTCTGCTGGTATTTTAAAATTCAGAAAGGCCAATATAGATCTATTTCATATATATGGATTGGACGAACTATTCAACTCTTAGTTCTGAATCCATGGAAAGTGGGGAGGAAATATCAGGGATTATTATTGGCACTGACAAGTCTAAGGCAGCTTTAGGCAAGATTCTTTCATGTGGCTTCCTTGACATTACTGCTTCTCTTCTCAGTATGCAACCCTATTTATTATTTTTGTTTAAAAAGAAATAAAGAGAGATCCCTTTTATTCCTTCTTGGGCAGTGTGTCACAATGGACACAGGTTTTTGAAGTCGTCTGCACTGCAATGGTTAAGCCCACAGAGTTGGAGGCTGGAGGTCTCAGATCTTTTCTCTCCCCCGCCCTGTGGGGATTCACACCTTCCCCCTTCTTGTCCTTTGGGTGAGTGACTTAGGGATACCTTACCTGGCATTGTAATCTGTGTTTATGCCTGCAATATGGGAAGCTACAGACACTCACCCCACCCTCCATTCCTTCTTCCCCTCTTTCTTACAGTGTGGGCAGTTGCATATTGCACTTCAACGGACAGGGAGTGTCCGTGGGAGCCTTTGTTCCAGGTTAGTACATCCTTTCTCTGAGAAGTTATAAAGGGAATAATGCTGCTGCAATATATTGCAGTCTTCTCAGAGGCCTTGGACCTACATCCCTTCGTTCAGACTTATATGCATCACAAATTTCCCTGAGGGGCAACAACCTTCCTCCTACAAACACGCAGTAATGATTCTTGCAAGATTGTTATGCTTCTAAGAGGAATATGGGGTTGGCTAAAAAGTCAACAATCAAACGGCAGTTTGTTTCTCAATCATATCCTTGCCATTTACAACTTTGCCTATAAAGCAGATATATATTTATATACATTTAATGAAAAAGCACCTATATCAAACTGTAAGGGCACTGTGTACTGTTAAATCCATAAATGTTGCTAGTATATTTTTCTGATCAGTGCCAGGCATGTCCCTTCCCTCCAGCAGCTGGTCACTACCTCATGTAGCCATTTCATATTGGGTTGCTTGGTTCTCCATGCTTTTTAATATATCAATTTGCAGTTGATCCAACAATGCCCTGTTAAGACAATGATCTTCTCCCCTAGAAGCTCATATTTCTATTCTATTCTATTCTATTCTATTCTATTCTATTCTATTCTATTCTATTCTATTCTATTCTATTCTATTCTATTCTATCCTATCCTATCCTATCCTATCCTATCCTATCCCATCCCATCCCATCCCATCCCATCCCATCCTATCCCACCCATTCGATATCTGCTCATGTTGGATGAAGCACATTCCCTTTCCCATCCTGTGCCATATTACTGCTAAACTTCCTTATCTTTATTTCTTAAACATCATTAAGTTGCAATATAGCAACTTTATTCTTTTGCTTCTATAAACCTGAACTCTCCATTTTTCCTAGCTGTATGGACCCACAGAGGAAAGTAGGAGTGAAAGAACGTGTCCCTATTGTTATGTTAATTGTGGCATTAGAACTACAATACTGTGAAAATAAAATAAAAAAGTCTGTCTTAGTGCCAAAGAAGATCATCTGGGAAAAGGACAGGAGGGGTGAAGGGCCCAGGTGTGCAAACATTTGGAAAAGCAGTGAAAAGCATAGGAATTTGTGAACATTGTGTCTTTTTGGCTTGCGAGTAGCCTTTATCACAGCATTTCTCAAACTTTGCAACTTTAAGATGGGTGAACTTCATGCTGGCTATGGGTTTCTGAGAGTTGAAATCCATCAATTTTAAAATTGTGAAGGTTGAGAAAGACTGCTTTAGCAGTTTGATAGAAATAATATAATTCCACTCCATTTTTAGCCTTTTTCTCATCAGCTCATCACAAAGACTCCTTCGTACATTCTTCTTTTGGATACTGTCCACTAAAAGTGCAACTAATCACTGTAACACATCATCAAAAAGGTCACTGATTCAACAAGATTTCCAATTAACTTACTCCAGTTGATTTGTTGTTTGTTGAAGATTTATCTCGAGCCAAATGTACCAGAGACAACAAACACAATTCTGGAGTCCCTTGCTTGTCAATAGCAGCTTCTTCATCGCTGTCCATGCTGCGACTTAAAAGCCGCTCATTCTCTGAAGAAGCATCGTTTTCACTGAAAAGCAACAAGCGAACACATAAATATGCTAACCAGGATTGCTTTTCTAAAACAGGAACAAGCACAATTTCAGAAATGCCCTTTGGGATTTAAATTGCATACTTGTTCACTGTTTATTTCATATAGATGATGAATACTAGATTGAGTGTAAGTAAATACTGCAAAAAAAAGGGGGAGGGGTAAAACATTAACACCCTTCACTTGTATCTGCAAATTAAGTCTAGCAGTATATTTATTCAAAAGTAATCCTGGCTTTCTTCAGAAATGTAGGACTGTAGTGTTCTGTGCATTTCCACTTCCAAGAGGAACCATATACAACAACCACATGCCTAAGTCCAGCCCTGGTGAATATTCTCCTGAATATTCATGAATGAATTCTCTATACATATAGATCCACTCAAATTTAATTTAATGGAGACTGATCCACATATGCATGTGTGAGCACCATTACTTATTTATAGTTTTAATTTTGAATAGTTTAAGTAATGGAAACTGTTCCCTCTTAAACAATGCTTGAGCCTTCACTATTGTCCCTACTAATTTATTTGATCTTATTTTCTCATGATACCAGCCATGTCATTGCCAATGAAAACCGCTTAGCAATTCACCCCCTGGATTCAATGGGTCCTTAGGAACAGACATTTTTTTCCCCAATAGATTGCAATTGTTGTCATGTTACGCCCCCACTATCAACCTGCTGTTTAGATAACACATACCTCTTGACAACCTTAGCTGGAGTTGCTGTCAGTTTTCCAAATTCATCTTTCTCAGAGAAAATTTTTCCATTTTCTGCAATGGAAAAAGAATGTGAAAACAACAAAGTGGCAAAAACGCAAAACAGACACATACAACCATCCGACATTTGAGTTGTGAATACAATTGCCTTGGAACTTCTCCAAGGAGGTAAGAATGCATAAATAACCAAATGCAGAGCTGAATTTTCATTAGTTTTCAATGCCTTTCCAATTACTCTTCCACTAACAACTGGAGCTTAGGCAGTTACATTAAAGCAATGTAAGCCCTGTGGGCACTGATGTCTAAACAGCAGAAATTACAAAACAGTCCCAACCTTGGGCTTCTGTTTTTTCTTCCTGTACGTTGGCCTGGGCTTCTACCGTCTTCACCGACTGGCTGCTGCAGCATGCTGTAAGACCAAAATAAAACACCTTGTTAAGATTAACTCATAAGAGTCACCTACACCAAGCATTTTGAACACAAGATGGCAAACACAGCAGCAAGATCAAAACTCCATCCTTTTCATACTTCATTGTATCCCATGAACAAAAGGGGTTGGCGTTCCAATTGTGTCACTGCAACTGCCAGCTGACTTTTTTTGATTCTGCTGCAACCTCCCCCACCATTTCAAAACTGTAATCTTTGCTATTAATTGACAGTTACCTTGAGCTGAAGTTTTAGTTTTCATAATGTAAAACATGATGATCAGCACAATAGCAATAGCCATTATGAAAATAGTGGACATGGCAATGATAAGAGCAGTAGCCAGATGTCCTTGTCCAGAAAGATCTCCTAGAACGACAAAGAGGGAGAGAGAAATCTAATTTAAAAATATTTTCAGGGTTAATCGTCAACTACTTCATTTAACTATTGATTAAATGCATCTAGGATCAACCCAATATTTCTAGAGCAGATAAAATCCTTCCAGTGTTTGTTATCTCACAGGTAGTACCAGCACCATCTTAAATCAGGGTGCCATTCTGTAGGCTTGAAGAAAGCAACGATTTATTTTTGATGGTGTTTTGCTGACTGCAGTTACTTAATAAGCAACAATAAATTTAAAAAAACAACAACCCATCTAATAGTTCATTGGAAGTCATTTTTAATCTACCAAGTTTGTAATTGTTAACCTAATTTTAATAGTGCTTAAAATTATTATTATTCATTTAATTAAGGACTGTAGTGCACACAGCAGTAGCATAGTGACACTACCCTAATGGGAGGATATGAGATATTGGGGGATTACTGTCTTTAGATTTGTATGTGCTGGAAATGGGAGCATAAAAAGTGGAATCGAAGGTTGAACATGCCTTAGAGGTTGTAGATTGCCCCTGCCTATAATTTACAATTCCTTGAGAATAAATGAAAGTCAACTCAGAGTATTTGTCTTTA
>JAOYMU010000010.1:30100950-30115953 GCA_025802295.1 Psammodynastes pulverulentus
CCCTATTTTTCTCCTCTAAAAACCAGGTGCGTCTTATGGTCGGGTGCGTCTTATGGTCCGAAAAATACGGTATATATATTTTGTAGATAAAGAGGTTTTCTCTGCATTATGCACCCTCAGTTATTTGCATGTCTGCTGGATGAAAGACTGAAAATCCTAACTATATATAGGGTCAATTTTTTTAATGGAAGGTGTTTATTCCCTATTGTGTCCCAACTGCATTGCTGACCCCAATCAACGTATTTGCATCCTCCCTAAAGCAACAATAGGAAGCCATTATAGGGGGAAAACATATTAAATCTGTGCTGGCCCAAAGAACAGTATCCATAAATAGCTACATAGGTTGGACTCTGTATAGAATTAGATATACCTGGCACATACAAATCCTGTGGGGGGTGATCTTTGCAGTTTGTCTCGCATCATGTAGTATCATCGCTCTCCCCTCCCAAGGAAAAGGCAGGGATCGTCCCCAGTTCAGGCAGGCAAATGGGGAGCAAGAGGGACTCCTTCAGCCATCCCTCGCATTGTGCTAAAAAAAGGGAAAGGGAAGGTCAGCTCAGCCGGGGGGATCCCAGCATGGCTTTGATTCTGGGAGAGGTAATATAGTCTTCCAGCTATTGTTTGGTCTATATAGAGAGCTGAAGAAAATAAATCGTTCTCTCTCCTTCACTTCTTTTACCTTCATCCTACAGGTGCCCCCAGGAAAACCTTTGGACAAAGTTCTGGGTCAGCCACTGGGACCAGAGGTTTAGTCTTCTGAGCTTTTGGACTCGTGCTGGAGCCCATCTTCCTGCCCAACTGTTTGGCCAAAGCTGCTTGTTTGAGTTTCCTCAAATAGAAAAACCTGGAAGTGAGCAGCCCCTGGAAATTATGCATAGGGGGGTACACTATGGCCAAAGGTCCCCTCAAACTAATCAGGGGAGACTCTTTAAATGCTCCAAGTGCGAGAAGTCCTTTGCTCACCGGTCCCTCCTTTTGATCCACCGGAAGCTGCACACGGGGAATGTATCCCACCTGTGTTTTCTTTGTGGGAACTCCTTTCCTGGAGTGTGGAGCTTTGCCAAACATCTCCGGAGCCACCCTAGACTGAAGCCTTACAAATGTGGAGAGTGTGGGGAGCGTTTTGCTAAAGGCTCGGACCTTGGAGCCCATCAGCGAATCCACCAGGGAAGAAAGAGATCTAAGGGATCCTGGAAGCGCTGGGAAAGATTTCCTGAGAGATGGTGTCTTTTTACGCCTCCAAACTGCCTGATTGAAGAGAAGCCCTGCAAATGTGAGCAATGTGGGCTCTGCTTTTCCCAAAACTGGCAGCTGCTTAAACATCAGCAAATCCACACCAGAGAGAAACCTTATCAATGTCTGGAGTGTGGGAAATCTTTCCGTAATGAACAATTGTTTAGAAAACATGAGAAAATTCACACAGGGCAGAGTCCTTATAAATGCTTAGAGTGTGGAAAATGTTTCACTCGGGGCTCCTCTCTTTCCCAACATAATAAAACACACACAAAGGAGGGAAGGAAAACATGCCCAGAATATGGGAAAAGGTTTTCCAAGAAATCGAACTTGCTGAAACATCAGAGAATTCACACTGGTGAAAGACCCCATCAATGCCCAGAATGTGGGAAATGTTTTGGTTATAAGTCAAGCCTAATTCGACATCAGAGACTTCACACTGGGGACAGACCCTATAAATGCCCAGAATGTGAAAAAAGATTTGTGGAGGTTGCTGAACTTCGAAGACACCAAAGGACACACATGGGAGAAAAACTATATAAATGTAAGTCACACCTAAATCAACATCAGAGAATTCACATTGGGGAAAGACCCTATCAGTGCCCAAAATGTGGGAGATGTTTTGGCTACAAGTCTTGTCTAATTCGACATCAGAGACTTCACACCGGAGAAAGACCCTATCAGTGCCCAGATTGTGGAAAACGTTTTTCCCAAATGGCACACCAAATCCGACATCAGAAACTTCATACTGTAGAAAGACCCTATAAATGCTCAGAATGTGAGAAAAGATTTGTCAATTCGTCTAAACTTCAGAAACACCAAAGGACGCACAGCAGAGAAAAACTATATAAATGTAAGGATTGTGAAAAATGTTTTTCTAAAAAATCTTATCTTTTTCAACATGAAAGTATCCATACAGGGGTGAAGCCCTATATGTGCATCGAATGTGGAAGATTTTTCCGTACAATACAAATCCTCAGAAGTCACGAGAATGTTCACAGAGGGGAAAAAAAGTTCAAATGTTTAGACTGTGGTAGAGAATTTGGTTATTTATCATCCCTTAGAAGTCACTGCCAAACCCACATGGGTGAGAAACTGCACAAATGCTCAGTTTGTGAGAAATCTTTTACCCGAAAAGATACACTTTTGATACATCAGAGAAGCCACTTAGAGAAGCAATATAAATGTCCGGAGTGTGAGAAATCTTTTCATTGCAAATATTATCTTAAAAAACATGAGAGGATTCACAAAGGAGAGAAGCCTTTCAAGTGTGTGCAGAAAAATGAAATGTGTCCAGAATGTGGGAGATGTTTTGGCAGAAAGTCACACCTAATTCAACATCAGAAACTTCACACCGGAGAAAGACCCCATCAGTGCCCAGAATGTGGCAGATGTTTTGTTGAAAAGTCACACTTAATTCGACATCAGAAACTTCACACTGGAGAAAGACCTCATCAGTGCCCAGAATGTGGGAGAGGTTTTACCTACAAGTCACACCTAATTAGACATCAGAGACTTCACACTGGAGACAGACCTTATCAGTGCCCAGAATGTGAGAAACGATTTGTGGAGTCTGCTGAACTTCGGAGACATCAGAAGAGGCACACAGGAGAGAGACCCTATAAATGTGGGGAATGTGGGAAAAGTTTTCTCACAGCCGCACTGCTTCGGGTTCATCAGAGAATCCACACTGGAGAGAAGCCGTACAAATGTGTGGAGTGTGGGAAATGTTTTTCCCAAAAACAACACCTTGGAAGGCATCAAAAGGTCCATATGCGAGTGAAGTCATAGAGATGCATAGAATGCGGTGATGTTTTGTTCAAAAGCGAGACATCAGAAAAATGACATGGAAAAAGCTCTCATAGGCTCTTATGATAGTTTTTTATAGTTGTTCATTCCTTAGAAGTCATTTATATTTTGTATATTGTTGATATTTAAATTTAATAAAAATTAAAAAAAAAGAAGTCGTATAAGACTTCATAAAGGGGGGGGGGGTGGAATTAGAAACTCTCAGATAGTGGGATAGCATTTTCTTGTCAGTCCCTTAAAAATCACACTCTAATCTATATAGGAAAGATGCACTTTAAATGTTTGAAGTGTGAGAGAACCAGTTGGCGGTTGCGGCCGAAGCAGTTGGAAATAGCGGAGTTCCACTGAGCTCCGTGAAAACCAGCCGATATCTGCTTGCCCAGTGATCCTACAGGTTCAAAGCTGCCCTGGAGGGGTAGTGAAGGAAGGAAAGCTACTTCGTCGATCATGAGGAAACCACAATTTCCTTATTTGGTCTGAAGAAAGCTCTCCCGAACGGCAGTAGTGACGACAGCCATTTTTGGCACGTCACAAGCTGTGACAACCAGGACGATAACATTTGTGCTGTAGTAGTTCATGGAGAGAGTACTGAAACTGGATGAGACAACTTCCAAATTTTATTCTAGAGATCTAACCCAAGTAAAATAATTTAAAAAAATAATCTCCAAACATGAAGTAAGCAGCAATTGGATACATGGAGAAGGATGAAAGAATCATATGTGAAAGATCTAATGGAAGTTTTAAAACACAGAAAGCCTGGAAAAGATTTAACAATATCTTGAAAAGTGATTACTGGGAGAAACTGATTTTCTCATTTTTATTTCTACCAAACCCCCCATAATTTATTGACAATTACCTATTGTCTTTTGCCCCCTGTTTAATGTTGGATTTGGAGCAAGGGAGCCATCTACTGGAGGAAGAAGATTACTGCAGTGTGAGAACTCAAGTGGAAGTGATAATTGTTTAATATACACAAAGAAAAGGAGTGAAAGTAAATAACAGCTGGAAGACCACTTCACCTTGAGTCTATTTCAGTAGGCAACCTGAATGGAAATATCTAGAGAGCCTTTGGAAGATCTTTAAGTCAAATTGAATTGCAAGTAATGAAAACCTTACTGAAAGTGTTCACTGGAAAGTGGATTTGAAAGACTTGAGGAAACCTGGTGGGCCAATTTGAATTTGGATTACTAATGCTGTAATTCCATTAAGGGAGGGGAAAAAGAAGAAAAGATAAATAAGATTTTAAAATTTGGATAATTGGGAAGGTGTAAACTGGAAAATTATAAAGATAGTAAATTATCAATTTATAGCTTTTAAGGACTAGAAATTGTGGGGATTTGGAGGTATAATTCTTGGATTGACTAAATAATAATTGGCTTCTTTGGTGTTTTTGAGATATTGGGATACTGGAATCTTAGTGGTATATTGAGTAATTTTAAATATTTAATATAATATTTAATATATTACAACTATTACAAAATGACTCAACAGGAGACAACTGAAAAAGTGACTACCATGGTCACATGATCAAAATTCAGACATTTGGCAACTGACTCCCATTTATGACGGTTGTAGTGTTCCAGGGTTATCTGATCCCCTTTTGCGACCTTCTGACAAAGTCAATGGGGAAGCCAGATTCACTTAACAACCATGTTACTAGCTAAACAACTGCAGTGATTCACTTAACAATGGTGGCAAGAAAGGTCGTAAAATGGAGAAAACTCAATATGTGTTTCACTTAACAACAGAAATTTTGGGCTCAATTGTGGTTGTAAGTGGAGGACTACCTACAGATGATAAATTGAGAGTTGTTAAAACAAGAAGAATGGAGAATACAGGATGAAGTCAAGAGATCAACTAACTGCAGAGGGATTTAGTTTCTCATAGTTTTCACATTTGAATTAAAAGGATTAAAAATAGATAAAAGCACATCAGGAACTGTATAACAACTGTGAATCAAAATTTGAAACTGAACTATATGTACAAATGATGAATATGAAATTGCTAAAATATATAAGCTTTTACTCAAATTTGAAATGGAAGTAGAACTAGTTGAAGAGTCTATGATGAAATGGCCAAGACCTTTGGTTATTATATGCCATCAACTCTGTGTCAACTTTTAGCAACTACATAATAGATTAAGGAGGATCTTTCAGATCTCCCAAAGGTGATCCAATTGCCACTGTAATTGAATCCACCACCTGGTTGCCATCTCCTTTCCATTCTCTCCATCTTCACAGCCTTCTCCAGCTAGCATGGTTTTTGCAAAATATCTCTAACTGGTTTTCAATTTGAACCTGGCATTTTATATAAATCTACTGGATTTGTTCTGTGACGCATTTGTTGATTTATTTGGTTGTCCACGATAATCTGTTTTCCCCAACACCGAAGTTCAAAACTGTCAATATATCCTGCTTCTTCACAGTCCAACTTTCGCTTCCATAGAATGTTACAGGCAATATAGGTAGTCGTCAACTTACGACAGTAAAACAGCTTGCCCGTTCATGTCAGAAGTCAAGGACAATATTAAATGAAGTGCATAATTAACTTCTTTTTCCCTACTTTTCCCATTGCATTCATTTAATAAATGCACGGGTTGTTAGATAGAGCATAGGGTAACTCAGGAGTGGGGGAACCTGTGGGAGGCCTAGCGCAGGCCCAGGCACACCTGGGAGGCCTCCTGCACCCTCTGAGATATCCCATGATTTGCCTCTTGCCCCTTGGGTTCCCCAAAGCCTGTGGGCCTCACTCTACTCCAATTGCACCCTGATCTTTAGAAGATACCTAGAGCTCAAGCAGTTGGAAGTAGAGAATGCCACTCCCTTGCTAGGCTGTTGCAAGGCCATATAGCACAATTGAGAAGAAATCCTACTGGTTTTGCTTCTCTCAAAATCTGTTCCTCCCCAACTGTGCCTAAATTGGCACAATTTTTTCTTAGCTCCCCAAACTCCAATGAAACACAGTGGGGTTTTTTGTCTGTAGCTCCCTGAACACTAGTGTAATGCTTTGCACCTTTGAAAGAAAGAAGCTGTTTTACTGAGTTACTCCACAAAGAACTAAAGTTTCAGAAAAACCTGCCTTTTATAGCCTGACCTGACTGTGCCAGCACTTGGAACAGTGAAGTTTGTTGCCCAGTAAAGCAGCTCAGGTTTCACAACATGCTGAAAAGGAGCTATTGGCCTCCTTCCCAGCCTCCTGAGTTCTGCAGATCTTCAGATGGTAAACATGGGATTGTGATGGATAGAAGAGGACCATTTGGAATCCAATGGGTTGAAAAGCAGGCCCAGTGCCTTTGGGAACCCTGTAAGGCAGGATGTAGGAGGGGCAAATAAATAGGAGGCATGCTGAAGGATATCTACAAAGTCAAGAATTGTACAGAATCTACCCAATTATTTGTAAGGCTAAATGACCAGGTGGCTTCTGTAGAATTCATAACTTTGAAACAGGTTCGTATGTAACTTTTTTTGGGGGGGGGGGGGTGTCTGTTGTAACTTGGAATGGTCATTAAGTTATCTGTTGTACCTCAGTGATTACCTGTATCATAAGTATTACCATTTTGATCTTAAGATTTTTGTTTTATTCTAGCTAGCCTATATCAATAAAATTGAGTTCTAGAATTCTTCTGGCTTTTCTTTCCTGATTTAGCCTTTCTTGAAAGGCTGATATCCAGCTTGAAAACCTGATAGCATTTTCCCTTCTTTTCTGAAAACAGGCAAGGAACTCTTTTTTCTAGCCTTTGTTCAAATTCAGTTAACGTCTGGTTTTCCTTTCCTAAATTTCTATCTAAACGATGGGGTGACATGATGGCAGTATTCCAGTATTTGAGGGGCTGCCACAAAGAAGAGATCAACTTATTTTCCAAAGCACCTGAGGGCAGGACAAGAAACATTGTATGGAAGCTAATCAAGGAGAGTAGCAAACTGGAATTGAGGAGAAACTTCCTAACAGGGAACAGCTTGCCTTCAGAAGTTGTGGGTGCTTCATCACTGGAGGTTTTTAAGAAGAGACTGGACAGCCACCTGTCCGAAATGGTACAGGGTTTCCTACTTGAGCAGGGACTAGACTATACGAGAAGACCTCTAAAGTCCCTTCTGTCCTATTCTGATGGATAAAACGCACCAACGAGGGGCTGCCACATCACACCCTCCTTCAGAGCAAAACGCAGAAAACAATATTTTTTTCAGCTTCCACCCAACTTTCTACAAAGAAAAGTAAACAATTAAAATACTAGAATAAAAGCAAAGAACATTCATTCTCCATTTAGATGAAGACGAAATAAAATGGATCTTTTCTACGTTGGGAGAAAATGAACGCAATTAAAGCAATTAACACACACACACACACCCCATACAAAACCCGTCCACCCTAGAGGGACACCCTTCAGGTGGGCAGAGGAACCCTGGACACCGACGCCTATTGGAAAACAGAGGCGGTTTCGTTGCAGGTGGTCTTGGCTAGGAGGGGAGATTGGGGGCGGGGAAGAGCTGAAGGTGCAATAAGGGGCGTGGCTTGCAAGGCGGAAACGGAATCAGAGTGGAGAAGAGAAGCCTCGCCTCCGCCTCCCCTCTCGATGGATCTCTGCTTCCCTCCGCTAGTCCAGCTTCGCCCGGCGAAGATCGGCACTGGATCCCCCTGGTGAGGCTTCTGGATCCCGCTCGGGGCAGGTGGGACTGCTTTCCGTCCGGCCTTCAGGCCGCCCTTCCTCTTAGATCTTCTCCCCGGCAGGAGGGAGCTGCAGATCCCGTTCTTCGGCTTGCCGGGTTTTCCTCGGGGAGATCCGGCTTCGGCGTTGCCTGCAGGGAGCTGATCCCTCCCTTCCCTCCAAGGGGACAAAAGGGGCTCCCTCCCCGCATTGCATCTCCCCCGTCCTCCCCGGCCATTGCCCCCTCGGGGGGGGTGTACTGCGGGTGGATCCGATAATGAGCTTTGGGGAGGTTGCTTTCAGAAGGTCTCTCTGTGGTCCATCGGAGCACGAGGTCACTGAGCATGCATCTCTCGGAAAGGCAGTTGCAGAAATGGATTAAACGGAGCTTTAAAATATTTATTGAGATTTTAGTGTGGTATTAACACATACTGACCTCATTGCAATGAGGAGGGGAGGGTTTGGGGGAAAGAAAAGATTTAAATTAACTGAATTGAGCTCTTGTTTTAATGTACAAGAGATTCTCTTTGAGCTCAAAGGAAAAAGGCTAAAAATGAAATAGTTTGGTTTATGCTAACGTTTATTTTGCTCCTGCTTTAAAAAGCTGGGTATAATGTCTAAACTGTATATTTTCCTTGTTTTGCCCAGCAGCTGTGATGTGGCAGCGCCTTCTCGGTGGATGTTTCAGAAAGCACAAATTCTAAGGAGGTTTTAATGGGTGATCTTGTGAGCAGCTGCTAAGAACAAGCCGATGGCCAGAAGGTTGCCTTACATGATTGTAAGTATTTTCCAAAATGCCTACCCAAGGCAGCATTGGGTCCCAGGAATTCTTATGGCCTTGCAGCCTCCAAAAAGATCAAGGAAAAAGTAGCCCTTTTCACTCCTGCTCTTCCCCTTCTGATCTCTCTCTCCTTCCTTCGAGTTTTCCTACTCACAACTATGCTTGCCAGATGAAGGCGGTGTGTGCGCGCGCACTCCTGGTGGATCTGGGAATGAGCTTTGTGGAAGTTGCTTTCAGAAGGTCTCTCTGTCGTCCGTCAGAGCATGAGGTCTCTGAGCATGCCTATCCAGGAAGGGCAGCTGCAAAAATGGAGTAAACAGAGCTACATTAAATAAATTTGAGATTTCTAGTGTGGTATTAAAACCCTCTCACCTCACACAGGAAGGGTTTGGGGGGAAAAAAAAATTAAATTAACTGAATTGAGCTCAGGTTGTCTTAGCCTCCAACGCTTTATCTTGTCTCAAAAACTGGATGGAATCTCTAAAAAGCAATATTTTCCTTTTATTTTATTTGCCCTGAGGAGGCTGTGATGAGGCAGCCTCTTCTGGTGGATGTTTTAAATTAAAGCACAAATTCTAAAGAAGTTTTGAGGCTAATCTTGTAAAGCAGCTAGTAGAACAAGCTGATGGCCAGAAAGCTTCCTGAGATAATTTTAAATATATTTTTTTCAAAATGCCTATTTGAGGCAGCTCCAGAAACATAGAATTTTTGTGCTTCGCAGCCTCCAAAAAGAGCAGAAAACAACCCCCCTTTTCACACATGCTTTGCCCCATCTGACCTTTGAGTTTTCCTACTCACAATTATGTATTAGTCCCTGTTGGTCTTCATCTTGCTGGTTTCTTCTATTTTGGCTTATTGTTTCTTGTTTCCAAGTTAAATCTCTCCTTGTTCAGTTTCCATCCATTATTCCTTGTCTGGCCTACAGGTGCTTTAGAAAATAGCTTGAGCCCCTCCTCTCTGTGGCAGCCCCTCAAATATTGGAACATTGCTATCATGTGTCCCCTGGTCCTTCTCTTCACTAGACTAGCCAGGCCCACTTCCTGTAATTGTTCTTCATATGTTTCGGTCTCCGTCATCCTGGTTGCTCTTCTCTGCACCCTTACCAGAGCCGCAACAGCTTTTTTATAGTGTGGTGACCAAAACTGGATGCAGTACTCTAGGGTGTGGTCTCACTAAGGCTTTATGAAGTGATATTAGTACCTTACTTGATCTTGATTGTATCCCTTTGTTAATGCAACTTAGGATTGCATTAGCTTTTTTGATGGCGGCTGCACACTGCTGGCTCATATTTAGCTGGTTGTCCACTAAGACTCCAAGATCCCTCTCACAGTTACTTCTGTTAAGCCTGGTTTCACTTTGGTTTTTCTTGCCTAAGTGTAGGACTTTATTTTTCTCTACATTGAATTTCATTTTGTTAGTTATGGCCCAGTGTTCTAGTCTGTCAAGATCCACCTGGATCTTGAGCCTATCTTCTTGGGTGTTAGTTATTCCTGCCAGCTTAATATCATCTGCAAATTTGGTAAGTTCCCCTTCTATGCCCTCATCTAAGTCATTAATGAAGATATTGAAGAGTATTTGGCCTTGGAAAACATCTATAGGGAAGTCCTTGACTTGCCAACTGTCTATTTAGCGGTGATCTGAAGTTAAGAGGCCTCGGAAGCAGTTGGGTCCCAGTAGTAATTGGGACTCAGCTGTAATAATTATTAATTATTAATCAATAGCAATAATTCCAAAACCTGGAATGAAGGAGAAACTTCCTAACAGTGAGGCCAATGAACCAGTGGAATAGCTTGCCTCCAGAAATCGTGGTCGCTCCATCACTGGAAGTTTTTAAGAAGAGACTGGACAGTCACTTGTCTCAAATGGTACAGGGTCTTCTGCTTAGAGCAGGGGGTTGGACTAGAAGACCTCCAAAGTCCCTTCCAGTTCTATTCTGAATTTTAAAAAATTGGAACACTGCTATCATGTCACCCCTAATTTTTCTTTTCACTAGGCTAGACATGCCAATTTCTGCAAATAAATTGATGTAGAGAATCTGCTGCAGTACAGGATCAGGCTAATTCTATTATCTCATTTCATTCTGCAGAGTTATTATTATGGTCACCTGGGAAGAAGGAAGAAAGAACTGCCCCCACCTGAGCCATAATTTCAGATTCTCACATTTCAGTGAAAAAGAAAGGAAGAAGATCTTAGAAACTGTAACAGAAAGCAAAATGTGCAATTGCCATTCTAACTTACAGGTATTGTGTGAAAAGGGTCCTGTATTTCAACATTTTCAGCTAATGAAAATCACACGAGATTCTGTTAATCTAACCTTACAATAAAGTTAGGGCAAATAATTCTGGGTGTGCTTCTTGTCTGGACTACCTTGTAAGACTGACATCAATCTTATAAGTATCCCTCCCTTCCTTCCTTCACTTGTACTCTGCTGAAAAGGAGGAAAGGTTCATTCTGAGGCATTTTTGCTACTCTTCCTCTTTTGTCGGGAAATTCTGTTTGTCTAGGCTGTGACTCTTCCTCCTTTCTCCTAAGGTCATTCCCACATACCATTACATCTAGCTATGCTGTCTATTTTGGAAATCTAAGCATGTTGTCCGTTAGAAACATGTTGACACTAATTTGGATTCTCTGCAAAGCCCCTGTGTAGGACGCATGCCGGCTGCTGCTGAAATACGCCACTTTCTGATTCAGGAATGCCTTTTGTATGTAGATTGTAAGGGGAAAATAAGGGGGGAAACGTCTGTATCGGAACATTTGGGTCTAGTTTTGCAAATAGGTGGCCTTCAAAAATCCACTAGGAGGCTCTCTGCCATTTATGTTCCCCAGCATAAACCTTGCAGAATTGAAGATACTTCCGTGGCAACAAATGTGCTATTGATGCAAAGGGTGTCGTGGGTCCCATTACTTGAATAATTTCTTATGCATTATTATTAGATTGTTTTATCCCTCTTCCTCCTGGATGAAAAATTGATGGCAGAACAAAATGCGGCTGGGCTTGTGTGCATCTGACAGAGGTAGGATTTTGATCGTATGCTTGTGGCTGTCATCTTGACTTTTTTATGCACACATGGACTGCTTTCATTCTTTCTATACACTGCTATGTAAGAAGGCTCAGTGGGTATCCTTGCAGATATGCCATGTTCTTCAAAGTAAAGGCTGTGCTGTGCCCATCACAGAGACTATCGGGAGCGATGACCCTTAAAATACTGTAGGCTGGTATTTCAACGTCTGTTCTGTCCTAGGCTCCCCAAAAAGCACAACGCAGACTTTTTGTCCCAACAAATTCACTTTTATTCAATGAATGTGCATTTCTTGCATTCACATTCAGCCAATAGCCTAGCAAACAGTCCTTCCAGGGTATAATTAGCAGCTCAAACCTTATCTATCTTAGAAAGCTGCCAAGTCCATATCTTCACACGCAGTGCTGACAAAGAAGAGCTTGGCCCAGAGTTTCTAAGAGACACAGACAGATCTTAACAAGGCTTCAGTGAATGGTTTCCTACAAAAGCCCCCTTCCTCTTTGCTCCTCTTTTAATCCCTATGGGAGCGCTGGTTCATCATCCACCTGTGGCCTTACTCCCACATCGACCCTGAGGTCGTAACTGCTCTTTCCTTTTGGCAGCTCTGTGCATGCGCAGGCTGGGAACTGGTTCCAGCTGTTCCCCTGCCTCACTGCTGTCCAAGCCCGAAGGCAGCTGATGACTGCCAGCCTGCCCTGACCCCATCTCTGCTTCTGACACAGAGCCCTTGTCCGAGCCTTCCTCAGCCTCCAAGACTGGCCCAGGTTCCTCCCCAACCTCCTTGCTGTCAGATTCTGCTGCCAGGTCCACTAGCCACCAGCGGGACACAACAATCTCATTCTGAACGCTTCACGCTTTTAACAAATTCATATTGTAATCACAGTTGCTATTGATTCATGCTAGCCATTTTTCTCGGAAGCTTTTCTGGTGTTTTTTGGCCCCCACTCGTTATGCCATGCCATGCGCTGAATCCTGCGCCACCTGCCCAAACGGGGAGAGGGCAAGTGGGATTTGCTTTTAAGTGGGATTTGCTTTTTGTTATGTTGCAAACTCAGCAGAAAAGCTGGGTGTGCGCTGTTAAGGGAAAGAGTAGCAGCCTTTGGGAGGACTGTAGCATGTGATCCTGCTCCTGTGCCAACTCGCAGGCCCGAGCAGGATTCTCCAGGAATCTGAAGCCACACAAGCTGCAGGCAGAATTCATACATGCGGGGAGCTTTGGAGGCAGTTCCCTGCACTGAGCTTGATCACGTGGCCAGCTAATTGCAAAAATCACTTCATGCAAGCTGGCTGCCAAGGAGATTGTAAATCAGGGCTGGCAAACGCTGGAGATACAAACCAGGAAGGGCGGAGGGGGGGGGAAATCAATCTGATTTAGTAAAGAAGAAATGTAGGGACTAAGCACACCTGTACCCTTGCAGGGCATTAAATACTCTTTGACACATTAGCCACACATCATCTGGGGTCTACAATGGCAACTTTATGGATATTATTCTTTAATATGAACTCATAAGCTACTTAATTCATTCTTCCCAGATGATTAGAATCTTCTTTTTGGGGAGATGGGGGGGGGACACGTTAAGCATAGGGACAGTGTTACAGAAGGCCAGCTGCCTTTCAACCTCTCTAGACGAAAATTGTTCCACTAGCTTGTTTCTACGGGGAGTTATAAATCAACAAAGACATTATAATACTCCTTCTTGTCCAACTTCCCCTTCCCCACTGATCTTGAAGGACATTTTCAGTTTCATGTAAGACAGACTTCTAAACATACACAAAACAACCCCCCAGGCCAACCTTCTTAGTCAAAGAAGATGTTAATTTGAAAGCAAAAACATCCCTGCTAAGTAGAGTTGATGTATTGGCACAAGGTTGTAGAGATTCTAAATTAGTTGCAAAGCTGCAGGGAGTCATGAAGTATTCGGGGTGGTGTTTTTTTTTTCCTTCTTAATATTAATTTCGAGGGGGTTAATCTCTCCCCAGCCCTGGAGGAACTCTGGAAAGATTTGATGTTCATCTGGAGAGTTGTCAAGATTTTTACAGCAGTTTAATGACTGCCAACATGGGTGGTTGTTGCTTGGAGGTATTCCAGTGTGGCAATTTGGGGGTTGGGGTCTATAAACTAAGAGTGTATATCAATCAAATCTATGTAGAACTGGACAAAAAGTGGAAAACATAAAATATTGCTGAAATATCAGGTATACATTTTAAAAATTCAGCACAATCCCCTTGCTGGATATTCAAATGGATTACATGCTGTGGTTAATCGTAGTTAATCTACTGCAGATGAATTAATTTAGGGCAATGTAAATGGCAAGAACAGGGCTTTTTAATGAGAATGCTGTGCTTAGTCTACAAGAACGTGAGAGAGAAGACTCAAAAGTGCTGGAGGGGCGTCCGCTTATCCTGCTTTTGGCCATCCTTTAATTGAAAACCAAAGGGCCACAGACTTGTCTGTAATAGAGGTGGGAGAGAGATGAAGCAGTACTTTGGCCTCTAAAAGGATTTTTCTAAATTACAGGTAGTCCTCGACTTACAACCACAATTGAGCCCAAAATTTCTGTTGCCAAGTGAAACATTTGTTAAGTGAATCATTGCAGTTGTTAAATTAGTAGCAGTGTTGTTAAGTGAATCTGGCTTCCCCATTGACTTTGCTTGTCAGATGGTTGGAAAAGGGGATCATGTGACCCTGGGACACTACAACCATCATAAGTATGAACCAATTGCTAAGCATCTGAATTTTGATCATGTGACCATGGGGATGCTGCAACAGTCGTAAACGTGAAAAATGGTCATAAATAATTTTTTTCAGTGCCGTTGTAACTTTGAACGGTCACTAAATGAACTGTTGTAAGTTGATGACTATCTGTACTTGGGCTGATCTGAAGTCTTGGACAGGGGTTTCAAAACAACATGGCAACTTGACAACTTGTGGACTTCAACTCCCAGAATTACTCATCCAGCTATGCTATAATGCCTGGGGAATTCTGGGAGCTGAAGTCCACAAGTCTTAAACTTTCCACTTTTGAAGACCCCTGATCTTGGAGATCCACTGGGTACAATTTTTAAGATCATAGTCTTAAAGTACCCATTGATTTGAAAGGAAGCTCCACAGAATTTAAAGGGAGTTATTTTTGAATAGATACAATTTTGCTTTCTGGATTTTTAGTATCTAGATTTTGTATCCCCACAAAAAAGCAATGGTCATGTATTTGATCTACTGGTATACTGGTTTGATATACAACCAGTTTATTTTTAAAAAATCATACTGGTTTTGCACGTATTTGTTCTTAGCACGAATAGAGTCCAAATGCCAGGGAAATAACCAGGATCCCCTCTGAGATGTTTTCCTTTGGAAACATTTTAGTAAATTAGCCAGATCATCTGAAATAGGATCAAAGGAAGCTGGCTTTTATTCATAAATCATATATTTATATTATATCTTTTGCAGGGCTTTTTTTCTGCCGGAACGCAGCGGTACTGCGTTCCGGCACCTTTTTCGAGTCCGCGTCACGTGACGC
>JAOYMU010000010.1:30147373-30161067 GCA_025802295.1 Psammodynastes pulverulentus
CCGGGTTTTTTTAGCGCGCGACGGGGGGAGCGCGGGGGAGCGTTCCGGCACCTTTTTGTGCCGGAAAAAAGCGCTGTATATAATTGATATGTGATGAATTCAGTGAAACAAGTAAACTAAAATAAATCCAAATGTACTCAATTTTGGTTATGAAAATAATATTTCTGTCAAATACATTCCACATATGAGAGAAATTCTAATTACAGGGCACACTTTTTTATTGTCATCTAGAATCCAAATGAAATTTGAGAAAGAAGAAATGTTAGCTTTCAAAACTAACACAGCATTATTTCAGAAAGTATTAGCTAAACATCTGAAACAAAGATAACTCCATGCTATTTGCACTCCAAATAATGCTGATGTGAAAAGAGCTATAGAATTCTTAGTGCTCTAAACATAATTGTTATAATGTAACAGATAATATGATACTACACTTCCTCTTTTGCTATTACTTTTATGTATGAACTTGAAAATAATATTTTTGCTTCTGAGCCAGAACAGATCTTAAGTGGGCGGCATTAGTTTTAATCACGCAGCAACAGGTTATGATACCTTTCTCAGCTTATATTCCCCTAAGGCCTAGTTGAAGAATGCAGAAAAATAGCAATTTTCAGTCGCAACTCTTTGCTGTTCTATGGTATTATAATATTTGCAGGGATATGAAATGCTACAGGGTTTTTAAAAATATTTTTTTTAATGTACTAAAATCTTTTCCCCTTTAAAAGTGGTTCATTGATTGTGCTATAACAACTAAAGAAGGAAGAATAAAGAAATAAACTTCCTTTCAAACGGCTCAAGTTTTACCTTACAAAAATTGCTGGAAATTACCAGATCTTTTAAGAGAAGTAATTATGTGTATTCTTAACACCTCTACTTTGACAAACACAGAAAACAATGGCTTTCTTTTTAATCATTGATTTTATGCAGATGGAGAGAGAGAAAAAGTACATTCTATTTTTTTGCAAATTCCCCTAAAGGAGAAGAATAGCATATTTGCCAAAATAGAGGAATTTACTCTCAATGACCAGGGCATTTGGTTCTAAGGTGGAAGGCGAGGTGGAAGATTTGATCTGGTTCCATAGCATAATGCTTAGTTACAGAATCCTGACCAATGTGCCTTCTGAACATGTGTCATCTAACCCTCAAGCATATACTAATGATGTCCCAACAGAGTTTGAGGAGAATTGATCATATCATTTTGCATGATGCAATTTAACCAAAGAATAATTCTTTGGAGTGCAGTGTCCCCATTCATGATGACCCTCTTCTCTTTCTTCAGGCAAAGGAGAAGATACTATGTTCATGACATTGATCAAACCACATCTTCTGCAATGTTTTATACTTGTTTTAGAAGACATCACATAGTAGATTAGCAGAGTATATGATCTGATAGAAGACAATTGGAGTTGATTTTACCATTTGTCCTCTTTGAAGAGCGGTCTTGATCTGTGGGAAAATTGTTTTCTCTCCAGCAACAACTGTTTCCTTGAGGCCATCCTGTTCAAAACAATCTATTTATTTTTGCTAAGGGTTTGTTGACGGGCATCCTGTAACTAGAGAGAGATGGGCAATGTAATTCTCTTCTCCTATTGACAATTAGTGCTATGGATTTTACTATCCTTTTGAAATCTTGAGGGAGTTGTGATCTGGAAGATCTGTTTTGCTGAGATTCTACTCTTACTTCTTTGGCTATTCTTAGAATGTGGCACTGGGAGGTGTCTGCTAGACCCCTTGAAATATTCTGGAGGACTTCTCCAGAATTCCACCCAGAGTTGTAAATTGTATGATATCTATATGAAGCCATATGGTAAGATTTGTACGCAATTGATACTAGGATGCAATGATACTTAGATGCTAATGATACAAGTCATGGGTTGAATGTTTTATGAGCCTAGCTTCTAGGCTTTAAGAGGTTAGATTTGGAAGGATAAGATGAAACTAAATTTGGATTAAAAAAAACATTCTTACTATTGCTGCAATATGCTTTTCAGATGGAATCTCCCTTCCCTTTAACTGGGACAGGGGACCATCAGTTCTTCAAGGAAGACCAAGGCAGGAAATAGATTACATATGAATTACTGGATCTTTATTATTATAGGCCATGGTGTGCTGGAGTTAGCTTATACCAAATCATGAGAGCTGGTTGTTTAATTTTCTGCAATTTTTCAAGCAGATCAAGAGAAGAACTATGATAATATGCCTTGCACATCAATCAGATGTTCCATGGCTAGTGGTGCAACATTGCAAATGGAGCTGGCAGAGCCATTTCTTAAATATGTACCAACACACCACTACTTATAGAGTAAAGTAATTTAAAACTGAAAGCCTGACAAAGGTTCTCTGTCTTCCATCTTATATTGCAAGTGACATTTAATTAAATCCATAAATATTCAAATACTTTTGATGATCTATTGCAAACATTTTGCCAGTGAAGTTATTGTTTACACACCTAATCATACCAGTTAAAATTCTGGAGACATGGGAAAATTGCCTGCTGTTAATCTATATGGTATTGCTTACACTTTGTGCCAAGAAATGTAATGGAAGAACGCATTCTTTTTTTTTAATCCAGGTACATTGTAGATAGTTTTCAAAATAAATATGTTTTTCATTTTCTTTTTCATTCCCAAATGATAGAATAACTGCAGTTATTATGGGAAGACAATTTGCATTAATAAAACTTTTGGATATGTCAAAAATAGAGGAAGTGTCTGTAGAGCTTGGCCAGACCTTTATGGTCTGTAGAATCTGAGAGGCATGCTGATGCAAGGGTCCTAAATTACAGTTATCTTCACTTCTGCAACAGTCAAAATAATGAGTACTTATTATGGGTACTCATGGTCATTTTCTTCCCACATGACCAAAGAAAGTGCAAAGAATGCAATCAATCATGTCAAGTTTTCTGTGCTATTATTGGTTCTATAGTAACAAAAAATCCCAATTTCACTCAAAACTAAAGCAATAAGCACACAGCCCATCTGCCTTGTCTGACAGTTTACCAAAACAAAACAAATCAGGAGGGCTCATATGAGGGAAACTATGTGAGAAAGATTTAGTTGTAAAAATATGAACCAAAGCATTGAAATCTCCTTAGAGATTTCCTTAGAGAGATTTCAGGCTCCTTAGCTACCATTCCTTTATTGCATTAAAAATACCTTACAGAACTCTGAAAATGAAATGATGATGTCAGCAATGAATTCTCTTGGCAATAGCTAGATGCATGGTGCATGTTGTTATGGCAGCTTGAATAGGGGAGATAAATTTTAAACTACATGCAAATATAAACTCCAGGAGGAGAATGCTGAAACTCCAAGACAGTATTGTTGTCCTGAGGCCAAGACCAAAAAACAAAAACAAAAAGTGAAGCAATGGGAATCTCATCAGTGGAAAAACATATCACCCATAAGGTTTGTAATTTTAAAAAAATGCCAGTATTATAGCAGTTTCAAATAAATAACAGCTGGGTCCGAAATAAATTGACTAACGTCTCCAAAAAACATTGACAGATCAATTAGGGTTCAAAACTGATCCCAAAGTGGAACAAAATACTGATGTGAAAATGTTCTCCATGTATTCCTCACCTTAGCTGGAGATGCTAAAGAATGAACCTGGAATCTTCTATATGTAAAGCATTAATTTTGACTTGAGGCCTGATATGGTCCTTGACTGATAATTCTTGCTATAGCTTACTGAAATGTCTTGCTGCTGCTGCTCTAGTTTTAACATATCTCTTTTTGAACTATATAATCTATGATAATCAAGGCAATCTTCCCTGGAAGAAGAATGCTTCTTTCACACGCTATTATAATGTTAAGTGCTAAGTTTACAAAACTGTGCCTTAGCAA
This sequence comes from Psammodynastes pulverulentus, assembly GCA_025802295.1. Lineage (NCBI taxonomy): Eukaryota > Metazoa > Chordata > Lepidosauria > Squamata > Psammodynastidae > Psammodynastes > Psammodynastes pulverulentus. The sequence continues at coordinate 30,151,219 of JAOYMU010000010.1, forward strand.
CTATCACTTTATATTTTGCATTTTTGACTTGAATACAGAAATCCCAGGATAAAATATACATACATTTTTCACTGACTCTGAAAAATACTTCACGTAAGATTTGGAATGTATTCATTTATAATATATGAAGAAGGAAAGGAACGAGCTAACTGTATATGTGTATGTGTATGTGATAGAGAGAGAGCATGCATACACTTTAGAATTATTTCATTCCTGATAGAAAATTATTGATACCAAAATTGGCAAGGCAAACAGTGAAAATGTCTTCTATATGTAGACTTTTTAAAAAAATGCTGCCACGTTTGGCACTTAGCATGTATTTCTGAGATAATTTGATATATTGTATTTATTTATTTAATTGATATGCCGCATATCTCACTAATTACATACAAATACTTTCCCAAATATTAGATATTTTCCATATATCATCATATGAAGAGAGACTTTTTCATAATTCTCATTAATGTCCCTGGGTCAGTGTCATCTGAGGGAACAATTCTATGGTATGAATTGCTATCTTTCATATTAAATCTTATTTTTAAGGGTGCAAATCTTCCAATAGGGTGACATAACACTTCACAAATTTAAGCCTTAAGCCATGGAGAAACACATTTCTTATTAAAAGCCATGGGGATATAGGCTCCAGTATGCTTGAGGGAGGCAACTGTAATCTGCGGAAATCAGTAAGCATTTGGCAGTGACTTCAATGAATCTGGCCACTTTGCAAGAAGAAATTATACCCTGCAGAGAAACATAGACTTCTGCAAGCGTAAACAAAGAAAAAATCGACTGGCTTTGCAGGATTTGCCAGCAGATACTTGCATTTTAAAAATCATTAACAATAGGTGGCATAGAGATATTACATATTGGATCCTAAATGTATTGTCTTGTTTTTTATGGCAAAGATTGATTTCAAATAATTTTGGATAGCTATTGACAAAGGAACACAATGTTTATTTTGTGATTTATTTGAAAACAATATACAAGTAAAAAAGCCTTAGCTAAAAGGCTACAAGATTTTATACCAGCTTTTGAGCTTTTTCTTTTACCAATAACATAGCTGAATGCAATACAAAAGTAATGTAAGCATATTATTGGGATCAATAATCTTGATGCCCTTCAGATGAAATCTTGGTTCTATACAACTACTAATACCAAGATATTAAACTCTTAAATACCTACCCAATTTCTGTGACAAGCTAGAGAAAACTAAACTCCTTTCAACTTTTTGACTGCAATTCCTCACATTATATATACTGAGAAATATATTTGTCTGCTGCAGCTCATCAATAAACCTAGTTCCAGACATTTCAGAAACACTGTGACAATGAATTGTTGCTACTTCTTTTTCTTAACTTGAAAGAAAAACTTTCAAAAATACACTGTTTTACTTTTAAATTGAAAATAAATGAAACATGCAAGGAATCCTCCGTCATATTACATCTTCAGTCCCCCTTTTTATTGTTTTATTTAACCGAATGCCATCTTTAACAGTAGTAGCAATCTCTAATGAAGCAAAAAAGCAGAATATTAATCCAGCTTGTTGATTTTTCTGAAAGACCCAGATGCAAAATGTATTTATTTATTCATTAAATTTATTAACTGTCCATTTCCCTCACTGAGGGACTCTGTTATATTTATGAAAATCAAAAGTTCATTGAAATCAATGCCCATCAAAAGGTCTTTGTGTTGTATTAATCTGCCCTTGAAATTAGGATAACAATTCATAGGACTTCCAAAATCTTAGTTCATGCAGAAAATCAAGACTGCCTGGTATTAAAGAATCCATTCATGTTGCAAAGTTTTAGTCTTGTTTTCTGCCATCTTGAGAGTCTGTATGTATGTTCTTCAAAGATACAGACAGGACATGGAATCTACATTATTAATAACAAGACACACTTCCCATTCCCACTATCACCTTGTATGTACCGGTCTCTAAAGAATGATGGATGTGATCATCTTGCTTTATAATTCTTTTCTTTTAAATAAGAAGAGAAGAAAATTACATTTGTGTCCCCACCCTTACTATGTCTTTTCATCAACAGAAACCGGGGGAATAAGATTTGTTACAAATAACGAGTTCCATTAATTTCAGTAAATTTACTAAAAACATGACCAATTCAAAAACCATTTAGTTTTCTCTCAGCTTTACTATGCTCACACTGACCCCTTATGAGTTGAGGCAAGGATTAAGTTCAGTATTACCCTGAAGTTACATTTGTTCTGTTTGTTTTAATTGTATGAAGGTAAGCATTATTACAGGTGTCATTCTCATTTTAGGAGAGTTACTTGGTATGCTACTTGGACTTGTAGGAACATAACGCTTCATGTAAACCTAGCAAGTATGTGCTTTTCACCTAATAAACCTTTACTCTTCTAAATTAGAAGAATGAACCCATAATAACATCAACCGCAAAACTGCCAATTGCAGGCAACTAAAAATAATTAACAGTGTTTTGTTTAGATGTGGAATCCCCTGGAAGCAATTCAGCAGAATGCGATTTTTAGTACCAAATGTCACATTCACAAAATTGATGGCCCAGTCCTAAAATCTGCTGTACCAAAATAATAATTTATTAGGATTATTTTGTATAAGACAGGTGGCCATAAATAAGTTTTCCAAATAAACAAATACATTTAATTTTAGTTCTTAAATCAAATTAGTTCTTGTTCTGTCCCTGCCTGTTCTTGGAGTCTAACTCATTCAAGATCCACATTCAACTTTCTGGTTCAAAAATATATTTCACCCCTGAAATATGGAAGGTTTCCAAGTAGAGCAAACTACTCCAATTGCTTATCATAAAAGACATGACTTCTCTACCAACATTCCGATGATCCACTTTTGTCCCTCATCTTAGGACAAAATATTTTTTCAATTCCTTTTAAGTTTTTACTTCTTAAAAGCTCCATTTATATTTATTATATCTATTATTCCTTGAGGAGACACACATACATTTTGACCACGTCCACATGTCTACTTGACTATATGAGAAAAAATATGATGCTTGCACAATGCAGAGAGGTTCATTTTGGAGATTCAGCAGAAGCCATATTGGGAGAATGCATAATTGGAGAGAACTCCTACTGTGAACATGACAAGACTATGTTTTCCACTCCCTGAAACTGCTTCAGTGCTTCTTTTTCTTGAAACATTTGACATGTTACAAGAGTAATTAACCAAATCTGAATCTCAGAGTGAATGAGGAAAGAGTCGGTAACATACACAGCATGTAAGGTTTGGCTAAGTGACAATGTCACATGGGCAAATGAAGCCACTTGAGAGAAAAGTTAATTCTTTAGTTATACAATGGGATTGTAGCCATTTGGTTCACTGATTATTCTCGATCTGAAAACTTCCTCCGTCTTTTAACCTGGCCAAAGACCACCACTGGTAGAAACACCAAAGACTCTACTTTTAAGTCACAGTTCTTTGCTTGGGAGTCCAGGAAACATCTGTAGCTGATGTGTTCAATAGTGGATGAGTAGTTCTTCCATCCTGTCCTGTACCAGTGCTCTGATGGTCATCTTTGGATATTAGTATTGCTCTGTCCAATGGTGCACTTAGCATTTAGAAGGCAAGATGGATCCCATACACACTCCTTCATGCATTCCATGCCCAAGTTTCCTAATTTCAATATCATTATAACCCCTCCCCACCTACTCTTTCTTTTTTTCCTTTCTCCAAAGGGCCTCTAGGCAAGAAAAGCTGGAAGAAGAAGGGGTAGAACACTGCCAAATGTGTATGGAAGATCTGATCAGTATCACTGACCTTGTTCTTGCTGGTAAAACATGCACAGAAATGGGCTACAAAAGGGTAAATTTTGTTTAGTCCTGATATTTTGACTGTTTCCTTGTACTACAATGCTTAAAAGACATTTAAGCCATTTCTTTTTGTTGTTGTTATTTCTAAAGTTCATGGCTTCAGGCAGAAAAAAGCATCCTATTTCTCACAATTTCAAAGCCTTCATTTAAAGTTAACATTTCACTGCTTTTAATATCTCCGCCATCCCACCCCCTCATCAGTGCATAGGCCTACAATGATCTTGGTCTGCTACAGATGGCTTCCTGTTCTTTCTGCCAAATCTGAAATTGCCATAAAACTTGAAAAGAGCTTGAAGTTGTCACTGCATGAAAAATGGTATTTGGGGGGGGAATTAAATATCAGCCTTATCCTTTAATTGCTTAACTTTAATCTTGTTTCATAAATGAACTTTTTTACCCCAAACCTTACCTCAAAGCTTCCGCTACTGTAACATAAAGGGTAAAATAAAATACAGTGATGTATTTCAGCCTGATCTATGTTCTTTATCAACAATAACAACTGTAAAAGCAACAACAAAAGAATAATTGCCTGGATCCATTTCAGATATGGTCCCTACCCCATTATCTTTTTTTTTAATGAAATATAGATCCTTATGTTGTAAATATATGGAATCTAATCTCTACTAGAAAAGACAAAAATAAAGGGTGCAGTTCTAAAGAAAGTGAAATCTTTGAACATTTATGTTTCTAAATTGTTCTTTGACCCTCTGGGACGGTTGTTTGAGGATATCATTATAAACTTGAATAATAGGCCTATTCACACATCTAAATGTTTACTTACTAGAGCAGAGGTCTCCAACCAGTGGTCCGGGGACCACTGGTGGCCTGCAATAAAATTTTGGTGGTCCGCAGCGTACCCGGGCGGAGGAGCTGCTCCAGGCTGACCAATGGGCCAGTCCTGTGACTAGAGCTCTGGAAAGAGAAAGAGAGAGAGATACAAAGAGAGAGATACAGAGATAGAAAGAGGGAGATGAGAGAGAGAAGGCAAGAAAGAGAGAGATACAGAGAGAGATGAGAGACAGGCAAATATGAGAGATCCCAGTGTTTTGTTTTCTGTGCGAAACGGGTCCAAATGACTCTTTGAGTGTTTAAGGTTGCAGAAACAGGCAGCTAAGAGCCTGAAGGACCCCATCCTGATACTGGGAGACCAGGCACTTCAGCGAGCAGCACACTGGATTCCTATTAGTGGTCCACGGGATTTAAAATTATGAATTTGGTGGTCCTGAGGTCCAAAAGGTTGGAGACCCCTGCACAAGAGAATAACTTCCACTGAATATCTTGACGTTTCTACCTGAATAAATATAAATGATAATGTGGTCTCCATAGGGGGATATGCAATAACAAACACTATGAGAAACACAAATGATGAAGTTAATATTGTTATTATTAGTGATGGTACAGTCTATGCTACAAATTAAAAGATCAAAGGCAATTTCTTGAACCACAGAATAAAATATAGTAAAAAAGGGATAGGAAGAAGACTATGAGGTCATTAAATCTAACTTGATGCTCAGTGCAAGAATCCAATTAAGGCATCCTTGACAGATGGCTAGCCTCTTCTTCTTGAACACAACTGATGAAGGGGAGCAGCCTGTCACCTCCTGCATAATCAGTTCCAACACTAAACTCTTCTTACTGTTAATAAGGTTTTCTAACATTCATTCAGAATCTGCTGTCCTGTAAATGAAACCCATCATTCTGGTCCTGCACTCTAGGATCTCATCTCATTCTGCAATAGAAGAAAAAAATACTGCTTTCACATGTGATCAATAAAGATCTTGCCTAATTGGAAATTAATTGGAAATTGCTACTTTGTTCCAACTGACCAGTCTACAACATCCTGTACTTTATTTTTACCAGTTAACTTTCTGGTTCTACTTCTTATATGCTCTGTTTAGCAGTAAAAACCCACCATTTTTACACACACTCAAATGTTCTTGCCTTGCCGTTATTCATTTTCATTTATTTTACATATATTTCATTTATTTTATATAAATGAACTCCAGAACAACTCTGGGTAACTTGCAAATTAAAAGAAAGAAACATCACAATATTAAGAAAGATAACAGTCACCCAGAAGGAACAATAAAATCTTTTTCTCTGGTACAGTCTCCAAATTAAAGGGGCCCAAAGTCCAAAACCTGAAAGAAGAAACAGGTTTTAAAGGCCTGTTTAAAGATTGACGGGGTGTAAAGTAGTAGCTTTCCATTCTGTTTTCATTGCATATCTTCCTTTCTTCCTTCCTCTCTTAATACCATAAAAATAAAACAAACAAACAATAAAAATTTGTGTAGGTAGAATAGAATAATAGAGTTGGAAGGGACCTTCGAGGTCTTATAGTCCAACCTCCTACTCAGGCAGGAAACCCTATACCATTTCAGACAAATGGTTATCCAATCTCTTCTTAAAAACATGAGCATTCACAACTTCTGGAGGCAGGTTGTTCCACTGATTAATTGTTCTGTCAGGCAATTTCTCTAAGTTGCTTCTCTCCTTAATTAGTTTTCACCCATTGCTTCTTGTCCTACCCTCAGGTGCTTTGGAGAATAGCTTGATTCCCTCTTCTTTGTGGCAGGCCCTTAGATATTAAAACACTGCTATCATGTCTCCCCTAGTCCTTCTTTTCATTAAACTAGACATACCCAGTTCCTGCAACCATTCTTCATATGTTTTAGCCTCCAGTTCCCTAATAATTTTTGTTGCTCTTCTCTGCACTTTTTCTAGAGTCTCAAGATCTTTTATACATCGTGGCGACCAAAACTGGATACAGTATTCCAAGTGTGGCCTTACCAAGGCATTATAAAATGGTATTAACACTTCACGTGATTTTGATTCTCTCTGTTTATGCAGCCTAGAACTGTGTTGGTTTTTTTGGCAGCTGCAGCACACTGCTGGCTCATATTTAAATGATTGTCCATCCAATCAGGTACACCCTGATAGTCTTGCTGAGTGGGAGTCTTTTCTTCTTCTTCTAGTATTGTATATGGTTATATTCCATCCATTCCGTGGTCTCTTTAGGCCCAATGTTAAGTAGGAGAGTAGACCCCTATTTTATTTAAATAAACTGCCAAGATTAAATAGCTGGACATTATCGGGAGCACTGGGAACTCAAATCCAGCTGGAAGTCTGATAGATCACTCACTTTGTGAGATATTTCATATAACAATTCCTATTTAATCCCCAGATTCTTCCTCAACAATTGTAGAATGCCTCAGAGATGACTTTGGAGAAACTATGCATAATTATTTTCTCTTTTTCACGTGGGTTTAACAGGTGGTTGTGTTCCATAACTGTTTTTGCATAGTTTTTCCAGGAGCATCTCTTGTAGAGAGCTCTCTACAAAAATAAACTGATTACCTAATTGGAGAATGGCAAAGTGTCTGAGTGGCTTAAATTCATCAAAACTCCTTTAATCCAATCCATAATGCAGGATCTCTGTTGACATTCTTATTGATGACACTCACACTGAAGACTTTTTGCAGATGCCTAAAGAGAGGAGTAATTTCATAACGACACCAATATACAAAAAAGTTGCACTAAACAATGTAAGTCTACTCTACCAACTACCAAACAATCAATTTAAGTATCATCCACAAGCAATATGCTGGGGTCTGGATCAGACTGCTTTAGTTATGGAACAAGCAAGTTCTAGGCCACTAAAGAGGCCATTCAATTGAGGACTATTGTATTACCCTATATCAACTCCTTACCCCCAGAAATCATAAAGCTCCCTCTCACATGTTTTTATAGGAAACAAAAGTTAATGGTTATATTTTACCAGACTGTCAGCCCTATGTATATTTTATTGGCATTAAGTTTTATGTCCACCTGATTGATTTACAGTTACTCTCGTTTTTATCATTTTTATTTATGGCATTACAACATAAATGTGTAACCCAGCCAGACTCTTTTGACTTGGGTAGCTATAAAAAATGTAGAATGATTAAATAAATATTTGGCAGAATATTATTCCAGCTTTGTCTATGCTGCTTTCATCAATCTGAAAATGGCTTTTGATTCAATTCTGTGGGAGAAGTTATGGAGAAAATTAGCAATTTGTCTATCAATCACCTCTTCTCCAAGAGTAATGATTCTCCATGAAAATAATATATGTTAAAAACATGGTTAGTGATGACCTGACACCTGCATTATGCCATTTAATTTTCATTTAACATTGTTCAGGTCTTTGCAACTGTCCAGTTTCCACTCTTTTATATGTTGATGGTGCCATTACAGCATCAAGTACACCTTCAGTAAAGATTTCAAGGGCTAACAAAATACTGTAGTCACACACACCAAAAAAGTGAAATTAAATGTATTAAAAACCAAAGTGATGGTATTTATTAGTTATCACAATCATCATCTTCTATACCTAGAAAAATATTGACAACCAAATCAAACTGATCACATTTAAATATCTAGGTATCAATTTCTAGATTTCTGCTTCCTAGAAACACAAAGTCTGTGAATTCGCAACATAGCCCATCAATGCAATAATCAGATCTGCAAATTTTATGAGCAACAACTTTGTGCCTGCAGCAGACACTTTATTTAAAGCTGAAGTATTAAGTCTCCTAAAAACACCCATTTTGCACTTAACTCATTCAGAAGTAATGCAGTTTAAATTAATGAGAGCCATGCTCAATCTTCTTCACTCACAGAAGATTCATTGCTTGACTGCAACTCTAATTGTAACCTGCATGAAATTTTCCTCTAAGAAGTACTGAAAGAAACAACTATTTGGGACTGAGTCTCTGGTCCAGCTTATCTTGGTCAACAGAGACACTTCCTCCTGGAAGAAGTGCATAGCCTCTAACCAGTATTATGTATTAGGATTGTCAATCCACTCTCTACTTATGCTGGGCCCACATAAAGCTTGGCAGAAGTTAAGCAGAGAGGCTGATAGCTACAAAACAACAGATCAGAAAGCTTTTATTATTGCTTCCTGAACTTTAGCACCCATTTTACATCATCCCTCAATATTTTTCTAATTAATTTATAACATAAACTCATTTATTATTAAATCATATAAATTTATAATATTATTTCTGCTCCCCCTAGAAGGTCATTCACATCAGTAAGATATGATGCTCTATTTTAAAGTGTTGGAAGCAAGATTCAATGATATCCCCTCCCAGGAACATATATTTGTATCCTTAGAGAAGCTGAATCACATGTTTTCTTAAACTGCCCTCTGAGCATTGTCTGATATGTAGAACTAATGTCTTTTCTTTCTACCAGATGCAGAATATGAAATGATCCCAATCAAAAATTGTGTGCTTCCTATTAAGGAGCCCGTCTATTGAAACCTCTTCAAAAATCTCAGCATTTTTTGCCATCATGCTTAGAAGAAGATGCCAAGATTGATTTGTCTTCAGATAAAAACAGATTTTGTGTCATGCAGGTTGGCTTGTGATGTCGGTATTACTTTTTTTATAGTCTATTTTCTGTATATTGTCCTTATGTTTATTGTAATTTCTTTGTTTGATTGTTGTAATCTATGTTGAGATTCAGGCATTCAAGTGTAATTTATTACAGATACATTTAGTGACCCTTTGAAGTTGCCACAGCCACCATCACCTCTATGGTCATGCAACTGCATGTTGGGTGCTTGGCAACCTGCCTGCATTATTTATTTATTTGTTTCTTTGTTTGTTTGTTTACAAATAACACACATATACTCCTTCCTTCTCCTATATTCCTCACCACCTATTTTCCACAATCCTGGGACGCGGATTGGTCTGAAAGAGAATGACCGGCCCAAAATCATCCAGTTGACTTTTATGGCTAAGGCAAGACTTGAACTCCCAATCTCCCACTTTGTAGCCTGCTTCCTTAATGATTAAACCAAATTGACTCTCCAGTACAGACTTGGTTCCAAGGTTCTGACAGCTGCCACTCCTTCTGTGGTCCTGTGACAGCATGCTAGGTGCTTAGCAACTAGCCTGCATTTAGCAATAGCACTTTAGATTTATATACCGCTTATCAGTGCTTTTTACAGCCCTCTCTAAGCGGTTCACAGAGTCA
>JAOYMU010000010.1:30209033-30225470 GCA_025802295.1 Psammodynastes pulverulentus
CTTTCTTTCTTTCTTTCTTTCTTTCTTTCTTTCTTTCTTTCTTCCTTCCTTCCTTTCTTTCTTTCTTTCTTTCTTTCCATCCTCCCTTCCTTTTTTTCCGTAACCCACCCCTTTTCCGATGCTGTTTGTGTCAACCTTTTGAACTCTGCACCATAGAAACACCTTTCTGCACCTTGCATTCAGGAAGGTGACTATGTATTGGCTCCAGCAACTTCTCTGGCTCTCTGAGTTAAACTTTGATGATCAGATGTGGCAGGGTATGTGGCAATCCTAAGGGTGGCAGATGACCTGCAAAGTCTGCTGTCTATTAAAAGCATGTTGTGAGAACAGTGTTTTTATTTACTTTTATAAATTTCTCACCAGGAACCAAAAGTGGAGCCAGATGCAATGGGAGATTGGAAATCCTCTTCCTTTTCATGGCTTTCTCTTCCATTTGAGAGCTTCCACTCAGCTCTGTGAATGTCCTATAATTTTCCTTGAAAACACATAGGTTCAAATTATGATTATTCAGAATAGCAGGATTAATAAGAGGTGCATCTGCCAAAAATCCTTTTCTCTGAATTGAAGCATAGAGGATTCACTTTGGCATCAGTGGCAATATAGTGATGGTTTTTTCATTTGTTTCAAGCAGTATTTAGCCACAGATATTCTCTTTGTGACCTGTAAGCCACCTTCTGCTTTTCTAAAATGAATGCACGTTGACTCTCAACTGTTGGTGATGTAGTAGAATGTATATTAATTAGCTTAGTTCTTATTGTTTCTGACTCCCCTTTCCCCTATTCGTGCTTTGATCTAAGGAGGATTCCGTTCTGTGCAATTGTCCTTAGAAAATCTCCTTCCTTGTTATACTGTTTGAAGCTATTCTTTATGTTTTTGTTATAGTATCATGGATGAACAGATCCTGAAGTAATAGTTTATCTTTTTTAAGCATTTTCCATAAGGACATATCATTTCTTGTGTCTAACGCAAGCACTTCAGAGAGCGAGCATTGTTTAAAATCATTGATGAGGGTTTGGTCTGGGTAACATTTATTTCTTTGAAGGAGCAGTGACTGTAAATGAATTCATTTCTTTTACATAAAAAATCATAAAGTTTTAAATAATAGTCAATGTGTTAAATAATATACAATACTGGACTTTGTGGTTGATCACATGATACAGAAGCTGTAGTAAAACATATGCTACATAAATACAAGTTCCTGGTACCTCTAATCCCAGTTGTAAGAAATAGTCAGCAAGTGATTGGAAAGACATTTCTCTTCTTCAGACTCCAGAGAGTATCTACCAGTCAGAATAGATAACATTGTGCTGAATATAAAAAATACGCTCTAGTGAAAAGTAGCTTTCACTTGTTCTCGTGAAGCAATAGCATTATTTAATCATCACATACTAAAACTAGTTTTTCCATGTGCCAGAGCCTCATTATGTGAGGCTCTGAAACATGACCACAATCAAGAGATATTGCTAGACCTATAGCAAAAATCAGCATTGTGACTGTAAGAATGAGTGGTTTCTTGCACATACTGGTGTATAACAAGTGACAACAGTTTGTAAAAGTGTTTTTTTGTTTGCAGTGAAAGATCCAACTCACTTTTAAAATAATTTATTCACTGTCACAAACGTATGGTTGCATGTTTGCTCCCCTTTTTCAGGCAAATAAGTTCATGAATGTAAATGTTTCATTGAAATTATTTGTTTAGCCTTTTAAGTGATTTTACAGCATTACCTTTTAAATCAGCACAGCATTTCCAATCCTTAAAAGGTTCCTCACAGCAAAAGAACTTTGAAGTAATGCTAAACATATAACTATACAAGGAGATAACATTCTTAGAATCATTACTATTAGTTATTTCACAAAACTAAATGGACCTTGTATGTATTAAGCAATATAGAATATAAAGTAGGTGATTGCAAAGAACAGATATTTTACCAAATTATAATATTTAGGGGAGGGTATATCCAAATAACTTCTTACTCTATAATTTTCTGGGAATAAATACTACCGTAATTGGTCATTGAAAAGTAGGATTCATCCTAACCTATTTCCACAGGAAGAATTATGAGTGGTAGAAGTAGCGTGCTTATGCTTGCTAAGTGCAAAATTATTATCATGTTGAATGGCATTTTTGTTAAAGAAAATTAAGAAGCATTTTTTTTATTTGATGGCAGCCATCCTTTGTGCATTTACAGGAAATTAAGTTCATAGTGGTTTTGTCAAACATAGCTGATAGCTTCTTCTTTGAATTCCTACCAACCCAAACTGTCTTTATGAGAACACAGAATACATTAACTTACTGCAGCATAGCCTTAGACTGTAGTGGACTAAGTGATGAGGGATATTGGGATGTGGAATTACCTACCAAGGGAAGTAGAAAGTCAGCCATTAGAAGATTTTTTTTTGTCTCGGATCCAATATGCATTTGTTATGGATGCTTAAATTGGCAATAAATCTCAGAATGGCAAATTATACCAGATGATCTGATTTCATTGTGCCTATAGCTCTGTATATCTATTAAGAAATATGCAGTTCTCTCAGAGCAAACTTACTGAATTAAGTAATTAAAATTTCCCTAGGGAAGATTTATCAGTCATCCATGTTATGACCATAAAGTTCAGGTAGGCTAACTAGTTTAGCCACTGCAGGTTACTGTAGATTATTCCACTTAAAAATGTTTGTCTAGTCTAGTGTATTATAGCTGATAGTGACCAAAAAGGTTTTGCTGCTGTTCTTGTTGTTGTTACTGACATTGTTAAGAAAATCCTGTTTCTCACTTCTGAAATGTACAGTTGATAAATATATCTGCCTGAACCTTCACTTTCTTTTACTAGGTTGCTTAAGTTGCCATTGCTGATATTTTGTGTTTAAATAAAATCCCAAATCCTATTATGTTTTATAACTAAATAAATATTTTGCATCTGCAAATGAGATGAATTTTTGATCCTCAGCCTATGCTGGAAAATACTTACTTTTACCTGACTACTTATTCAATAGTCAACATTTTTTAAAGCCTTATGAAGTACCATACATTTAGCATTCATTTGACATCATATGTTAAAGGGAATAGCAACAAGCTCTGGATTTTTATTTGCATTTTAATGCTTCATTTTGATAAGGGGATCACTGGGAAAACAGAATGTGTTTAGAAATATATGCAGTATTCATTAAGCTTGTGTTATTCAGGAATATTGTTCTCTGTAGTTGTCATTTTTGTTTGTTTAATAAGACCCTGACTTCTGTTTAGATGAATAAGCACATATTGGTGGGGGGAGCTCCCAGTGAAGGAGGGGAAATATTTTCCCAAAATTGAATGGAAGAAAAATTATAATATAGTATCCCTATGATATGGGATATAATATAAAATATTTTCACACTCAAACTTATTTATTTACACTGTATAGCATAAACTCCCAAAAGGTTCCCAGCAGACTACAATATAACTAACACAATTATAAGATCAATACATAGCATAAAATCCATATAACTGCCCACCCACTACAGTGTCCATTAATGAATGACAACTTTTTGGTGTAAATTATAGATTAAACTCTGTGAAACAACTTGTGTTTACAGCTTTGGAAAATTGGTTTGCACATGCTTGTTATTGTTGCTGTGATTAAAATATGGGGAAAAAATTAAATTTTTTATTTTTCTCTCCAGTTTGAGGCTAAGCTTGTACAAATATTGATGCATTCAACTGACTACAGTTAGCAGATGCTGAGATCAGCCATCAGCTTTATAAACTTTCATTCTTTGTTTTACAAAAGCAGGAAGGCTATTCAACATGTGATGAATAAAGCTTGAAGGGTCATGAGTTATAAAGGCAGCTATTAAAAGGATGTGACAACAGCTCTAATTATTTGGGAGCTACCAGATCCAGGCAAGACATAAACTGCACAATTACTAAAATGGCAGAAAAGAATTTTCTGTATCTTTTTGCCACTTTGATCACCTGGATGTATGTAGTCTAAAACTAGCAGCCTCACACTTCCTTCCAATATGCTTATATCTAGATAAAATGTTAAGTGCATGTTCTTAAAGATTCTCAGTATTTAAAGATACTAGTCAATTCAATTCAACCTTTATTGTCAATGCACAACGTGTACAATGAGATTGGCTCAGCCTCCCCCCAGCATAAATACATATCAATAACTCACAATGAAAAAAGAAAATCCCTAACCCAATAAATCATACTAACAACACACAATCCTCTATATATATGTGTGTGTGTGTAACATTACATTATAATATATTGCACCAATATGAACATGTTGCGCAGGTCCTGCAAGTTTATCATACTACATATTATATTATGTTGCATTCAGGAGTCTGACAGCCCATGGATAAAAGCTGTTCTTCAGCCTGTTTGTACGACCGGCTATGCTTCTATATCTCCTACCCGATGGTAGGAGAGTAAAGATGGGCTGACCAAGGTGTGAGTCGTCTCTGAGGATTTTCCTCACTTTTCTAAGACAGCGAGTCCATATCGTGCCATATCGTAATGTAAGGATGCTTTCTATTGTGGACCGGTAAAAGGAGGTCATCAGTTGTTGTTCCACCTTATTCTTCTGCAAGATCCTAAGGAAATGGAGACTCTGTTGGGCCTTCCTGGCCACCTGGGTTGTGTTGTTACTCCAGGTGAGATCTTTGCTAAGATGGATTCCCAGGAATTTGAAGGAGGGGACTCTCTCCATACAGCACCTCTCGATGTAAAGTGGGGGAGGTTCCTCTCTCTTCTTCTTTGATTGTGAGAAATACTGAAATAGTGTCCAAAAAATAATACATATTTGCAATCCACAGGATATCCTTTCAATTTTTAAACTTTTATCTAAGATGCAATCTTAATTCAAAAATTTTCAGTGCTTCTATTGACTGCCCATCTGGCTATATTAGACAAATATAATTCATGAATAGCTCAGGTCTACAAATTAAATGAATGACATAGGTTCAAATAAATCTTGTGATATTTATTCCTAGAGTTTGCAGGTAGACTACATTAAGTCTATATGGGGATTAAATCTTTTGTTTCAGAAATAATAATATAGGGATTTTACAATAATGTATTCTTCCCTTATGGGTTAGAAATCAATTTTATTTTTGTTTAAAGGGATCTATGACAGATAAAACTTAATGATTAAATAAGATTCCTTTTAAAGATAGTTGACTTTCTTTAAAGGTAACCGATAATGATAAAAAAATATCCCAGCACATACCGGTAAGTGTTGATGTTTCTATGTAGAGGATTCAGTCCCCAGGGTTCAATAATTATGAAAAAGTTTGCACTAAGCTATTTACACCTTAGATTATGATTTAATTCTATCATTCTTGACTCTTTTTAAATAAGTTTATTAAGCTACATTAATTTAATTTAATTACATTTAAAAAGATAAATGCTAATACAAACTAAAAAATAATTAAAAAATAAAAAATAGAAAGTGTAGAAACAAAAAAGAATAATAGATTATAGTAAATAAAAAAATTACTTTCCCCTTCAAATATAATAAATTTTAGTAACATTAGTTCTCTTAAAATACGAAAAATGATCTTTCCATTCCTCATCTCCTATCTATAAATAAATTCTTAAAGCCTCATCATTCAGTTCTGTCATCAAAAGCTCATTAAGGGTTACGTTATTGTAGATAACAATGTATCTATTTTAACTTTAGTCAAATAAACCAATTGTATTTTCCTTCTTTTTGCTTTTAATAATTTTAATCTTTACAGCAATCCATTCAAATATTCTAGAACCGGGTTTCTTCTCATTTTTTCTTTTCTTTGTTCCTTTGTTCCTTCTGCCAAAATCTTTGAAAACTTTAATAGGTCTCTTTTTTTAAAAAAAAAATCCAGTGTAGGAAAAATCCATCTGATTCCTCTAGTTTTGTTACGTGTGTACCTTTTGATTATTAATATATCAGATGGTTTTATTTGTATATTAAGTGTAACATTTTTTCTACATCTTTCTTGTAGTTTGACATTTTAAAATCCACATTAAAAACCAATCTCCATTTTGCCTCTCGAACTTGTTCCTCTCCTGTAAGATCTTTTACATCTATTTATGGTGGACATTCTTAAAATTAATTTTAGAATCCAGTGTTCACAAATATCCATTCAGTGCATCCCATGTTAAAGTATTTTGCTCCATTCAGTATTAGCAAGTTGCATTTAACTGTTCTTCTTCTTTAATTGTAATCATTAGTTTCTTTTGGTTCCCTGTGGTGTCCAATCTTCAAAGTCTCATGGTATCATGTTTTGTTTTAAGAATTCCAAACTACATTTCCTTATGGGAAGGATTGTTATAATTAATTTCAAAATCTTATTTCAAATCCATCTGGACCCTTAATCCTTCTATAACTTTCCAAAATCAACACTCTAATCATCCTTTAGTTGTTTATTTTTTAAAAAATATTTTTTTCTAAGTCCCTAAATACATACTTAAAACTTCTTTCACTAAGGATTGAAGGAAACCCATTCAGTGAATGTCATAAAATTTGCCGCTATGGAGGTTCTTAATATTTGAAAAGCAATTAAAAAGTAATTCCAGAAATGATTAAGAAATGAGGTTCAGTCAAACTTTGTTTCCACATGAGCTTGGTTGGAATCCCTCAACTTCTCTTCTTCCTTTTCCCGAATCAGAAATGTACAAGTTTTGATATCTCGATAGTTTTGGGGATATAGCCAAATAGAACCTATGCATCTTTGAGATATAGTGATTAATTTAGAGTTATATCAGCAATCCTGTTGAATTTGTCCCGAATACCACAATAATAGGACAAGATCAAAGCAAACAATACAGGATGAATGTCAAAACCTCAAAAACTATGTTAGGAAAGACATTTGTGGATATTTGTGGGATTTTGTCTTATGGGATACCTTGCTTTCTAAGACAAAGTGTAGTTCACATTTTCAAAGCCTTCTGTAATCCTGTCAAAAGATAGCTTTTCTGGTAGGCCTTTAGAAATTAGCTAATCTGAGTTGGATAGGTCCCAGAAATTGAAATGAGAGATAAAAGTTTAACATTGGTTACACATTTAATATTATTATTATTTTATAGTATGCTACTTAGTGTCCTTTTGGATTACAGTGGTATAAAAATTTTAAATACACAAATAACAGGGTGATTAGAAGTCAACTCTTACTGAACGTTTTCTAAAATATCAAATATGTAGAAGTATGTTTTTGTGGTGTTAATCACATCTTAAAATCAGAACGTTAGTTTCACATTGTTTATGTAGCCTTCCTTTGGTTTTCCAGGGCATGAAATAATTTCTCTTGTTCCAATCCTATAAATAAATAATACTGTCATCCTATAAAAAGTATTACTGGCCTAGAAACCAAAAGTAATTCCTCTAACACTGGGGTATCAAACTCATGTTGTCATGGCGGAGTCACATGACATATCGTGACTTTTTCCTCCTTTGTTAAACAGGAATGGGTGTGGCCAGTGCGTGACACATCTGGCCTGCAGGCTGCGAGTTTGACAGCCCTGCTATAATTCTTCTAACTACTATAGAACTTCAGAAGCACAGTAGATTCTGGATCAAATTGGCCAAATGTAAGATACTTGAATAAACTACCAAGAAGCATCCCAGGGTCAATAAATTCATTTGTTATTATTTTACTATACTCTCATCTATATTTGGAAAGAAATGTCACTTCCACATATTTTGCAAAGGTGGTTTGATGAAGAGGTATACTGAATATAGGTCAGAACTATTCTACATTCCTGACTGTATTGTATCTAGCTCATTGTTTCTCAATGTGTGGACTCCCTACTCCCAGAATTCCTTAGCCAACATGGAGTTGAGAGTCCACACATCTTAAAGTTGCTGAGGTTAAGAAATACTAAGCTAACTAGAATCAGCTCTGCCATCATTGGCTCTAATGTGGCATCATACTAGGTCTCAACAATGCATGTCAATCTAGGATCAAATGTGACATGAAAATTTATTTATTTTTAATTCTGTAAAATTGACTGACATTTGCTTGCCAAAGATATATTTCATTTCACAGAAGTCCATTTATTTCAGTGTTATTGGATTGGTGGTTAGATAGAACTCATTAATGAGCAACATATAAACATTCTGGGATAAACACTGTGTTTCATTTGCTGCTTATAGCTAAGAAGAGAATGCTAAGTATGAATATCAAGATGGAGATGAAGTGGCATAACAAACCATTTAAAGTAGTTTTCTGGATTAGTACTATAACAAAATGAAATCATGCTGTGAATGGTTTAGTAATTTATGATTATATCCGAGGAATGCAATTTTGCACAAACCTATTGTGTTGTGAATTTCCCATAAGATTTACAAGAGATTATTTACATTTGTTTTCCTATTATGACTACTTTTGCCAGATTCAGGTTCTTATCATTTAATTGGGAAGAATAAGGAAGAAGGGTCTGCCAAGTCAAGATAACATATGTCCTCTATACTATATTTTGAGAAGCCAAATATTTGTTTTATTCAGAGCCATTGTGAGCATAGTTTTTCTCTTTTCTGGTTTAAGAAGAATGAATTTATTTAAAAGGTGGAAGCCTGTAAACAATATTTATCAACATTTCCCCAGAACTCAAAAGCTGTATGTAACCAGTTAACTATGGACTCATCATCACATTTCCTAATTGTGGCATAAATGTATCTTTGTAACTATTTTTTAGACCTCATGGCTTTGCCTTATCTTAACCTCAGATCACAGTTCAGGCAGCTTAATCATCTTGGTTGTTCCATTTTTAAAGTAATATTTTCTGTTTTCCAACACAATTTTTGCTTTATGAGTAATGCAGGCACTAACACAGGCAAGGATAAGATCTATCTTCCCTTTATGCTGTTGTGGGCACACATCTCTCGGAAACACAAAATCTAATGCTTACACTAAAATGACTAAAGTATCAACTTCTGGACAGTTGCTTTCTTTTACATTGGTCTGATCCTGTTGACAATATTATACATCTAGATAGTGAGTAATTTATACCCAAACTTCCAGTTTTCCTCAACAGCTTGGTTATAACATTATTTTAACAATATGCCTCATAAAATGATGAAATAACTTAGGAGGCCCCAGATTATTTTGAATTAGGCCACCAGAAGGCTACCCATGACACAATGATGGCAGATGTTACCCTAATTGTACTACTCCAAGGTAGGTGCTTATGATGGCTATAAAACATGTTCTCTTGAATTCAATCCTTATTGTCCTCCAGCAGTGCTCTAGGCATCTTCACTTGTCTCATTTCTCTCAACTTCTCTGTAAATCACAAGGAATTTCAAAATACACCAAAGAGAGAGGGCCTGATCTGATCCAGGTTCCCCATTGCATTCTCATTCCAGGAAACAACCTGAGCGTCGGTAGGCCATGCAACAGACCCCTAGCTCACCCTGGAATAAGTTCCAGTAGTCACCTAGGGCAGACTAATCAAATAGGTCTCTGCAGAAAAGATCTGTTAACTGGGTCGAGCACTGTACTTGAAAGTGGCAATAGAGTAAGATCTAATCTTATCTTTTCTCACCATCACCTTCGTAATGGAGTCCATCTACCTTTCTGCTGGTTGTCATCGTCTCTTTCTTTTTAGCTTTCCCAGCATTACAGACTTTTCAAGAGTGTCAGGCCTTCACAAAACACCTTGGAATACATTCAAGAGATTTATTCATGGATCCACCATTGCCACTGTTTCAGCAGAAAAAAATGACTTATAGATTTTAATCTTGCACAGCTGTAAAATTTGTTGAAGACTCATTTTTGTCTTATGCTAAACCCTTCAGATGAATTATATTGAGTATTTTTTTTAGCAATGAAGGTTAAATTGGCACTGCTACTTTCAGAATAATTTGAATATTCTTTGCAATTCATTAATCAAAACTACTGGAAGTCAAGAGAGAAAGCTGTAAAGCTATTGCATCACTGACTGAAAGAACAAAAAATAACACATTTATATCTGAAAACCATGATAATGATGGTTAGTTAAATAGAGATAATCTATTTGATTCCATTTTAAATTTTTGTTTTCAGTTATATAAATTGGAGACATCTCTAACTGTCAGCCTTTTGAGGTATATCAGACTAGGAAACCAATGCCATTTAAGTCAGTACTTCTTTTAATGTATAATAACAGAACCTTGCAAGTCTGTATGCATTTCCGCTCTCTTGCCCTTTATCTCTATGTGAATGAAGCATTTACATGTTGCATTCTTGCCTCAGACTCACACCCCTTTTATCAAGGCAATTGTCTTTGTCCTCTGCAGCAAGTGACCAGCAAATTATTAATTTGGGGGAAGTATTCAAATATTAGAGATATTCTATAGCAGAGTGTCAAACTTGTGGTGTCACATTGCCATCACGTGACGTATCGTGATGTTTTTCACCTTCGTGGAGCTGGGGTGGGTGTTTGACATTCCTGTTTTATAGTGTATCTGCCTGTCTATCTTTTTATTTATCTACTTATCCATTTATCATGTATATATCTATAATGAATGCAAGAAACTACTATTTATAATTTATGTGCACTCTATAAAATACCTGGTTTTATATATATTCCTTGAAATCTATAACAGAATATTGAAAAATATGCCTAGTGTATAGATAACACTTTCAGTAGATATAACCTGATGATTAAAACTTCCACTGAGTCTCTGAGGCAGGATGAATGTAATTAAAATGAATATTACATTGAGACTAATGTATATTTTAAGAGGGATTCTAACATTAATCCCTAATAGATAGTTTAAAAGATAGACAAACTTATGAAACAATTTATGGTGAGCCCAAACTCCTGAAGTATTGAAATTACCTTATGCTGAAGAGAGCTTTAATCTGCCAGGTTTTCAATTTGGGCTTTTAATTTAATAATTTTATTTTTTTGGCATGAGAACTGTTCTGATTATTACCATCTTTGGGCCTATTTGAAGAATAAATACGTTTTAGAAAGCAAGGATAATAAATAAAGATTTCCCTTTTAAGCCTTGAAAGCTGCTAGACAATATTTGCTCGTTAGGTAAGGGGTTAAGATTTAATCCAGAAACCACAAGAAATTGACATTACAGTAATTTTAAAGCCTTAGCAACTTCTGCTGCTCAGGTGTGAAAACACCAGGAACCATCTTAAGCAACATGTTTGGAATATTGATATCCAACCAATGAAAGTATTCAATCCATGGGTTTTTTTTCCTTTTTTTCCAGCCATGTTGGATACACTACTCTCTGTAGACCTATGGGGACATTATAAAAACATTCCTCTAAGTCAGCCCATATTCAGTAGAACCTCTGGTCATGAACGCTTCTGACCATGACCAAATTGGATTCTGACGAAAAAATTCACAAATTTTTTGAATCTAGTTATAAACACATACTCGGGTGATCAAACACGACCCCTGACCCAGAAATTCCTGAAGATGAAACATTAGAAGATGAAGAAATCGCCAACATTATGAAACGAATTATGGTCTTGACTAGAGGTTCTACTATACCTATAGGGTAATGGCTTTGTGGAGTCTCTGAGCCATCCATTCCTTTATTGTTGTTTTTGTAGGGAATCTTAGATGAAATTCATCTATCCCATTCTAAAAAAATATCCTGGCAAAGACTACAAGGTTTTTTTGTTGCTTTTTCTGTCTGACTGGGATTTTGATGTTCCCACTTCTGTTCTTCTATATGTTTTATTCATCCCTCTTACAACTGGTGACTAATGCTGATCTTCATTTTCCACACTGTTATTTATACTATTACATTTTTATTATATTTTGATTTACTTTTTATTCACATCCACAGATTTATGTCTTTGTGTATCTATATAAATCTGATATATATATTTGATATATATATAGTTTTTTCTAGTTCAAAAGTCAAATAAAAGAAGGGAAAGAAGGAAAGTAAAACAAGAGGTATAAATATCGAAATGTCAAAATAACAACAAAAAAAAAAAGATATATTGGAATACTTGGGCCAAACACGGAATCATCATTCATCATTCTAGTCATTATCTATCCACTTCCACATGTTTTCAACCAATACTATTTGGAGCTTTCTTTTGTTAATTGGGCCCATAGTACGTGTTGATGTTTTAGGTATATATGATATCATCATCAACAGAGTAAAAGAATTGAAATGGAAATGAGCCAGTCCCATAGCAAGAACTGATGGCAGATGGACCAAGGCAGTCATAGAATGAATTCCGCTTAATAAAAAAACTCCACAAAAGAGACCTAAAACAAGATGGAAACAAGGAATAAACACCTTAAATCTATAATATTTATAATAGATTTATAAATCTATAGTTCTTTTAAAAACATTGAGAAACTGAATTTTGAGTTTGGCAATTTATGTAGGTGAAACATGCACTGAGAAAACAGTATAACACAGATCTTTTAGCAGCCCAGAAAGTACCTAAAATTGAAAAATGTTTCTTAAGAGATGCAACACTTGAAGCAAAACCAAAAATTAAGGTTCACATGAAATTTAAAAATAGAATGAATATTCAGTCTTGGAATATCAATGGATCCAAGTTTTTTAAAAATAAAAAAAATATTTCTTATAATTTAATATATCAGAAAATACATATAGCTATTAAGCTCCTCAAAGAAATATAACAAATCAAATAGAGTATTTTGCTGATATTATAAAAATCTAGGGATTGTCTATTATTTGATTTTGTTTCAAATTGTAACATAAATACAATTTTAAAAAGCAATGCATGTTAATGCAAGGTTAAATTATATTCCCAATATATTGAATACGTCATTGTATAAAGAGTTTTGACTTTGCTGAGAAGAATCTTACATCAATCAAAGAAACTTATTCTGCAATTTTAAGCAATTAATGATTTCAGAATTGAGATCATTATCTGTTTTAGAAAAATCTTTGTATTATTAAAATAAGATGAAGCAGTATGTTTCTCTGTGTTTGTATTTTAATGCAAATGTAAGGGTGATTATTATTAATTATTAAATTTACATTCCACCCAACATCCAAAAACACAGACCAGTTGCAAGTAAAAACATTAGGAGCAATAAAAATATAACAAATACATCAAAATGAAGAACAAAGATCACAAGCATAACAAAAAACTGGATAGGAACAAAAGAAACAAACTCACACAATCCAAAGGAGGCTTCACTCACCCTTGACCAAAACCTGGGCAAAAAGCCAGATCTACAAGGTCCTTCAAAACACCAGCAGGGATTGAAGTAATTCCATACTGACAGAAATGCATATTGCAAGGCTTTTTTGCCTGTTATTTTTAGTTCCTTTAATCATTGTAGTGTATGCAATTATTTATATTGTATAACCACTACCCTTTTTTTGCTAGTTTTATACAGTAGTTGTTTGCATTTCACTATATAATAAAAAATAAAATAACAGAAAACTTATGAAAGCATTGTTGAACTTGTATGCATCATAGTGCAAGTTCCCCCCCCCCTTTTTTTGTAGGTATGCAACAACATATACAAAAGGGTAGAACATGAATTGCTATGGCACAACGCTAATTCATCAGTGAGCCACACTTTAGACACATCTGCCCTCTTCCCCCAGTCATGAGAATTTCCATTCTGGCATTCGCTGCTGGAAATGGTAGTGGCGCAGTACAGTAGAATGCAGTATTGCAGGTTATTCTTCCCACTACCAGCAGTTTGATTCTCACCGGCTCAGCCTTCCATCCTTCCAAGGTCAGTAAAATGAGGACTCAGATTATTGGGGGCAATATGCTGACTCTGTAAACTGCTTAGAGAGGTCTGTAAAGCACTGTGAAGTGGTATATAAGTCTAAGTGCTATTGCTATCTGGCTTCTGCAGGGGCACCTGCCCACTTCATGCCTGATTGTGGGCTTGCAGTTTCCTTACCAATAAAGGATTTTCAGTCTTTTGTATAGCAACATTTTGTATTAGGATTGTTTTAAACTGTAAAATTGAGGGGTGGTTAGCATGCCAACTGGAGTCCCTCTTTAGTTATTAGGTTGATTGAAAATACAATCTATATTTTGCTACTTTTTTCATTGAATGCAGGGATGGTGTTGGAGGGCAGGTAAGGATAGGAACTGATGCACACACACAGAGAACCAAAAGATCAATTAAAGTGTTGTTTATTCTTTGGATAACTGCTGTAGTTTGAATGTACAAGTGAGTGCAAAAATAATAATAAAGAAATGGTGCCTTTAACAGCAAAAGTGAAGTCTTAAAGAAAATCTTAGCAATTCTTGCAAACTGCACTTCTTTCCCACCTCCTTTCTCCATCTGCTTATCTAAAGTGTTAGCTTTGGAATGCTAATTGCTTTCCTTCCCTTTACTCTAGTGAAAGCAAAAGCTAAAGAGACCGTGCCCCCTGTACTCAAGCTTTCTCTGGCTCCAGCACCTGAATCAATTAGGTTTTTGTAGAGGAGCAGGGAGATGGAGAAAATAAGCGGTGGGGGGGGGGGGAGGGAGTCTGCCTCTGCCTATCAGCATCCATTGGTATTCATCCGGCTAGCGTCCTGTCAGCGTGTGAGAGAGTTGAGGGGTGTTTGGAAACTGAAACAGTATTTGCTGTGTGAGCAAGAAGGAGACAGCAAGGAGCCTGAGCGTGGTTTAGCTCAACTGCAGTTGGAACAGATTATTTTCAGGTGGGGAGAAGGAGTAGAACTCCTTAGCATCAGAGTATGTTAATAATAATATAGGAAATACTAACATTCTGACGGTTATTTCGAAAAATCCTTTCTTAGCGAGCACCTAGAAGCTAAGAGGACATATGAGCCAAATTTCAAGTTTGTAGGCTTTATGGTTCTGGAGATTTTGTGAAGATGTGTGAGTGGTATTGGACTGCCTCCCGAGTCCCCTGGAGTGGGGTGGGAATGGAGATTTTACAGTATCCTTTCCTGCCACGCCCATCAAGCCACACCATGCCCACCATGCCAAGCCCACAGAACCAGTAGTAAAAATTTTTGAATACTACCTCTGTTTATAATCCTCATAAGACATGAGTAATAGAGATAGGAAGATATTTAGGTGATAAGCTCATTGTGTAGTAATGAAAAAGGTGATTTCTTTATTAGTGTTTTACATCTTCCAGCATCAGCCAGCTACTGTTGCAACTATATAAAATTTGTCCTTATTACTACTCTATCAACACAACAATGATTAGAAGATACTAGAAGACACAATAAATCACTAATGAAAAAAATGCTCAGAGCCTGGTTGCTGAAATATTCTTGATCGCAATGTACTTCTTTACATTCCAATAAAGAAAGTATCTGTATGTTATTATTCTTCACAAATATTTTGCTATGTGTGAACATAAGTATGACATTATTATTGTATATTCTCATCTTTGCATTAAATCTTGTTTTAATCTACAAAATACATTTTTTAAAAAAATGAAGCGTCAGGATAAATCTTCCTCTACCAATGAAAAGAGATGGAAAGGAGCAAGTCAGAAAAGAGTTAAGCTTTGCAATCATTCTTGATTTGAACCTGGTAGTGCCTCCCTGTTAAATCAGAGCTATTCTGCCAAATTGGTTCTCATTCTTCAGCCACCAGAACCCTGGCATAAATAATTGGCTCTTGAACCTGAAGGCTGGGGGAAAATGAGAACTATTTCATGATCTCTTTATTCTTCCTGGTTTCTGTAGTTGAATGGAGATGCAATTGCTTTGAAAACCACTGGCTAGATGGGCAAATGATCTGACATATTCCTCATAGTATTTGTATTCCTGAGATGTTCCTATTGCAATGGTTCATTATAAAGAAGTAGAAAAGCTGCATTCTAGCACTGCTGGAAATGCTCATAATTAAAAACTCACTGATCAGGCCTGTTCTGTTTCTTCTGACTGGCGGGAGGTTTGTGGGAAAAGTTTTACTTCCTCTGTTCTTGTCCTGTATGTCAGGATAGTTTTTTTTTTATATTCCCTTCCCTTGAACTACCTGTAAGTCCTGCTTACTTCAGAAGCTTATTTCTTGAAAAAGACTCCTGCTCAAACTTTTTTTTCCCCCAGAAGATATGAGAATTTCAATTCATGAACAGAATCAAACCTCTAAATTCTTTATTCTGACTTGCTGTGGCACCTTGCCTACTGCTGTTCTGGAAGGAACATTCAAGAGTCCCTTGTAATGATTAATTTTGCCATCGCAGATCAAATGTAATGGACTCCTTAAGCTGTGTTTTATTATGTTGCCTCTTTTATGGAGATATTAGAAATATTGAATCTCTTTTAGTTCATTTTGATATTCAATATGAACAATATAACACCACATTCTTGGCAGTGGCCAAAGTCTCACTGACTCTTTTGGATATCTAACAAATTCAGGCTCTGTTAATAGGATCAAATATACTATTTTCAACATCTTTTGCTTTTTCATAATCGCTGAATGCCACAACATTTGAAAAATACTTCACATTTGGATGGTGTTTTCAAAGATCAAAACTCTTCATACACATTCTCTACTTGGATCACGCTAGCGTAATCAGCAAAAATGAACTG
>JAOYMU010000010.1:30289513-30306510 GCA_025802295.1 Psammodynastes pulverulentus
TCCAGAAGTTGTGAATTCTCCAACACTGGAAGTTTTTAAGAAGAGATTGGACAACCATTTGTCTGAAATGGTATAGGTTTCCTGCCTGAGCAGGGGGTTGGACTAGAAGACCTCAAAGGTCTCTTCCAAATCTGTTATTCTATTCTATTCTATTCTATTCTATTCTATTCTATTCTATTCTATTGCTATTCTATTCTATTCTATTCTAAGACCCTGCTGGATTTTTGGGCGAGATTTCAGAAGTGGTTTGCCATTGGCCCCTTCTAAGGGTTGAGAGAAAATGATTGGCTCAAAGTCACCTAGCTGTCTTTGTGCCTAAGGCAGATAATCACACAGAAGCTATGCTTAAAGGGTTTATCTTATTTTCAAGCCCTTAAGATGAAAAAAAAAAGTAAATAGGAAAACTAAGTGGCTAAGTATAAATCTATAAATGACACTTGGATGTTGGACTCACCATCTCATTATCCCTAAAATCTACTTCATGTTACTTTGGGATATTCATCTCAGAACAGCTTTATATAGTAATATTTTATGTTAAAGTCAGCACTCAACATAAACATAATTTTTCTTCTAGATGTTAACAATTAGCTTTTGGTTAGATAAGAGCCTTTTTTTCAGTTTTGCAAGACCTCTTGGTGCAGAGTAGCAGTTTTTGGATTGATACTGAGAGTTATAAAACTCTTATAATTCCACAATTTTCCATGACAACATGTGTGATTTAGATAAATATTTGTATGACTGCATACTGGTCCCTGAGAAGGTTATTATATAACTGTGTTGTATTGTATTGTTCATATTAATCACTTTGTTGAGATCTACAACAAAGTCTTAACGCAATCCACTTACTGTATTGTCTTTTCTGAATATCTATGCCACATAAAAATCAACCTGTCATAACCTTCTGTCTGTTTTGTAAATGATATTTTAACAAAATAAGTAATGACATTTTCAGAAATGATAGAAATGAACAAGACTATTTAGTATTTGAATATCATCAAAACATTCAGAGACTTTATGTTGAAGAGCCCAGCCGTACAGATCCTTTAAAAGTAGTGCTACAAATGCACAGGTGTTGTGTACAAAGTATCTGTTTTTGAATAGTTAAGGCAGCTGCATCTTGTTCCAGGCTTACATAGCAGCTGCTTAGGAGCTACTCCCAGCTGTCTCCACATGTATAGGCATGCACTGCCACTTTGCCTGACATTTCTCCCAGACTAATGCAAAGCTTTGTCATACTTAGAAGACCAGATGAAGAGTACTTGTTCTTTTACAATTATGTATGAGTATTTTGAGAGATTCATCAGGGATTGAAAAGAAGGAGCTAGAATTAAATTCTATATTTGATATTTTGATGTTAACTATCGTTAGTACAAACTGCATGTTTCTGAATTCAGATGTGATTGGGAACTGCAATTAGTTTAATGATAAAAGTGGAACCTTCTGGTACAATTTCCTTGCATGTGGAGAACTGGGACAGCAGAAGAAAAGTAGTGTGTCCACAGGGCTTTTTCAGGCTTGCCCTTTTAATGCCAAACATGATTTCTATAGACATATGCAAATTATTCTTTATTCACACTCTATTTGACTTACCTTAATTTAATTTTTCACATTATCACAGCTTTAAGCAACCTGTGCATTGTAGAACTCAGACAAAACCATGCAATCTAAGAAAGGACCAAATACCGTAACTTTTTAACTTGCATGTTCTGTGCCCCAAATAAAATTAAGTCAAGTTACTATTTCTTCAAGTGAGAAAACTTACTGCATGAAAATTCCAAAACTAAAATGTTCAGAACCAACATATGTAAACATACCCCATATTTACACAAGCAATGAATTTGACCTGAAACAATATACAGTTGTTAGTCATAACAAACTAGGGATGGGGGAGAGACAATGAAGCCCACACCTGTTTATAGAAATGATTTTTGGCTGTATAAATAAGCAGGGCCAGCTGGTTCATAATCATCTGATCATTTTGACTTATTGTTCATGAGCTTGAAAATGAATTTTGGAATTAGCAAAGGCTCATTTTATACTAAACTGTGGAAACGTGCATGAGAAATGTGGCATTACACAGATGCTCTATTAAGATAAGAAAAAAGCATCTCAATTCACCACAGATCTTTGCATCAAGCAGCATCAGAAATTAATGAGTACTTTTGAAAAAATATGTAATAATGTAAATGATGTGCATTATAGCTGCAACCTGCAAAACTATTTTCTGTTTTAAATTTCTGGAGAAAAAAATTGTCTCTTTGTTGATATCTTTCCCACAAATGCCTATTTATGCTATATGAATTATCATCCTTCACCCCAAAACTCCAGGGAGTATAGAGTGACAGTGTTGACAATGCCAAACGCTGAAGAAGATATTTAATTTCATTGTATGAGGTGCAATGACAATAAACTAACCTAAACTAAACCATTGACAAATATAGTAGCTTTCCTTTTACAGCTCAAGTCAGCTGATCTGTGTGCATATATAGGCAGAAATAGCCAAGAACAACTTTCAAAGCAGCTGTCTGAGCAGGAAATCTTATGATTCTTTTAGCAGTTGGAAGTCAGCTCTACCACATTTGAAAGAATATTTGAAGGGTTTATACAGCTCTATCAGTTATAAGTTGGGTTGGGTGCAGCCAGGGCTTTTTTTCTGCCAGAACGTGGCGGAACGGCGTTCCGGGACCTTTTCGGAGTCCATGTCACGTGGTCCGTCTCCACCAATCGCGCTCTATCGTTTCCGGTATATTTAGTGCAATAATGGGGGGGTGCGTTCCACCACCTTTCTTCGGCGAAAAAAAGCCCTGGGTGCAGCCATGGGCAAATCAAACTCTAAACACAAAATGGAATGCTTATGATTGCTACCCTTTACACAGACACCGGTTTCTGAAATCTTCACCTGCTCAAGGTGCATTTCTGTGTTTTGGCAAGAAGAAAATGGGAAGATGATGTAGAGCAGGATGGTTTCAATTAAATGTATTGTAAGTATTCACTTTGAAAATATATAAAATCAATCCCTCTTCAAAGTAATTCTATTTTATTTTTTATACTTCTGCATGCTAGGAAATATTGTTTTGGAATGCTTTTATAACTTTTTTCATTTAAATTTATATGAATCTTAATATGTGCTAATCTGTCATCATCAGATGGATGTGTTTAGATCGCTCTCTAATTTAACCCTTGGTATTTAAATCTAAGAACTGAAATCCATTAAATCCTTGCCTTACATTTTACAAACAATTGTCAGACAGTATCTACTTATTTATAGCAAGAGCCATATATGCTGTTTAAACAAGCAGAACAATATTTAAGAATAAGTTAGGGTTAACAACTCAACTTAAAAAGCATATTTTAGGGTTACGCTATTCTAAAGAACTGTAGAAACAATAGAGATTAATTATGAACAATTTTGTTTATTCCATTGGGTATAGCACATCTTGTTTGAAAGTTGTTAACATTGAACAGCAACTTGTATGATTCTGAAATCTGGTATTCAAGGAGATTTTTAAAAACAGTTTCTGTTTAGTATATTTATTTCCAATAGTTCTTTAGATATTATGTTTCTCCTCTGAGTCCAAGGCAGAAGCCAGATAGGGTAGTCTCTAGTCTTCCAGCTCTGATGTCTGAGTTTGAAAACTGAGGACACGCCTCCCTGGTAATGGTCCCCAGTTGAAAACCCAGTTACAGCTTGTGAAGACTTGTTTCTCCAGTGTGATGGCGATGGAATCCAGGAAAGCTTGTGGGACACTGGCTTCGAGTCTGCATTTTCCAGGCATACCGCCTTCAGGCTCTCCCGATGCAGAATCAGATTATGGAGCACTCCACTAGAAGTGCGGCCATGACAGGCATCAGTCAAAGAGATTTGCCGAGCGGTGACATGGAAATCACTATCACCCTTTATCCAACACTATAAACTGGACAAGTTCACTTCGGCAGATGCTGCATTCAGTGAACGTGTTCTACAGCAAGTTCATGTAGACATGGAGCTTCAGACCAGACTAGGGCCCATCCATAGGCCTTCCAAACTTTGATATATCCCAATCTGGCTTCTGCCTTGGACTCAAGAGGAGAAAGGGCGTTGGACTTACCTGAGATGCCCATTCTCTCGAGATCCAAGGCAGAAGTCAGTCCCACCATATAAACTGTCTGGTCTGCTGATTAGGATGATATTGTAGAGCCCTGGCTTCCTTGGAGATTACACTTTATTGGTTCCGTTCATGGACGGTTCACTCACTTCATCTGTGTTTCCAACTGGGGAGACGTGTCCTCAGTTTTCAAACTCAGTCATCAGAGCTGGAAGACTAGAGACTACCCAGTCTGGCTTCTGCCTTGGATCTTGAGAGAACGGGCTCTTAGGTAAGTCCAACGCCCTTTCAATGTTCAACATTGACCATTATTATTGGTAATCATTCAGTTGTGTTAATTATCCTCAGTTGAATGCCATATCAATTTATTTCTAAGTATATTGTTTTCACATCAAAGATTCATATTTTAGAATTTTATGTTCTTTTCCAGTAATACATAGCAATTTGTCTATAAGGACTCTATTTTTAAAAAACTAAGATTTACAATTGCTTTCTAGATTTGCTGTGGTAATTCATGCTGTGCATTTTTATGCCTACTGAATTATAGAAATGCATTTTGAAATATAACGTAGAAATAGATGATATCCTGCATATTGAGAATTTGAATAAGGTTTTTGTTGTGACCATGACAACAATCCTTGACCAGTGAGAAATCAATGAATTACATAGTTCTTGGGAATTATATGGAACATTTTGGAGATGGACATTTATAGTTCCTACATTTGATACGAGTATGAGACCTCATTGGAAGTGATAACACACTAGTTTATTTCTAGCTCTATTTATACGCGTGGCTAAGTTTATATTCATGAAGACTACCAAAAGCAGATCATATGAATTTTCAGAATAAACATTTATGTCCTTAACATATTTAAAAGTGAATTGTTCTTAATATTTATTTAGTCTATGATATCCTCCTCCCTTTGTCTTCTTGAACAAACAATGTAAAAGCATTTGTTTCTCATTAATAAATAGTTTAAGAGTGTTAGAAAACTTATATCTTTAATTTCAATTAGTAAAACTAATAAACTTCACACAATAATGAGTATACCTGATTTATTTTCATTAAAAATAAATTAAATAACCCTATACTTTACTGCTTAATAACTAAACAGCATTTAATCTAAAATAAAACAAGTAGTCGTACTTGGACTAGAACTGGGAAGATCCAGATTCAAGTATATAATCAGTCATGAAAGAACATTGGTGATCTTGTGGACAAAGCCCTTGTTCCTCTGCTTCCTCCAGTTCCACTGCCACTTTAGACATTGCTCCCCTCAAAGCTATTACCTTTGCTTCAGGAACCACCATCATCTGTCCTGTCTTGCGCAGGGCATTGTGCTTCCACCAAGCAGTATTCGCATTCTCCACAATCTGTAGGCTATCACTCCACACTCCAATGGCACAAGATAGGGCTCCTCCACCCACCCTCCTGCCTCTGCTCTGCTCCCTTCTCTGCAGCTGGATCCAGCAATCTCCCTTCAGATGAGGCTCCGCTTTCTGCCATGCTCATTGCATGTCATGGAGCTGTGCCCTTAACCAGTGTTTGTACCCCAGGCCATCAGCAACTGGAAGAAGCAGCAAAGGTCAGCTAGGAAGGTGGCAATGGTAGATAGAAGAATGCAGGGAGACCAAAGAGGGAGGGAGGGAGGTGGGAGAAATTGAAGCAGAGGCAGTTTCTGCAGGGCCGGACATGAGCGTGGGACACTGCAACAGTCATAAATGTGAATTAGTCATCAAGAATTTAAATTTCAATCATGTGACCAAGGGGTCACTGCAACAGCCAGAACTTTGAGGACCAGTCATGACTAGCATTTGTTCAACGAATCTGTAACTTTGAATTGCTGCAGAGCAAATGGACATAACAAAGACGATCATCTTTTTTAAATAATCTTTGAGTTTGCATAAAAATGTTCTAAGCCTAGTGGAGACCGAATGTGAGGAGGAACACCTGATACAGGCTGTGCCAAAATACTTCATGGAGTAGAAATTATTCAACAGATGCAGATGAACCAAAATGGCTTCCGCAAAGCTTCATCTGACTCACCTCTTAGCTTTTGAGAGGCATTAGCTATGTGCTAAAAAGATATGCCATGGATTAGTGAAGAATAGGAAGCAGGTAGTTAAATGGACAGTTTTCACGAGTTATGCAGTGAGTTGTAAATTTATTTGAATTGATGTGTTTAGTTGTTTTACAGATGACCCGAACTTCAGAGTAGGAGTCTAGGATTACTAATGACACCACTATTGCCTTAAGATAATGTCTGGAATCTGCTTGGATTCAACACCATTCAGTGGTTTGTAGCCTGTCCTGTCTTCCTTTCTATATCCTCCCTCTGTCTTTTCCTTCCTTCCTTCTTGCAACTGAATCTCAGTAAAGTCAAGTTTTTATACACTTAGCATAAAGTATAATTTTAAACATGCATACACATGCATAGTTACATAACTAATCATGTGAAGTGGATTTATGGGAAGGCAGGTAAAGGGGGAAATGTCTGTTTTACTGTCAGGAATGAAAATGTGAGAATTAGGTCAAGAATTTCAATATGTTTATCATAACATTCATAACGCACTCCATTTTTTCTTGTTTTCTAAGGTATAATAGTGACCCAGCTTGTTGTTGGAGATAAATTTTAACTGTGTTTTTCAATTATACTAAATGTGGCTTATTTATCAATATTTTTCAGAAATGTGGTATCAAACATTCATCAATTATCGTTAAAATTGAAAAATTCCAATGGTCAATAGAGCTTCAGTGGGTTCATTTTTCTACCTTAGGGTTCTTGGACATTAGGATTAAAAAAAAACATTTATTATTCCTATACAATCAGACCTCATCCATATTCACAGAATATAATTTCTTTAAAGTCTGAGGAATTACAAGTTACCCTCGTTTAGCAACTGTCTTGCTTAGTGACTATCTGCAGTTTTAACAATGATGAAAAAGTAACTATGCAACCAATGCTCACATTTATGAGGTTTGCAGGTCTGTAAAGCAAAGGAAAGCTGAAGATCATAAGTAGAGTTGCAGTTACGCTTACCAATCTCTTCACTTAATGATCAAATTGCCAGTTCATTTGTGATTACCAAATAAGGGCTACCTGTATAACAGATTTATAACCACAGCTGAGATATGCTGTAAAGCCCTTCCAATTCTGGCTATATCAGCTGTTTAAAAATTCAGGGAAGGAAATCAAATTGAGATAAGAAGTTTAAGTCTATATTTTATGTTACCCTAAGAAAGAACATTTTTTCTCATTGGACATTGTTTTGTTCTGTATGCTTGTAAGTTTGTTTTGAAACAAATATATGCATGTTACTGTTTACATTTTTAGGGTTTGTTTTGAAAGCACAGGTTATTATGTTTTTCTATTTTGCGTGTTTTTGTGCACATTATAACAGTCTTTTTACTTACATGATTTATAAAGAATTTCCACAATAGAAACAGCTTTAAGAAGACTGTGGGATCACTTCATGTTTAAAATACATTTCAGATGACAGATGCAAAATAAATCTCTCTGTCTCTCTTTCGTGTGCATTTCAAATAATACAGTGATGATACTGTATTCCTCTGAGGCTGAGATTAAATGAGGTCTTGAAATACTGCCTGAAGAAAGGTTAGGCTTTATTATTGCTCAAACATATTTCTATGCACAGATTTTCAAAATTCCAGTGTGCACTCATTTACTTTAATTCATTTTTCCATTCTCATGTTTCTGAATGACAGGATACTAAAGGAGCAGTGCCATATATGTTTGAGACAGCATTCTAAATTATCTTCTAACAGGGATGGTGCTTGCTTTAAGTTCTCTCTGGGGCTATGAAGATGATTCACCGAACTCTAATTGAAACAAATACATGAGAAAGAAAAATGCACTTTCTGGATTAATGGTGCATGGAGTTATATCCTCAACCTAATTTCCTCTGGGGTTTTTATTTTAAGTATCTTCACAAGCTGACAATTCTAGGGGGCAATTTTCTTCATATACATATGAATTAAGTGAATTACACTTTAAAAGTAATTATAAATAACAAGATAATTTTGTAATGTCTATTGTAGCCATACGGAATGAATCTGATAATTGTATTAGATTTTTATTTGTATTTGTGTACAAAATAAGATAGCTTTTTCTTGCTCCTTCCAGGTATGAGAAAATTGGAATATAATTCCTGAATATTTAGAAGTCTTAAATTGCTCAGACTGATTGCTGCTGAATTTCCATTTATGAAAGACATTGATGCATCATTTTGTGGAAACAAGTATAGGTAGTTCTTGACTTGCAACAGTTCATTTAGTGGCCATTCAAAGTTTCAACGGCACTGAAAAAAATGACTTATGACCATTTTTCATGGAGATGTTGTAGCATCTCCATGGTCATGTTTTACATTCAAATGCTTGAAAACTGACTCGCATTTATGACAGTTACAGTGTCCTAGAGTCACATGATCCCCTTTTGTGAGGGGATATGACAAGCAAAGTCAATGAGAAAACAAGATTCACTTAACAACCGTGTTACTAATATAATAACTGCAATGATTCACTTGACAAATGTGGTAAGTCGTAAAATAGGACAAAATTCACTTAACAAATTTCTTAACAGCATAAATTTTGGATTCAATTGTGGTCATAAGTTGAGGACTACCTATACTTTGATTGTACAGGTAGCTCTTGATTCAGCCCTTGACTCATTAGTTTTTTAACAACTGTTTGAAGTTTTAACGGCACTCATATTTATCACCATCACAGTGTTACATAGTGACATGATTAGAATTTGGGTGCTTGGCTACTGACATGTATTTACAACATTTGTAGTATGTGATATCATTTGCAACCTTCTCTGGGCCTCCAACAAGCAAACTAACACTGTTGGAAATCATCTTCAGAAAAACATCATTTCATAAAGCAGATTTTTTTTTATGATCCTATAATCATAAGATTCAGGGTGGAGTCGGGGCAACTGAATGAAGCTGAGCATTCCTGATGCCTACGTGGACCTTCACAAAGCAGAATATATACTATTTATTTGCTAACAAACGGAAATAAAATTAACTTTTGATCATGGCTTGAGAATGATTATAAGATTAAATAGGGAAAAAGTCAAAAACAGGGCAGAAAGGCCTCAATTTCCTGTACATATAATTTGCGTATAAGTATTCTCTTGAAGTATTATGATTAATATAACAAGAGGGCAATCCTAAATGATAACAGTTTCATCCCTGGGGGAATCACACTTTTCCAGGTCAAGGAATTGAATTAGCTACGATGTGCAAATTTGTGCCTATAGTAAGGAACAAAATTTGAAGTTATCCACTCCCAAGTTCTTAAGAACAATATTCAATTCCTCGTTGCATTTCCATTGTAATCTTGATGCTGAAGCCAAGTTGCATGTCAGTTGAGGTTTCTGTGAGGATTTTCAAATTAAAACACTGGTTAAAATTAAAACTTGGGGGCGGAGAATCTTTCCCATTTCATCCTTGCTGACCAGTTTCACTCCTAATTGGAAAAATGTATATCCTCCATGCATGTACTTTGGATTCCCAGCCGCAGCATTCACCACAAGAAAGGTCATAAAGCCTCTTTGGGAAAGTTGTGTTGTTACTTGAACAGTAGAATACTTGGTTAGTGTGGATTTCTTTCAGGTAAATTTGGGCTTCTAGTTTGTTATTTCCTCTGATGAAGATACCCAGCAAGCATATTGTGTTGTTGGCTTCTTCTTATTTTGTTTTAGGTTTTAGTCACTGATGCACACGGTTTTCTCATGAGATTGTCAATTTTGCTTTAAGGCTAAAGAATTAGTAATCAACTAAAGGAATGTAAATGAAACGGACTTGCCTGCAGAATTGGCTTTGAAATAGGAACATGCAGCAAAATGAGATTTATTCCCTTGCTTGGTGAGAGTCTAATAAATTTTTGCTGCTCTGTTCTTTTCTTTACTTGTTGGGTGCAGGGGCCAGGAAGTGCTCCTCATCTGACTTCTTCAGCTGCTTAGGTGATGCCTATGTTTGATCAGCCTCATGTGATTCCTGGACTTCTCTCTCCCGAGGATGATATTCCACAGGCTCACCAGAAGTAGCTTCTTTAAATTCAGAATTTAAATACTGAGTCTAGGTCACGGCATTTCTCCTTTTGTGAATTTTATTCCTTTGAAAATGTTGGTGATTTTTTCACATGTCTTTTCAAGTTGTTGCTTTTTATTATGATAGAGGTATCATGTATGTTTCCTGCCAACCTAGCAGTTCGAAAGCAGGCAATTGCAAGTAGATAAATAGGTACCACTTCAGTGGGAAGATAACAGTGCTCCGTGACCCACACTGGCCACATGACCACAGAAATGTCTTTGGACAGCACTGGCTCAACGACCTTGAAACAGAGATGAGTACTGCCCCTATGTTCAACAACTAGCAGTGTAAAATCTGCAGGGACTCCCTTTACCTTTTTATCATGTATGTAACAGATTCATACTTTAGGTTTCCTATTAGATGCTCTATCATAATATCATGAATGCTTAATAAATTGAAAACATGATTTAATACCTTAGATAACATTACAAAATGGAAACTAGTTTATAAATGAAAAATGAGTGTCCCTATAAGCTATTTCTTATTATTCTAAAAACTTAATAAGTAGTATCTACTTGGATATAAATTAAAAAGATATTAAGTACCATGTAAATATGACTATGGTGCTTTTGATAATTTGTGGTGTTACCAAAGCAACACAGAACAAATGCACAAATATAGTAGGTTTTAATAGTATCTTTTTTTATTGCATTGGCATGTTTTGCTGCTTTTTTGTTGCTTATCTAATTTCTTTGTAGTCTGCCTTAGTTGACTGACTCCAAATTGGACTCGGTACTATATACTTTATTTGTATTGTCCTCTGCTGCATGTCTAATCCTCATAGCATTTTATGTATCTGCTTTTCCTTCATAGTACTGATCTTTAGAAACTGAGCTATTAAAAAAATGAGTCCCAGTAATAAGTTCTAAATAAAGAGGCTGCAATAATTCTAAATTATGTCTGCATATTATAATATCTTCTGCCATTTGGAATACTACCTCACATAGTTCTGAAATATTGCTAAGATTTCTATGGCCTTTACTTGCTCAGATTTTCATTTAGTATCCCTACACTATATGAGTTTCTGGTTTATGCATAGCCTTTGGTAAAAGTAATGACCCTTGATTGCTGACCCTTGATCATAGAAACTCGAGAATGATTTGCTGCTTTGTTATTATTAGTTTAGTGTGAATATCCCATTTGATTGATGAGATCTATTAGAGTGGGCAATTATCTTCTTCCCCTTTTTGCCTGAGTTGATTTTAAATATAGCTCCAATTTTAGAAGGACGTTCTAATGAATGGTGCAAGACTTCAAGTAATTCATGTCCTTAGAATTATGTTCTTCCTTAATATGTGCAGTTGTTAAGCTTATCCCTTTTTCACTCTAATATGCATTTCTCTCATTTTCATAGTTTTGCTTCAAAGTATTGAATTCGGCTATTCATTAAGATTTCTTGGCTATTTGTTTTAGTTAAGTACAGTTATTAAAAAGGCCTGTTCTTAGCCTTGAATACCTTTGGCAAAATTCTTCCTTATTCAAACATAGGAATGTGTATCATATCATTCATATAGTTTTTGAAATATGGCAGATATTAGTAATTTAAAGAAATGATTAAATTTTGTATTAAGTTTCATTAAAATAGTTGATACAATCAGATGATTTCACATCAAATTTAAGACTGTATTTCTGTACTTCTTTTAATGCATAAAAATTCAAATTCAGATCTCTATTGTTATGCGCGTATGTTTATTTATTTATGTTTATATTTGTTGATGGTAGTGATTTTTACAAAGCTGAACTAAAATGCCCATGCTCACAAGAATTTCCAAATTTGAATCACGTAAAGAACATTCAGAAAATCCAATTTATTAAGCATTTTCACCTGGTATTTTAGTCACAATCTTATATTTATTAGACCATTTTAAATTATCCTTTATTTTTACTGCTATGCTGTAATGTACAAGTACGAGCGATTAATTATTCATAGTCAAAATATTCACATAAAATAATCAATATCATGATTATAATTCAGGTGTTGAGCTGTTAAGACAACAGACCGTCAAGCATATCTAAATTATGAGGTTTATGAGATCTCGAATCAGTCAAGTCATGGACCATACAAGTTTGAATTTCAGCATACTAAACAAGTCGGAAGCAGTTCATAATCAAAACCAGGCATAGCTTAAGATCCAAGGCAGAAATAGAGTCATAAAGCAAGAACATGTACATCGTTAAAGTTGAGGAGAAACAGGAATAAGGAAAAGGAAGTAAAGCCAGTTATTCAGAATTAAGAGTAAGATTAGGGCAGGGCTTTATATGATTTGGTGAAATAAATTTAAAGCTTGGACCATCTTCCAGGCTATTTATTCAACAAGCCAGACATATATAGTCTTATAACCACAATACTCTGTTGGTCCAAATAAAGTACCAAAAAGTTTCCTACCTAAGTCATTGCCTCTTTTTAATTCTTTATTATTCCTTTATATAACTTGCATTTTTAGAATATATCTGGTCTTTTATGTTTTTCAAGTTATATAAAGGAATAATAAAGAATTAAAAAGAGGCATGGAATTAAAATGTAAAAATATAATTTGTATAGTTGTGAACTTGATGTGAATCCCCTTCATCCCTGGCACTCACGCCCCCTGGAGACTGCTATCCTGTAGTCTTTTTGCAAAGATCAGCTGTATGGAGCACATAGGTTAGATATCTCATATATTATCATCCTCAGTGAAGTGAGTGATGCAATGGATGCCTGGAAGCTGAAGGAATCTAGGTAAGGAACAGTAGATTTCAACGGAATCCTGGTAAGACAGAGTGATTGTGGGTGGGCCCCTCTGTAGCCAGGATCTTATCATCTTTCGTCTTGGATGGGATTGCACTCTCAGACAGACCATTGCATAACCTGGGGATCCTCTTGGGCTCACGGCACCTATTCAAAAAGCAGGTCAGATTTGCCCAACCCTGAGTTGTGCACCAATTATGCCCTTTCCTAGACAGGGAGTCACACTCAGTCATTCATGCCCTGGTCATTTCCCGATTGGACCATTGCAATGTGTTCTACATAGGGCTACCCTTGAAAAGTGTCTGGAAGCAGTTGCAGAATGCACAAATAACAGCTATACGTTAACTTAATAACACCCATCAGTTCCGTGAACTACACTGGGTATCAGTTTGCTTTCAGGTCCAATTCAACATGTTGGTTGTCATCTATAAAGTCCTATATGGCATAGAACCATGTTACCTACTGACTTCATGCAATCTTATCAGCTGGTCACACTTGATCAGGCAATGAAGGTATGCTACAGACCCCATCAGTCAAACTATTTCGAATGGCAGGGTCTATGAGAGCCTTTTTTCCCACTGCCGCTTTGTGGAACATCCCGTGGAGGTGAGGCAATCCCTCAATCTTTTGACCTTCTGCAAAGGGATCAATGCCTTTGTATGGGAGGCATAGAGGACTACGCAACCCTGGAGCTGGCAAATCCCTTGAAAGCCCTCCACCTGTAATACTCCAATGTTAAATGACCATCATAGGATTTTTCCCATTTTTATATTTAATCGTCATTATTCTATAATTTTAAAATGGTTAATCCTAATTTAATTTTTAATTTTAATGTTCATTTTATGTTTTTATTTATCAGTTATATTATATTGTACATTGCTCAGAGCCCCTCTTTGAGGAAGAGGGGTGGTTTAGAAATACGATATGTAAATAACTATAAATAAATATGGACAATCTCCCGTTGTCACCTTATCTGGAGAGGCTCTGAAGAACTCTTCTATTCACCAATTCTTCAGTCTTTGCTGCAGT
Organism: Psammodynastes pulverulentus; assembly: GCA_025802295.1. Taxonomy (NCBI): domain Eukaryota; kingdom Metazoa; phylum Chordata; class Lepidosauria; order Squamata; family Psammodynastidae; genus Psammodynastes; species Psammodynastes pulverulentus. The sequence goes on from JAOYMU010000010.1 coordinate 30,303,476, forward strand.
TGTTTGCATTCTTCATAGTGACATGGAATTTGCCATGCCTCTCAAAGTCTCATAAGAATTGTATTTTTGTGGGATAGATTGTAGTTTAATTTAGCTATTTAACAACATCCAAATAGAGCAAGAAGCCCAAGGTGGACATATAAGTGTAGAAAAAGTCTAGAAAGAATTACCTGATTCTCAATATTTACTCAGGATGTAAGTCTTTACTACAAGAAAACATGGCCATTGATCTTACCTGTATCTTAATGGTTAAATCTGTGGGTATGAGCAATAGAAAACAAATTGTTTACAGGTTGTTAAATTTAAATCACAATTAAAGAACAGATAGTGAACAAATCTCAAAAAATAAAATGATTTTATACACAAAAAAGATACTAAGAAGAAGGAACTGATAACACGGAACAAGAACAGGAACCAAGGCAGCTGGCAAAGTTGAGAGGCTTTAGATTTTTAGAACAAGCACAAAATGAGGTCAGAAACTGATATTAAATTGACAGACGGGGCTACCTCGAGGAATAAAGAGAAGCCAAAGTTGAAACAAATGATCTTAGTCATGTTTATCAGGAAGTAGATCACTATGGAGCTTTTTAAGGCCAAGAGTTTCCAGCTATTCATCTAGATCCAATTAGTATTGTTTCAGAAGGAATGCACACAGCAAGTGTTTCTCACTATTGTCAGCGCTTATGAGCTGAAAAATGCAAGAGAACAGGGGAAGCAAGAAGAAAGAGCAGAAAATATCTTAAGATTGGAAGCAGGTTCTTTGAGTTGTTGCTCCGGTTTTATGGAATCAGAGTACCAATAATATAGAAGGTAAATTAACTGCTTTAAGAATTTACCTGCTAAAACAGGGGTGTCAAACTTGTGTCACCACAGTATTATCATGTGACGTATCATGACTTTTTCCCCCTTTGCTAAACCGAGTGTGGGTGTGGCCAGCATATGATGTATCTGGCCAGTGGACCACGAGTTTGACAGCCCTGTGCTAAGAGATTTTTGTTCATATTTTTGCCCTGAGTTGTATGTTTTGCTTAAAAGTAACCCTTCAACAATTTTTTCCTGCACATTTAGTTATATCCTTTAAATCAGGGGTGTCAAACTCATGGCCCGTGGGCTGGATGCATCAGCCACGCCCACACCCATTTTAGCAAAGGGGGGGAGTTGTGATACATCACGTGACAACATGTCGTGAGTTTGACAACCCTGCCTTAACTGAAATCCTTTTCTTTCCAAGACAAAATTTTTATATTTATTTATTTTTATTCCACCTTAATTATTTTTACAAATAACTCAAGGCAACAAACATATTCAACATACCTTCCTCTTATTTTTCCCAAAATAACAATCCAGTGAGGTGAGCTGGACTGTGAGGAAACTGTCTGGCCCAAAGTCATCCAGCTAGCTTTCATGACTAAGGTGGGACTAGAACAGGGGTGTCAAACTCAATTTCACTGAGGGCTGCATTAGGGTTGTGTTTGACCTTGGGGGGGCAGTGTGGGTGTGACTTCTTTCATGTCAGGGCACCTGTGGCGGCCCGAGAGCTCTGTCAGCAAAAACAGACTCGCAATCTCTGGTTTTGGCTGCAACGGCCTCTTGCAACCTTCTGCCAGCGAAAATGGAGCTTGTGAGAGCCATTGTTTTCTCTAGCTGAGAGTTGCAGGAGGCCATCCCAGCCGAAAATGGAAATTGGGAGCCCGCTTTCACTGGCAAAGGCACCGTGGACCAGTCCTTTGCTGTTTCCAGGACAGTCCCGCAGGTCAGATCTAAGTACCCCATGGGCCAGATCCGGCCCCCGGGCCTTGTGTTTGACACCTGTGGACTAGAACTCAGTCTCTGGTTTTCTATCCTGATACCTTAATAACCATACCAAATTGACTGTTTCTGTGAGACTGTTATATGAGATTCCTATATGAGAGTGCTATGGAAATTATTCCATATTCCATAATATATTTTATGATCATTGCAGTTCCATGCAATATGTCTTATCACAAACATCAGGCTTCTTTCAACCTGTTTGAGTTATTGACCTTAAAACAGTTTGCATTCTTTTTTCCTGACTAGATTTCTTTTGATAGAAATCTGGAGGAATTGGTAGGAATATCAAAGACACTGAGGCACAATTAAGTCTGTGTTCCGTATATGGCTACTGTATCTTAAACTATAAGGTGATCAGACATTAAATATATTCTTGATTCCATCATAATCTGAAGAAAATCGCATTTAACAATTCAATTTAAGGCGCTACCACCCATTTCTTTAGCTTTACTTTTCTCTCCAAAATGATTTAAGAGAAAAAGTCTATATTTAAAGCTTAATGCCTCTGAGACAGTAAAGTCATCTGGCCAGAATGTCTTTCATGTGAACAAGTCTGGAAATTAATCTTCCTGCCACAAGCACAAGGTGTATGATAACCTAACCCAGGACCATTTTAGTATGCTCCACTTTTTTTTACTGATTTTTCATTCAGATGTGAACATAATCTGATCAAAGAAATGTTAAATTAGTTCCATTGTGCCCTTTTCTGTCAGTTGGCTGTGAATTTATGAACAATAAATAACTTCTGAGGAGAGGAGACTTGAAGAGCCTTCTGTAGCTCGGTTAATATAAATGAAGTCTGTTTAATCTGGCCATTTTGAATTCTGGGACATTTTAAGTAGAAATATTCCTTTAAGAAATTATAATGAAGATCCTAACTAGTTTTATGTGCTGTATGTCATTACTTTGACAGATGGATTCATAGTCTATTATTCTATTTCCGGAAGATAACCAACAGGAAAATGCTAGCATTTGTAAGCACAGCATAAAGTCGTTGTCTTTCTAGTTTTTTATTCTAAGCACTGGATTTTGATGACTTAGACTTTGATTATGATCTGACAGGTTTTGCCTAAACCTGTTCGTAATTCACAGGCCATATCTGGTAATGAATGATAAGATTCAGCAAATATAATTAATATCCTTTATGAAAGTCTTCAAAGTATCCCAGACCCAGTGCTGTGTGAAATACACAGCAGTCCCCGATTACAAAGCTGTAGAAAAAT
>JAOYMU010000010.1:30371634-30381757 GCA_025802295.1 Psammodynastes pulverulentus
GCGGGGGGCGCGTTCCGGCACCTTTCGGCGCCGAAGAAAAGCCCTGATCCTTGCACTCTGAAACAGATGATGTTCGGAGCCGATGCAAACGACCATCTGCTGCTTATGCTAATTAGGCTGTATTGAAGCTGCAACAGGCTTTTTCCTGTTTGCTGCAAAGAGGTAAATTACTGGTGGGTGGGGCTTCTGCAACATTCGGTGTATAAGATGCACTCAAATTTTCACTCGCTTTTGGGGGTAGAAAAAGTGCGTTTTATACTCCGAAAAGTTCGGTAATTATTTTGATGGTGAACACGAAGTGCAGGAAGTGTTGCCCTGACATGAACACATACACACACAAATAGATCTTGCATCACAAATGCACTTTTGAAAACTCTTAGATTTTTCTGTGAAGAACATACTGCCCATTTTAGTTGATCATTTTGAGAAATACAAATCAACAAAGACAAAATACTTCAGTTTGAAATTTTACCTTCAGTTACTATAGAATTGAATTCACACTTGCTTGAAACTACTTTTTTTCTCTCTGCTGTTTTCCATTTCTATGAATATCTAGTATACTGAATTCTTCTCTAATCCAGGTAGTTGCTGTTTTTTGAAGCCACAGGTTGCTAACCAAGCTAATCCTCTAATGGAATGATTTATTAAAAGTGAGCTTCTCCAGGAAAATTCTTATTCATAGCAGTCTTTGCGTATAAATCAAAGCTGCACTTGTAAGATATGACTGTTTGCACCTGAAAGTGCTGCAATTTGTAGAACCCCTAATTCACATTGCAGGTGCTTGACTTTCACTAGTATCTTGTGCCAGTACTGATCATGTTTAGTCAAACTGCATGCATAATTCCCACTCCACTCAGAAGTTTATTTCCACAATGCATAAGGAAACTTGCATGTAACAATGAAGTGTGACAGATAAAGTGAATAGTTTATCACAAGTTAATTATGTCCCAGTTTCTGACATCGCCAGTAAGGGCTTCTTAATGAATATACTACCTATGTTTGGGTTTATTATACTGAAACAACAATTTTGTTGATTGTGAAATGCAACATATGTAGTATAATGGTTAATATGTTGGAATGGAATGGGAAGATCTAATCATGATCTATTTATGTTATATAAGGTAACTTAAGGCCAATCATTCTAACTCATGGGAATGTTATAAAATGAGTGGAAAATCTACCGGTATATGCACAGCCTTCATCTCATAACATGACAGTTACATGTAATAACATGTAAATAATTTCTCAAAATAAGTCCTTCCCACTGTTGTAATCCATCCCTCAGATATAGGTCACCACTCTCTTTGAAAGACCTGAAGGGAAATTAAAAAATAAAATAGCTGCCTGCATATTCACAACAGCAGTACAGTATTCAATATTATGCAAAGCACCATGGATATAAATTCTTCAGTGACAACAGCTATAATTTTTTAAATTATGTTTTAGCAACTGTTATTGAAACATTGACTGCTTATGGTGGTGTAATGGCTGATGATGTTCTATACTCATAATGTTAGATACAGGCAGTTTATTTGATTAAATGATACACGGTGGGAATTCTCTTGGCTGTGATGCTCTTGTTAATCAATGCACTAGGACTAAACTAATTATTGTAAAGAAATCTTCAGGGGATTGTTCGGTCAAAAATATTCTGAGAATTCATTCTTACTTGTTTTGGCCGTCTATAATGTCATTATGAAAGGAGGAACTTTACAATTTTAAAATTATAGTTCCTACTTAATATTTTGCTCTTTTAAAATCTGGGGAAGAAGCTGAAATTTTCAATGCCCATCTTCTGTAGGATCCTACCATTTCCCGTAGTATCACCTTCTGCCCCATCAAAGCATATTCTGAAAAATATTCAATATTGAAATTCAACATAATGCAAGCACAAGAAATAAAGTCAAACTTTAGAGCTAATTTTAACAAACTTAGATGATTCCTATTATCCAGGAATAGAAATATTTAAAAAGTCTGAATTTTTGTCAGTCTTACATAACTTTCAGCTGTTTTCATTGACCACAAACAATGCCCAATGGGCACCTAGGCATTCCCTCATTGGCAGCATAACTCATAAATGTAGAAATCTGCTTTTGAATAAATTCTTCAAGCTGTTCAGTTGTCACAGCCGCAAAATAAAATTTCCATTAGTAAAAGGAAATTTTCTTGAGCCACGTACAAGGCAGTATGATTAGGTCCAACATGTAGATTTGTAGAGGTGTCTATCTTGGTGAATTGGATTTTTAACAGACATGCCATGTACAAAAAATCAGTTAAGGCTTAGTTGTTTTACGCATATTCACAATATTTAATACTGAACACTAACTACTATTGTTCAAAAATGGAGTAATATAAATCAGGTATTGGGAAAATTTAGTAAAGGATAGAATCAGGAAAATATTTTATTGGTTGAATTTTACCAAGATGTTTTTTAAAAAAAAAAAAGATTATTTACAATGATAAATTGTACATTGGGATTGCCAAACAAAGCTTAGTATTTGCACAGAAGATTCAACTAAATTAAGTCTGTAAATCCAAAAATGAGATCACTGGACTGTATTATATACACTTTGAAATAGCTGGATTATACTAGCTGTGAGTAAATCACATCTCAGCAATGTCAAGGTATGTTTTGTGTGGTAATTTAAGGTGAAGGATTTTAATAGTCTGCTCAAGGATTGTATGTCTCCCCTAAACGTCTACAGCCTGTCAAATATGGAATTAAAGATATGTTATTCAATATTATATATTCATAGAAAATAGTATTCTTGAGGAATATTGTCCACAAAAAAAATCTAGGTTTCTACTTAGGTAAAATATTAACTGTAACATTTCCTGCTCAAACATTATAATTGCTCTAGGGAAGAAAAAAATCCCTTGTTCACTGTCAGGGGATTAATGCTTACTGTTGCTATATGCATTATTTATTTTCTTTTTACAAACTCATGGATGCTATCCTGTCTTAAACACTGACTGCTTTGATATGCATTCTTTTTGGAATTTACTTATAAACAACCTTCCTGGTAAATAACTGAGAGGCTATATATAAAGATCATAGTAAATACATATTGTTTGATATTGGAGAAAATAATGGTTATTTCTACAAATTTCTACAAATATTGATATAAGAATGTAAAAATTAAAAAGTATATATGCAGGAGTATTGAACACTAGCATCAGAACACTCAAGTGAATATAAAAAATATTGTGTAAGTATAAAAATGCATAATTCTTTTTTTGAGCATAAATAACTTTTTGTGAGCTCTTGAAAGAGAAGTAACTCACCTAATAGGTGGACTAGCAAAGAATCTAGATTTTTATCCGCTGTCACAATCTAACAGGAAATTAATATGTTAAAATCAATTAATTGTACTTATTCTTTTCCTGAAACAAGGTTATGTAAACATTACACTATATATCTTGATATTGTAGAATCTCTCTTAAGTTATTGTAATAAAGACTGAATGAACCTTTAAATTAACACACATAGTACAGAATAGATTCAGATCAGTCTTACAATCAACATATCTTCCTTTGTCAATGGTAGAAGATTCAAATAAATTGGACCCATGGAAATGAGTTGTTTTATTTTTAAGTTCAGGATCATCAATAAAAAATGAAACAAATACAATTGTATGTTAAGAATACAATAACTAGAGTTATATTACAGTAGATTAGTTGATTCTAGTATTATTGGAAATGATATACTCTTCCCAATACAGAAGTCTATGGGGTACAGATTTTCCCTATCAGTTAAAGAGCAAGACATATTAATAAAGAAATGTTGATTTGTCTTTTCTGGTGAAACTACAATGGAAGCTGCTGCTGCTGTGAGAACTGTGCTAATATCTCCAGCTCAGTAGATGTGTAGCTTTGGACCAAAGTCTAAAATAATTTATAGATTTAATAAAAATCATAATATGTTTTAAAATAGGAGTTAAGAAGTATACATATCATCTATAAACAGTTTAAAATGAACAATTCATGTACCACATATATAGCTTTCAAAGGAGTCACTTTCAAAGTGAGACGGGCAGCATATAAATTAAATAAATAAGTGTTTGAAACTGTTTTTATAAAAAAAGGATGATCATTCATAATCTTCTGGGAACCTGTGAAGACCTGGCTATTTCAGAAAATATCTGGGGACTGAATCTGGATAATCTGGGGATGTTGTTCAGCCATAATAAATTGAATTATGGGTAGAGACGATTACTTCAGGAGTAACACTGATAATATATCTGCCCTTGATTGTCCAAGTGATTCTATCAAGGTTCTTTCGCAATTGAGAGACGCTGTTGGAATCTGAATGGGGAAGAAAAGGCTTTGGCTTAGTCCTAGCAAGACTAAGTGACCGTGGGTTTTAAGACTCAGCAGATCTGGAGATTTCCCACTTTTTTGAGTCTGGATTGTTTCCCCAAAACGTGTTGTTTCGAAATTTGGTGTTCCTTTGGGACTTACAGTTCATGTTTTAAGGAACAGATAGCAACTTTGACCTGGAAAGCCTTTAGCAAAAAGCTAAAGATTTTGATTTTAGAAAGTTTAAAGGGACTAAGAATCCCAATAAAATTAGAATATTGAAACATAAATGGTTGCAGTGTCCTTGGGTCATGAATGGCTGCACTCATCTGAAAAATGTGAATACACCTTTTACAGGTACTTCTTGACTTATGAACACCATTGAGCCCAAAATTTATGTTGCTAAGTGAGACACTTGTTAAGTGCCCTATTTTACGACCTTTCTTGTCACAATTGTTAAGTGAAGCATTCCAGTGGTGGAATTATTAGCACGGTTGTTAAGTGAATCTGGCTTTCCCCATTGACTTGTCAGAAGGTCGCAAAAGCTGATCATGTGACCCCAGGACACTGCAACTGTCATAAATATGAACCAGTTACCAAACATCTGAACTTTGATTACGTGACCATGGGGATGCTGCAGTGGTCATGAGTGTGGAAAACGGTTATAAATCACTTTTTCAGAGCTGTTGTAACTTTGGTCACTAAATGAACTGTCGTAAGTCAAGGGCTAGCTGTAACTTAAATAGCTTAAGTAACTATGATGAAAAAAAAACCTATAATTAAACAGACATTAACAACAGATGCATTGTCAGCCAGTCCAGCTTCTGAATGCTCTTTAAGAATAATGTATTGCAATAGTCTACCTGGGAAATGATTAAGATATGAGTAACCATGAACAAAGCTTCCCAATCCAGGAACATGCAAATTTGCATTCAAAATGGATTTGTGCAAAAGCTTTCCTGGACACAGTTGCCATGTGTTCTTTAAAACATGAACTGTAAGGACCACCAAATTTTCAACCAACATGGTTTAGGAAAAGGATATTTCATTGGATCTACAAAAGAAATTGGCTTTTAAAGTTGTGGCTTTAAAATTAAAAGGGAAATACTAATGAAGTACTAATGAGAAGAGCCTTGGTTGCGCAGTGGTTAGAGTCCTGTACTGCAGGCTACTTCTGCTGACTATCAGCTGCCTGCAATTTGGCAGTTCAAATGCCACCAGGCTCAAGGTTGACTCAGCCTTCCATCCTTCCAAGGTGGGTAAAATGAGGACCCAGATTGTTGGGGGCAGTATGCTGACTCTGTAAACCGCTTAGAGAGGGCTGTAAAGCACTATAAAGTGGTATGTAAGTCTAAGTGCTATTGTTATTGCTATAATCTAAGAGAATGACCTGGATATTTTTTCCTACTGGATTTACAAAAGAGGGGAGGAAGGGGGGAAATTTTCTCTTTATATATCTTTGTATATTTAGGATTTGCATGAAGTAATGTCTCATTTCAGTGATGGAACTGTAAATTTTGCACTGTAATAGAGTTATAGCTCTTGTAATGCCCCTTTCTCTTTGTTACTGTATGGCAGAATGCCTGTATAACAGGACTGCTCTAAATCAATAAATAATAACTTCAGCTTCTCAAAAGAAGACGAATTCATCAGTGTGATTTTTGATCATTGAACAAACTGCGTGGGAGGAATTGCTTCTGTTAACGAAACATCTATGTGATAGAATATTTTTATTTTATTTTATTTTTATTCAATAGCATAGTCACTGTGTTTTGTACTCTGCTTCTAAGAAAGAATTCTGATAATCTCATATACATTTAACTAACAGTAATTTCTAGTTGAATTTAAGTGAACTGGAAAAACATTACATTGATATGTGCAAGTTAAAGTACTAGCAAAATTTCATTCTTACGCTGATTGGCTTCTGTTTATTCTCCCATTTGATGATGGTATTTGAATTGTATAGACATTCAAAGACAACATCTTTCTAATGCCCTCTTTTTCCCTTCTTTTTCTATTTTTTCTTTTAGCTCAATGAATCGGCTAAGCAGCTTATTGAGATGGACAAGACCAATGTAGCTGCTGCAACTGGCAGTGATGTCCCTTTGCCAGTTGACACTAACCTGGCAGTGAGCACAGCCCAGTGCTGCACACTAAACAGTGCTGGAGCAGTCAGTGCCATTCAGCGACATATTGACGGCAAGAAGAATGCCAAGAAGCGCCACTCCTTCACTGCTCTCAGTATGACCCACAAGTCCTCCCAGGCCTTGAATAATAGGCATTCCATGGAGATTAGTGCTCCTGTTCTGATAAGTTCAAGTGACCCCCGGGCTGCGGCCCGAATTGGAGATGTGGCTCATCTCTCCACGAGTGCACCAGTCCAGGTAAACTTTTTATTAACCACAATACTCAGTCAACAATCGGAGAGATCAGATTGAACTGACTTCATGTGCTTTGGCTATTAAATTACAATAGAGGAATTGAGTGTCCCTAAATAACATTACTTTTCCTCCTCCTTCTCCTCCTCCTCCTCCTCCTCCTCCTCCTCCTCCTCCTCCTCTCATTTTTTAAAAAAGAACAGAAAACATAAATCCGTTAAGAAGAAAAAAAGTTGAAATAAATCCATTCTATCATTTATTTTCATTTGTAGTGCTAGGAACTCTTCCCCACTTTCCCCCAGAAGCAAAATCATCATATGCTGATCATCCCATAGAAAAAGACAAACAGTCAAAGCATTGTTCAGGAATTGCCCTGAGGAAAGAACAGAGTGCCCAGTTGACTTTTATTGGGGATTTGTCTGTGTAGTGTGTTTTCTGTGTGATACATGCGACATGATAGGATTCTTAATGCGCTTGTTAACCTTTATTATCAATACATTAACAATTCTGTAGTATTGTTGGATCGTAACACTAACATTGTGATTCACCAGCCTCATTTCATTGTGTTCTTCTTGGGGGTTTTGTGCATTACGCTTACAAGATTTGTACCTGTTCAAATAATCATTAGTTTTCACATTCTACTGAAAAATTCTCATACAAGCAGTTGGGGATACTTCCTAAAAAACCCTTTTGGCTCTATACAGCTAAGTGACACAAATCTGTTTTTGTTTTAAATACATTGTAAGAAAACATCTGTTGATAGAGTACCATACTTTGGGACATTTTTGGAGACTGAGCAGATACATTTGTCTTTTCTCAAAATCTGAGACCTAATATTAGCATCAAAGGCTTCTTAGTTCTATCATTAATGGCTTTTAAGCATTTTTAAAAAGATTTGTGTTTATTTTCAGTGGAATGATATGGATTTGTTTTGACGTTATTCTTTAAGTGGTATTTTAGTTATTACACATATTTTGTGCTTTGGTTCTAATTATATGAGATGATTGATAGATTGATAGATTGATTGATAGATAGATAGATAGATAGATGGATGGATGGATGGGTGGGTGATAGGTAGATAATGCTTTTATTTAAGTGCTTACAGAGAGCCAGTTACTGTATAGCGGTTAAGGTGCTGGATTTGGAGTAGGAAAGTCCAGGTTCTGGTCCTCCACAGGCACAGAAGACAGCTGAGTGGTCTTGGGCTACCTCTGAAGCCTAATTAGTTTCAGTCTCTGCAATAAGCCAGTTGTTAAATAAAGTTTCGTGGTAAAGAACAAGGCAAGTGTGGTGCCAAAATCAGATAAAAAAATACTAAGAAAAAGAATTTTTTAAGTAAATATTTTCAAACTTTTTCATATATATTACAGATGTGCAGATTTGAAAGTAAAAAGATGATTTGGAGCCTGCGGGGCCATAAACATCATATTTCTAGAACTCCTTAAGTCAAATATAAGGTTTCCCACGATTGTGCAGCAGCTGCAGAGGGATAATCATGGAATTAGGCGAAAAGATGCAGCATTTGTAGGCATTATAGTTCAAAACATCTGGAACATATAGATGCCTACACTATTTCTGATTTGTATGAAAACAAAATTAAGATTATTATTAGTTGATTAATGTCTTATAATGATAGTTACTGCTGCTACTACAGTACTATTACTTTTGTAGGACATTTTAAAGCTGATATAAATGAGATAAAACCTTTCTGTGTGTTTGTGTTTGTGTGAGATCAACATTAGCAGGAGGACTTAACACTCCCAATCTTGCTTGCAGTTATACAAATACTTCTGGGTTCAGCCAAAGTGAATTCTGTAGGACTTATTTCTGGACAAAGAGGCATATAAATCCATGATATTCGTAACGTTTCTTTTTTTCTTATATAGGAAAAAAAGATTACTGGGTATTTAGCCAATAGCTATTGTTATATAGACCAATGTGTATTGAGTAAGAAAGCTTTTTAAAACTTTAATGAAAATGTAGAAATATGCAGTGAAAGTTACTGTTTCTACTAATCTATACATCAGAATAAAGTAAGCTTTTTTTTTTAAAGGGGGACTCTGTCTTGTGTTTTTTCCATGGCTTTATTTACACACTTCTGTTTTCCAAGAGCATATGGAAGACTACAAGATTTACAATTCAGTAATAATTGCATGTCCTGTCCAAAATGGACTGGTTGTATTGCTCCTTTCATTTAGGAGGAGCCAAGACTGTGATACAGGGTCTCCTTTTAGCCAAGTAAAAAGGTTTGCATAAACCGAAATTGGCTTTAAATTGCCCTCCCATACATACAGTGATGCACGGGCAATAGCAGCTTTTATGTGTTGTTTTGCAAAATGCTTTTATGACTCCCCTAGGTTTAAAATGCAAATTGTGGTATGGAAAGCTGCTGTTAGAAGTGGGGTAATAAAATAAAATCCTCCTAAGGGAGCAAAATCAAGTTTACAAAAAATAAAGGGTGCATATTTTCTTTATGCAATCATACATACTCAGATACAACCATATGGAGAAAGAATAATATTGTTTTATAAAGAACCAGCAGCAGCCATTTTGTAAGGTAAGGCTGTGACTTTTTAAAAAGGAGCTATAAATGCTATTTTCACTATGTAATCAGTGGGTCCAGTCTTAATGTTTTACTATTTAGTAAGTAGAATGTCTGGGTAAACAATCATAGGTTAAAAACAAACTCACTGTAACCACCCCTTAATATCTCTGTTCCTTGGATTGCAACAAACCAAAATCTATAGATCTCTTCCAAATCCTGTTGCAGGTAGAAAAACACATGTTTGGTTCACTAATAAACCTTATTACCTAAGGAATATTTTCCTGTGATACTACTTCATAGTATCCAGAATATGAAAATTAGAACCATATGAAAGGCCATCCAGATTTGACACAACCATGCATTTCTATTTCACATACGTATAATAATGTAACAACTTACCACGGGTGGGAAATTCCATCTTTGATGGAAAATTTTATGGAAAATATGCTTAATTATCATTCTCAAAATGGGTGGGGTATTGTGTTACAGAACAATAATGGAAAGCAGGAGGACTCCAGTGAATTCTAAGCAGTGAGAGCTGGTTGTGGAATTTCCCCATAATGGCAATTTACTAATCAAAACTGTGATTATAAGGTCAGTTTAGTTTATATAGTCTCTGCTATAAGTTAGAAGTTGATCCTAAATTCAAGAGCTGATTACCCCCAACCTTTGCAGTTTCCTTAAAAGATCTCTTTAGCTGCTATAGAATTAATTCTCATCAGGCCTGCTGCCCAGGCAGGTGTGTGTATGTGTATACAGTGGGGCAAAAAAGTATTTAGTCAGCCACTAATTGTCCAAGTTCTCACACTTAAAAAGATGAGAGCGGCCTGTAATTGGCATCATAGGTAGACCTCAACTATGAGAGACAAAATGAGAAAAAAAATCCAGACAATCACATTGG
>JAOYMU010000010.1:30395688-30407686 GCA_025802295.1 Psammodynastes pulverulentus
ACAATGTCCAAAGTGACTGAAAATGTTTAGTGATACATAGTGGTGAGGATAACTACACAAAGAGTGCAGGAAAATTAAAACTAATAATAGAACAAATAGCAGGTAAAAACTGCATTATAAATAGTCCTCATTTAACAACTACATTAGGTTTATTTAATGTAATTAATGACCAACAACTAGGTCAATAAGCAAAGCAGTGAAAAACTGAGATTGTGACTAGGTCATTAAGCAAAGGTTACAAAATCATATTGTGACAGCTTGTGATTTTATTTCATCTTTCTTTACTTTGCAGACATACAAAGGATTGGCCACTTTGGGTTTTTCATCATTGTAAGCACAAATTCTCACTAAATGAGACAGTCACTAAACAAGCACTACCTATATAACACTTACCATGAGTACTTAATTATGTATGTTTGGTTAACTAGCTCTATCTTTGGTTTTTCTATAAATTGTCTAAAATATTCCACTTGACAAATTGTGGAATCTTTTAATATGCATAAGGAAAAGGAAAATAAGCACTTTTGTGCTCTTAAGCTCTAGAAAACCAGACTTCACTTCAAAGGTGTACCACAAACTCATAACAGGCCTACAAAGATGACATCAGTCATAGTACCATGAATTTGACGGATTTAAAATCAGTCACAGTTGAGCCCCTCTAGCCTAAAATTAAAGCTGGAATGCAATTCTACCTGGCAACTATTAGTGCTGAATAGTATAGACTGAAACTTAACTCATAATATCCAGACACCCACCATCACAAAAAGCCCCAAGTTCAATACTGTTTTCTAATGCCAGTCAAAGATAGCTGAGGGTTTTACATTTTGTTCCAAGTGGCTAGTACTGATTGCACTAAAACCAGAGAACACTCTCGTGCTAATTAACGTAGTTCACTGCACATACACTGCCAAAACATAATGTGACAATAATTCCTCAAGCCTCTTGTGAAAAATATACATTAATTATTTGATCAGGATGCTGCCTACTGGAAGCATTTGATAAATCAAGGCAAAGAGTGCCTCAAGGAATTGTTAAAAAGATATGAGCAGTCTAATAATTATTGCTGTTTATTTTCTGCTTGTAGTGAGAATGCTTACTGCACACAGGGACAAAATTAAAAAAGCAAGCAACATTTATTTTTCAACTTATATTTCCTAGAAAGCAGAAAAATTAAGGCCTCATGTGTATTGGTTACAGTCTTTATTCAAACTGAATTATGTAGTTTAGTAAAAAAAAAATTGAGCTGCTATGTGGAGGATATTCCAGTTTTACACCTTCTAGTAATTACAAATAAAATCACATGTAATTTAGCAAAGCCAGTATAGTTTTATATATAGGATAATTATTAGGGGTATGCACACAATAGAATATGCAGTATATTTGTTTTGAACTTGAAGGAAACCTTCATGACCCAGAGTTTCTGCCAAACCATTTTGAATTGGCAGAATTTTTATTGTTCTGGGATTTTGCTGAAAGATTGGTTGATCTGAGTTTTAGCTGAAATAAAGATCTGGAAGAATCCTGGCAAGTGATTTTATGGGACAAAGAAGACAAAGCTGTTACATGTCATCCCTGCTCTTCTCCATGGCCAGAGATATCCAAGCACAGTGTACTGTAACCCATCTGAGGCACTGTGCCCAGACTTTTAAGTGCCTTTCCTTCAGTGTTTTCCATCAGCTACAAGTCCCAATCTCCCAGAACAGCCTATCCATCAAACTACCCACCCTGATTTTCAAGGGCTATCTCTCTGATACGCATAACAATAGGGAAATTTAAAAATTATAGTTTTTTAGAATGATTTCTGGTAATTTTAGAAATACTACTTTCATTTGTCCTGTTGCATAATTTCTTCAGCATGATTTGCTTTTTATTTTGACAATCAGTATCCAGCTAAATTTAGTTACGGGCATCCTATTTTTGAAATTTGTAGATGAATTTCCAATTAATGTTCTAGTCCTGTCAATGTGTTAAGTATCTTGTAGCTGTCTGGATGGAATTTTCCCTTCTATTTCCCCATATTTTTTGCTGGTTAATAATTTCAGTTGCTCTCCACTGAATAAATAAATTTAGCAATAACAGGCATTTTATTTTAAAACAAAGGATGGCTTACTTGCTATGCACGTCTTCAGCTTCACCGTCTCACTATTTATATATTTATCATTTTTGACAGTTATTTGGCATTATATGCCTACAAACCTCAGAAGACAGATGAACTAGAACTACGTAAGGGCGAAATGTATCGTGTTATCGAGAAGTGTCAGGATGGCTGGTTCAAAGGGACGTCCTTGAGAAATGGCATGTGTGGCGTCTTTCCAGGCAATTATGTCACTCCTGTTTCCAGGTGAGAAGCAGTGTGGGAAGTTTAGCAATATGATCTCACCCCCCCTCATAGAAAGGAAATAAATACCAAAATATGTCTTCCCTGAGTTGCACCTCAGCTGTTTAATTTTAATATATTATTTTCAATTCCATAATATTTTATCATAGTATCCTCACAAATGGGTTATAAAAACAGTTTGTGATGCTGAAGGGCTGTGCCTGATCTCACACTTGTACCTCCACAGTGAAGTACATATGCAACCTATTTGTGATCTCAGACTGTTGTCTCGGTACAGAGGTTGCTCGTAGCTAGCCAGGGAAAGGCTATATATCTAAACTGCTGCATGTGGTAGAAATAACACAAAAATAAGTAGACAATCTGTATAATTCAGTGACCAGCTGAAATGCCCATTTTTTCTACTTTTGGCATAGTTCAAGCTTTCTTTAAAAGAGATTAAATAGAATTTTTTTATGCACGTACTAGTACACCTACATTTCTTTTCAACACTCTGTCTATAAAAGAGCTAAAGTTGCATATTTTATATGATATACATATTGCTTCTGTGGCTACTTTCTCATGAGACATAATGTGCTGTTCCACAGGTAGTCCGCAACTTACAACTAGTTGTTTAATAATATTTATGACAACTATAGGTGTTTTTCAGCCTGTAAACTATTCCCCAACCATTATAAACCATCTCTCTGTCTCACTTGGCAACTAATTTTGATGCTTCACAATGTTTTGGCCAGTTTCTGGCAAAAAAAAAACCCTATTCAAACGAATGGATTCTCACTTACAACCACCACTTTTGCTTAATTACCATTGGGAAAAAAAGTCATAAAATCACTTGTGGTCATATGAGGGTCTCAACTTATGACCATAGTTGTTTAGGACTGGATCTCCAATTCTAATAGCAAACATAAGTCAAGGGTTATCTTTATCTAGCAGCTACTAAAAAAGGTTGCCCTTTATTTTATTTGATAAGCACAAGAGAAATCTCAAGAGATGCTGTGCCAAATACAGGTGGTAGTCCTTAACTTATGACCAAAATTGAGCCTAAAATTTATGTCGCTGAGACATTTGTTAAGTGAGTTTTGCCCCATTTTATGACTTTTCTTGTTAAGCAAATCACTGCAATTGTTAAGTTAGTAGCACAGTTGTTAAGTGAATCTGGCTTCCCCTTTGATTTTGCTTGTCAGAAGGTTGAAAAAGGGGATCCCATGACCCCCGGACACTGCAGCCGTCATAAATGTGAGTCAGTTAACAAGCGTCCAAATGTAAATCACATGTCCGTGAGGATACTGCAATGGTCATAAGTGTGGAAAATGGTCATAAGTCCTTTGTTTCCAGTGCCGTTGTAACGTTGAATGGTCATTAAGCAAACTATTGTAAGTTGAGGACTACCTGTGATCTCATGATGAGGAAACATTGGTTTCAATAACGTTGCCTTTGACGTCTTGCACAGAGCTCTAATGTTGGGCTTCCTTTTTCTCCAGGGTCCCTGCAGCAACTAACCAGCCCAGGAATTTAACAGGAGGTTCTCCAACAGCCAAAGGCTCCCCTCGAGATGCTGGCCCAGGAGCCCCAGCTCTTACCACTTCTGCTCCAGTTACCAGACCAGCCGTTCCAATCACAACCCCTCCCTCTCAGGCCCAGCTGCCAGCAGGCTCCCCACAGATGGCTAACTGTTTGAGATACTCTTCTCAGCACCCAGTGATTCAGCCTCGCAGCGCTGTGCAAATGGGTAGGTATAATCAATCGGCAGGCATCCCGTCCTCTGAATCTCGTGTCACAGAAAAGGAATTTCCGGAACCTTCTGTCTGTCTAGGGCTCTGTTCAAAACTAAATCAGTGATAGGAATTAGAGTTTTTTGTTTGGCTTTTGGCCTCATTGTTTAAGGTGGTGTTTATTGCTTGCAAGAACCACATTTTGGCTTTCTTGCTAGTCCTGTTGTAATCTTCAACTTACAACAGTTCACTTAGTGACTGTTTGACGTTACAATGTCACTGAAAAAAGTGACTTATGACAATTTTTCATACTTATGACCATCGCATTGTCCCCGGGGTCATGTGATCCCTTTTTGCGACCTGCTGACAAGCAAAGTCAATGGGGCACCAGATTCACTTAACAACCCTGTTACTAATTTAACTACTGCAGTGTTTCACTTAACAACTGTGGCAAGAAAGTTTGTTAAATGGGGCAAAATTCACTTAACAAATGTCTTGCTTAGCAACAGAAATCTTGGGCTCCATTGTGGTCTTAAGTTGAGGACTACCTGTACTCACAGTGAAAGTCCCACTATAGTACTTACAGATGTTATACTAATTCATTTGGGAAGCATGAAGCATCCTGTATGTTAAGAAGTAAACTTGATAAGTCTACTTAACAAATCATTATTGCTTTAATGTTTTAAAACAATTTATTAGGTTTGGAACCTCGGGTCACGACCGTAATCCATTCCAGGATTTCGTCCACAACCCGATTTGGTCATGGAACACGACCGTCTGTGCATGCGCGGACAAAAATACAACAACCAAAAAATGGCACCGAAAGAGAAATCAGCGTGGAAAGGAAATCTTTCCACACAAATTTTGTTCGCCACCCAATTTTTGAATCATGACCCAATTCAAAAATCGGGTGGATTTTTTGTTTGCCACCCGATTTGGTCGTGGACAGAAGCATTAGTGACCCCAGATTCCAATATATGTTTATTATGCAATGCAAAACAAGGCTTGATACAAATACAAATTCCTTTAAAAAATAGAGTGTATACATTCTGTAATGGGCTTTTTTCCCACATGGCATTCTTTGTTCAAAGAAATTTCTGCATGCATATATAATCAGCTTTTCACTGCTGTTCTTTTGAGCTTTTTTATTATAATTATATATTCCAGCAGCTTTTCAGAATCATTTCAGAAATACTTTCTGATGATCACCAGATTGCTTTCCCAACGTACAATACTGATTTGTCCTAAACACATTAAGAAAAAGCAGCCTCTGATCAGAAATGAAAGAGAATAGACTTGGGATTTTAGGTGACTGTTTCAAATCACAGAATAAGTGGCTCGGTATCCTACGTTTTCAAGAAGATTAACTCATTACAAAGGTCTTATTTTGAAATGGCTATATACTGCATGATAGGTTCTGCTAGAGATTAAAGAAAGAAAAAAACAGCTATTTATTGTATTATATTTATTCTATTGTACATCTAGTGTAAATGTTACAGCAACATCATCTGATTCCGATTAGCATTTAGCCTGCTATCTTTTTCTCAAACTGCAACTTTCAGACACTTACTAAGAGGAACCCCATGTAGAGCATGTTGCAGTACTCAAGGTATCCAAGGTAATAATCCCTGCCAAATTCATGTGGCTCAAGGATAAACATGTGCTTTCCTCATCAAAGATATTATTGATGGTAGCCAAGATTCATAGAAAGTTTTCAGGCTGCAAATCTGTTCTTTCAAGGACAATGCAACTCTTTCCCAAACAGTCTAATATTTAATACCTGAGATCAGTTTCCTGTTTCCCAATAGCACCTTGTCTTGTTTTAATCCATCTTTCATTATCAAACTTACAGAATATTGTATATACTGACTGCTACCTAGGAATTGAATGCATATTAATGACAACCTGTTCGAGATAGCCTCTCTTAGTACCTTGGTGTAAATATTGAACTGTTAGCCTACCAGGTAAATCAGATCAAAAATCAACTTCACAAGAAGCTTAAGATTACTTTTATTGTGGGAGGCTATAATAACTGATTCCTGCAAGTCTGATTATACTGAACCTCTTCTCCTTCTTATACCCATGTGGATCAAGGAGATGTTTGAGCCATTGCCACATATTTTGTGCTTGTTTTGAACTCAATATATTGTTTTTCCCTCATTCCTGGAGATGAATCTCACCTGTCTCTATCAAGGTCATCTTCCTTATTCTGTACATGAATAGTATGGGAGAAAAAATGTAATGGCCCTATGAAAGTGGGTAAGTCTACAATCTAGGTGTCAAATCACAGCTTTCCAGTGTCACCTTCTGGACCCATCCTGACAGGAAGATTCAGAGCCACTGTAAAATGATACCAACAAGATTCAGCTTCCCCAGGGAGTCCAGAAGGACTCATCTCTCCATATATCTTGTCCACATCCTTAAAACCTTAGACTGCTAAAAACAATTCAAAATAGTAGAACAAATAATTACTGGTGTAACACCTTGTATAATCTTCTCCAACTCAAAGTTCCAAGTCAAAATGAATCTGATAGACTTTCCTCACAAATAATTCTAGTTGTTCACAGTATTCTGGGTTCCTTCATCTGTCAGAACAGATACAGTAGAAAAATAAATAAGACAGCTTCCTGAACTCATATGTAAGTAAGAAATGTACTTTTCTGTAAAAATATTCCATATTACTTCTGTTACATGAAAATCTAGTTCAATCTGATCCCGAGTATGTTTGCTTGGACTACAGTTATTTCTGAATTGCGTGCAGTTTTGCATATGGCTAATCCAGATATAAGATGAAAATTGTACGCTTTTGCACAGCTTCTACTGAGATGTCACTGTTTCTGTATTGTAGATGAGCTATAATCAAAGAGTTTCTGTCTGAATTTAGTAGTTTGAACTGTTCAAAATCTCCCATTATATCTCCATTTCTATTTTGACTGTTTCTGAAATTACTTTTTCCCCTTCCTGTTTCCTTGCACCCTTTTTCTTTTTAGTTGTGCACAATTCTGTGCAGGCCCAGGATCGGCCCACAGCCACAGTTTCACCACTGAGAAGTCAGAATTCTCCGTCTCGCCTCCCAGCAACTGTGATCAGATCACACTCGGTGGTTTCTCCACAACATATCCACCACTCTCCTGTGCATGTCATCCCTGGAGCACAGTGTGCCAGACCTATTATTCCTCTCACTTCAGCAGCAGCAGCAATTACTCCTCCCAATGTCACTGCAGTCAATCTGAATGGAGAAGCTGGAAATGGGCCCATCAGTAGCTTGGTGACTTGTAGCCCAACCAACACAGCTTGCAAAACAGAAGAAAGGAAAAATGAAAAGGTAACCAATCACTTTGCAACATGGAAGAGTGAATACGTTATGCTGTGCCTTAAAAGAATTAATTAATTGAATTAATTTGCTTACTAGATATGTAATAAATTTTTTCTTTCTGTCACAATCATCATTGCGTTTTGATGTCAATTTTTGAAGGAACTCTGGAGACTGCATCAAAGGTTTTCAAAGGATATATACGTCCTTGGGTTATTCACTCCTGATTAATTTACTGTTTATACATTATTTAAAGTTTAGCTTTGGAGCTGCTGACTGGTTGAGTGAATACCTACATATTAAGAAATTCACTATCCTCTCCATCTCTTGTACCTCTTTGATTGATATGCTTTGTTTAAGTGCTGCAAATTTGATAGCACAGGTATACAAAATAAGTATCAAGTAGTCTTTTGCCATATATATCCAAGTTCAGCCAAAATTGATTAATTAGACTGAAAATGTTAAATTACATGTAGCCTTGGGGGCTTAGAGTCAGAGGCATATTAAAACATTGACACGTGAATGTTTGAGGATGTTTTAATGGTACTGTGGTACTGATTCTTTCAGAAAATTGCACTTGCAGACTTTGGTAAAACAGGACAGAACAGGGTTAAATGTGATGTTGAATATGTGATTGATTCTCTAGAGATGCAGGCATATGGGGTTCACTTCCAGAACAGTCTTTCATATCAGTGCAATAACATGTTAATGAAAGGTAGTAGCAAGCTGATCTAAACATGCAAAGCTCAGTACATCCTTAACAAATAAAGTACTGCATTTTGTTTTCATATAGAGTTTACACATGTTGTAACTAATCACTCTCCTGCATAGGTGATGAATGCTGTTTGTTAAAAGCTACTTGCAGAATTTCATGATTAATCACTGTTAAGAAGTATTGGAATGAAAATCTGAGTGTGTAGAAGCATTCCTCCTTAATAGTCATAATTTTGTTGCTAAAGGTAAAGGTTTCCCTGTCCAGTTGTGTCCAACTCCAGGATGTGGTGCTCATCTCTTTTTCTTGGTTGAGGGAGCCAGTGTTTCCCAAAGACATTTTCCGTCGTCATGTGGCCACCATAGCTATATGCCAGAGGCATACGGAACCCTGTTACTTTCCCACCAAAGTGGTAGCTATTAATCTACTTGCATTTTGCATGCTTTCAAATTGCTAGGTAGACTGGATCACTTTTGTTTTGTTGCTAAAGATTATGAGTTTCTGGATGGATCTTTCGTCCCCTCTTCTTCTATTTTTGGGGCCATTTAAAAAAATACAAGTTACCAGTTTAAAGCAAGAGTAAGTCCCAGATAGGGAAAGAGCCATATATTTTATAGATCTTTATCTTTTAATGATCAATTAAAGGATTTTTTTTTTGTCCTTATTCAGAAAAAAAATCCTAAACAACAAATGAGACCAATTCAATTAATGTTTTGTTCAGTGGGTGGACTTTCTTCTTTAGCTACATTACAGTTTTAGGTACAGTTTTTAGTCTAGCATGGTTATACACTTTAGTTTATAATGATTAGACTAATACAGATTTTTATTTTCCCTGTACTGTTTCAGAACGTATTCCAAAATTCAGGTCTCATTGATTGCCCTAAATGGTATAACTGGACATATGACCACAATTCAGTTTTGCCCTATTATATGATCTTTCTTGCCACAGTTGTTAAGTGAATCACTGTTCACTTAGTTCCACAGCTGTTAAGTGAATGTGGTTTCCCCATTGACTTTGCTTGTTAGAAGGTCACAAAAGGTGATCACATGACCCTGGGACACGGCAACCATCGTAACCATATGCCAGTTGCCAAGCAACTGAATTTTGATCACATGACCATGGGGATGCTGCAGTGGTTGTGAGAAAATTATCACAAGTCACTTTTTTCAGTGCTGTTGTAACTTCAAATGGTCACAAAATGAATGGTTGTAAGTCATCTTTTTCAAATGTCTGCAGAGCCTGAGCCCTGTGGTGTTGTTCCATTCTCCAATAGCTGATCAAGCAATAGTGTGACTTCTCTTTTTTCGGGATGCTTTGAATTCAGGCTTAAAGGTGCCAAAACAAACTCTGTATCTGCACATAATGGTTAGTGTATTGTGTATTAGTGCATTGGGGGTTTTAGTAATTCCTTTAGTAATTCCTGCTGGCTTATGATCTATAGACAGTCCATCTTTATTATACACTAAATACCTTTGTCTGTATTGTCTAAATGCAGTATATATTTAGGTTGAAGTTCATATTGGAGATCTCAGCTTTGAGGACCCAGATTGTGGGGGCAATATGCTGACACTGACTCTGTGAACCGCTTAGAGAGGGCTGTAAAAAGCACTGATAAAGTGCTATTGCTATTGCTATGAAAACAATTTTGGAACTATTTTTTTTTTAAACACTGCTTTGCATAGTATGCACTTTCACATAGTTATTAAAATCACTGTAGTTAATTTGCTTCAGTCCATTGTCAACTTCAGATTTTTGGAATAAAAAAAACATTTGTTTCTAAAGCCTTCAAGTTCCAAGCCTCCTCTTTAGAAGTTAAAACCATTTCAAGTTGAAACAACAGAATAACTGTGGATGTGGATAATTTAGTATTACAATGTTAAGCACAGAGGGCAGAAAACAAACAATATAATTTCCTCTTTAATGGTTGCATTTCTGTTAATTATCAATATATTATGATTTGATATCAATCTATTTTTCCTCTGACAGTTTCTTTGATAAATAATTTAGCTATTGTTTTCATGTCAGGTGTAACTACTGACTTGAACAAAATGATAATGTTCCAGGAGCTTAATCTGATGAAGCAAATCACACTGGAAATGTGTAAACATCTAATTATTCTTTCGGGGGTGGGAGGGAACCCTGATTTCTGATAAGAATTCTGATTAAACTTTCCCAAAGCATATGGCACTGTGGCTGCTAAAGAGATGAATACATTGTTGGTTCTTGGAACAGCTTATGAATCCATCACCAGCAACCAAGCATCTTTATAGTTTTCTGATGCCTAAAATATACTCAAATTAGTTGAAAGCCAGCTATTTGAAAATACCATTTGTTCCTCTAAGCCAGTAGTAAAATCTGTTCAAAATGTTTAATGTAGGGTAGAATTACCATATGGACTTAAGGAATTATTGATTTGTGCATAATTTCATTTTTGTACACCATGCTTAAAATAGTGTAGTGGTTTTTCTTTTTTACCAGTTAGTAAATACTGTCAGTTCTTCTCTGGTGTGACCTACAAATGTACTTATGTATTTATCTTGCAAATTTGTATCTTAACTCTGGGCAGCTAACTAAACATCAAAGCAAAAACCTCAGTTTAAAAAAAAAAACAATAAAAAGCGTCAAGTAAAAATAATCAACTCTTCACCAAAATTTTCATGGAAGGCAAACAGAAATACCTACCCATCCTCCTGGCCATAAAGCCTGAGGAAGGAGCCGGACCTTCTGGAATCCTGGTGGGCAAGGAGAGAGGTGGTATTCAGCAGGTTCTGACCAGTTCCGGAGAACCGGTAGTGGAAATTTTGAGTAGTTCAGAGAACCAGCAAAGACCACCTCTGACTGCCTCCCCCCCCCATTTATTTTCTGCCTCCCCTGTCCCAGCTGATTGGCCGGGTCTTCTTTTGTTGCCCTGCACAGGAGAACGGAGCTGGAAAGCAAGTTAATGGCATGGGGAGGGAATGGGATTTTGCAATAACCTTCCCCCAGGAGTGGGGAGAGAATGGGGATTTTACAGTATCCTTTATAGAATAACAGAGTTGGAACCTTGGAGATCATCTAGTCCTTCCCCTGTCATACCCTGTCATGCCCACCAAGCCATGCCCACCAAGCCACGCCCACAGAACTGGTAGTACATTTTTTTGAATCTCACCACTGGCGAGGAGGCTTCTTATAGGCCAGGTACCCCCACAGAAGAGCTCCATATATAGCCATTGAGGTGCTTAGCAGCTACAGTTTAATCAAGCCTTGCCTTAGAATTTTTCAGAGACACCAGTATATTGTTGTTCAGATCTATTAGAGGAAAAATAGGCGAGAGGTTTAATAAAATAATAAAATAATTAAAATAATTAAATTAGCCATAGCTATTGAGCAGCTCCTATCCATGAGATGAAAGCATGCCATTTTCACACAATGATCAATCTATTTATTTATTTTACATTTTTATTTATAGCAACAACTCCCATCAAGTTGGATCACAGTGGGTAATGTCACCCCAACGATGACATAGCAAATGTTATGGAAACAATTTTATTAGAATAATATAAATAGTGCAGTAATAAAAATACAGAAGAAACATAAAGGCAAAAAAGTAACACTACCACTAAAAGACAAATTGCAGAATAAAAATAACAGAACTGTATGGGGAAAGCTAAAGTTTTTCTTTAGTATTATTTATTTAAATTGCCATAGAAGGGACAATAGATTGGGTGAGGCAATTTCATAATAGTGGGCTGCTACTGATCAGGTCCTAGTAGTTACAAGAGAAGCTTATTTTTTGGATTGACACACATGCCATAGCAGGATTTTATTTTTATTTTTATTTTTTATTTTATTCATTTATTTTGTCAAGCACGTATTAGACAACAGATATAATTAGAAACATGATTATGAGTACATGAAATGGGTATGAATAAAAGGGGACATTAGG
>JAOYMU010000010.1:30427937-30441291 GCA_025802295.1 Psammodynastes pulverulentus
AGCTGGGAATTAAAGTTGCCAAGGTTGGAGACCCCTGATCTAGATGGATGATCATTTCTGGAGAATGGGAAGCTTTTCCAGGACAATTCACTTTAATTGGCTTCTACTTGGCAATAAAAAGAACACTGCAGCCTCCCACAAGCACAGAGCATTGCAATTTTTCTTACTCTCTGTTTTACCGTCAGAGAAAAAGATAACATACGATTTGTTATTGCAGAAATGTATCATTCTAAACACGATTTAGTTTTGTACCCCAGCTCAAGCCACAACATTTCAGGCAACAGAAGTTTCCTATAATCAGAAACCTAAAGGTGCAATAAATAGGGAGCCAAGAAATAAAACTACAAGTTGGCTGGTGACATTGCTAACATTTTTTAGGGGGTGGAAGAATATTTTTAGTCATGTATGTGCTATGTCTCATTTAGATGTCAGAAACATCTCCCAAAATATTCTCATTAAGTTAAAAGGGATGGCTTTCTCCTGCTTAAAGTATGTCCTTTTTGTCATACAATACCTTATGAATACAAGAGGGATGCAGACCAATATCCACCCCAAATGTAAGGTATATTTGGCTTTGTATATTTTAATGATGTCAAACCCCCAATTAATTGAAACAGCAAGCAAGCATTTGCCTACTACAGACTGATTTCTGATGATATCCATCTTTGGACAAAGGCTCGTGGAATTAGAGCAGGGGTGTCAAACTTGTGTCATCACGGCAGCGTCATATGACATATTGGGACTTTTCCTCCCTTTGCTAAACTGAGCAGGGGCAGGACTAGCACGTGACACATCCGTCCCGTAGGCGGTGAGTTTGACACCCCTGAATTAGAGGCTGATCTGTTGACTGTATGCTAAGGGGTAGCCAATTGATACTTGAAGGGAGAAATGTGCATCTAATTATTTTACAAAAAGAAAAACTCAGATGCAAGAACATAATACTAGTATGCTGAAATACTCTATAGGTCTCTATGCTTTAAAAAAAACCAAGAGAACAAGCAGAGCAAAACAAATAAGTTCAGCTATATCTTAACTATTTTTCTTATATTCCTTTTCTGTAGTGTAATTGTACAGTACATATTTATGTACCCAGAGTTGCAAACGGAACAGTCTAAAGTTTTGGCATGGTATCCCTGCCTTCCTAAAACAAGAGATCCTAAGTAGAGTGTATGCCAGCATTTTCAGCTGTCATTCATATATTTCAGTCCTTATCTTTTGGAATTAAAAAAAATGCCATCCAGCCCACAATTGCTGTGAGGAATGTACTATAGCAATAGCATATCTCTCCCTCCGTCCCCCCCCTCTCCCTCCCTCTCCTCGAGTTGAAGAAAATGGAACCAGTCTTCCTGGTTCCAGCCTGAAAACCTCCCTTTGGGTAGCACATTCCATGCATGGAGCACTTCCAAACCCTCCCTGCTCAAAGCTCAAATAATTCCCAAGATCCAGCCAAAACAAATCATTTTTAAGTCCTTTTGTTTTTAGTGGCATATAGTTTCCATATGGTTAATTTCCCCATCAAACTTTAAAAGATCTTAGAGAAAATTAGACATTACAAACATTCAGGCAAGAGTTCAAAAGAGAAAGAGACAGAGCGAGCTGGAAAGGAGATTGAAAAGGAACAAATGGAAGGAAAGAGTAATGTTTTTCCTTGTGTTCTGTTAAATCATAACACTCAACTGCTATGCAAGACTTCAACCACAATTTTGCATGAGTTTGTAGACCCTCAATGGAGTGGTAACTCCTTCAGATAGCAATTAAGTGAAGAAATAATGGGATGATCACTTCCTTTCCAACAACTTTGCTGCACAGCATCCTACACACACACAACATACACACTAAAGTGTTTGGGTTTTCTTTTAATACCTGGGGTACTTTGAAGCTGTAAACTATGTTAATGATGATTGCAGAATTTAATTGGCAGGAGAAAGCTTACCTAATCCCAAGAGGACAGCCATGGTGAACAGGATGAGTCCAAAATGTATTGACTGGAAGGCAAATGGAGAGCCGTTACTTGCCACTGTCAGATCCTGAATTTCAGGATTCAGAATGCTCTTCACCTCATATCTCTCTGCCTGATTTTATCCTTTTATTGGTCTGATGAATAATGAGCACATTCCCAAAGCACTGGGTTTACGTGACCGACCATTTTGTTTCCTAGAGATATTTATGGGATCTACATAGGGCAGGGGTGTCAATCTCAAGGCCCAGGGACCAGATCCAGCCTGTGGGGTGCTTAGATCTGGCCCATGGGGCTTTCCTGGAAACAGCGAAGGGCTGGCCCACAGTGCCTCTGCCAGCAAAAACGGAGCTCAGGAAGACCATGTGCAGCCCTCCTGAACTCTGTTTTCACAGGAAGAGGGTTGCAGGAGGCTATCGCAACCAAAAATGGTGCTTAGGAGCCCATTTTTGCTGGCAATGCACTCAGGCCACCACAGGTGCCCCCAACACAAGTGACATCGAGCTAGTCACACCCACCCTGCCCCCCAAGATCAAACACAACTTTGATCCAGCCCTCAATGAAATTTGAGTTTGACACCCCTGACTTAGGGTCTAGAAATTTCCCTGAAGATCTCATGGGGGCCAAACAGCTAGCAACCAACATTTTGTTTTCATATGCCAGAGTCCTATTTTTAAAATTAGGATCTCATTTAAGTTGAGCATACCAAAACTAGAAGTATACCAGAATTGATATTGGAAAGGACCAGTATTTGTGAACATCACTTTTTTTTAGCTTTGCTCCTTGGAAAGTCAGTTTTAAGTTTGTGGGGAATATGAAAGTCAATTTGTGATAGGGAAACTAGAGGTAGAGTTACTGTTAATGAGAGGGCACACCCATTCCCCCTCAACACAGACAAAAGCTTGCCTGCTGCTAAAATAACTCTGGCTTAGTAAACCTGAAGCCAAATTTATCTCATATTGGCTTCTCTCCCATGTTCAGAATGTAGAATTGCAGAAGTTTGTAGCTCTTGTACTGTATATTCAGCTGGCCACCTTGAGTAACGTTTGTGGAAAAAAGAATTGATGTCTTGGTACAGCTCTTTGGGCGGGGGAAAACAGCTACTGGGTGTTAACTGGGTGCAGGTGTTTAATGCATAAGCTGTGTGAAGCCCAAAGAGCAAATAATTTACCTCATCCCAACTCCACCCATGGCCAAAAAAGCCCCTCTTCAGAATTCAGTATTTTTAAAAAGAGTTGGGTTACCACAAATTCCCCTCCAGCAATAGGTGCTGCAAGACTCATCCATCACACTTCATCTGAGGATAAAGACCTCCTTTGACTATTCAATACTCTGCTAATATGGGTTGCTGGCTCTTAGATCTCTTTCATCATGGTAGCTGGCACTCATTTCCGGTGGTCAACCAATTCCGCCTAAGTAGCACAAGCACAGAGGCAAAGGCAATCCACAGACTTCAGACAGTGTCTTCTCTGTCCTTCTATGAGATCTTGTGTCTACAGTGACTCCATTGAGAAATATGCCTTCAATGGACTGAAAGCATGAGGGGGGGAGGGGGGAGCACATGCACATGTGTACGTTTCCTGTGACAGAAATCTCTGAAGAAATTGTCGTTGCAGCCTTCTTTTGTAAAAGGCCAAATTTGTTATACTGGGGGGGGGGGAGGGAGGTTTCTGCAAATGAAAAAGCCTTTGTACTTTGCACATGTCAGAAACAAGGATTTTGTTACACATGAATGTTAACATATTATTTAGAAAATGTCAATGGTTGTTATGAGTACAAATGACCGACAGTGACAGTGTTCTCATCCTTTAAATAAAATAACCATTAGTGTAACCTGAGTGAAGGAGGTTTGTTTTGCTTGGCCGGAGAGCAGAGATTTAGAAAAGAGACAGAACATGGTGCTTAGTTAACAAGCAATACAAGTGACCTGGTCCCCCAACCTCTCAGCAGTTCCCAGGATCTCTTTCTTCCTTCCCTCTCTGAACATTCTTTTCTGATTAGTTTAGTGATTCAGTGGCAGGAGCAATTTATGCTTTTCTTTGTCTTGTCTTACTCATTGCTGATTTCCACAAAATGGAATTCTCAACTGTCCCAAAGATATGTTAAGGATCACCCTGGGGCCAGCATCTCCATGCCTGGGGCCATTACTCCTTGGCTTGCCTCAAATAGCAAAAGTGTATGCATGGATGAACATTTCTGATGAGTGGGAATCAAATCCAGACAAGGATTAATAAGACAGAGTTATGATTTTCCCAAGAAAAAAAGGCTGATTGGATAAAGCAGAGGCTGAGCCAAGCTCCTGGATGGATCTGTCCCATGAAAAAATCAGTGTCTGACCAAGAATTTTTTACGTACATGTCTGAAAACAAGGCAGAAAGAAGTTTAGCAATTTTAGACAGAGTGATAGACCAAGAGGGGACATAAATAAATCTATATCTCTCTTCATTGGTAAGCTGTGAGTTGCTGAACAGTCAAGGCCATGGAAGTTACCTTTCCAACACAATTAACCATCTCTACGATGATGTAGAAATTTGGAATTGTGAAGATTCACTGGGCTAATCTGCAGCATTAAACTGACCAGAAGGAGAAATCAGTTTAAGAAGGGTCCATAGAACATAAATGCAATTTATGCAGCTGTCTGGCTTCTGAAAATTAGTCTTAGAAATAGCCTGGCATGTTATATGGGAAATATGGGTTTGAATTATACAAGCGCTAAATGCTAGAGAGCAAGAAACAGTAACTAGTCATCACCTACTTAAGGCCCTTCAATGGAGGCAGGCAATTGAGACATTTTCACACAAGGAAAACACTGTATGCAAGCTCTTTTCATTGCTTTGCTGCATGGAAGTGCCTTTAGGATGCTTTCCATATTTATACAGAACATTAATATACCTCCAATTGTTCTGATGCTATCCTTTATGCACAGTTACTTAAGCATAACATATTTTGCTACATTAATTACAAGCTAGCACATCAAAAATTTATTAGAATGAGAAGGATGTTCCACCAAAAATAACACTTTTATAATAACTTTCATGCTTAGAGCCCAGTAGTTCCCACAAGATGGTTCCTAATATCTCAGGGTAACAGACTAAAACAGCAGATGATAGGACTGTGGTACGTCTTGGAAAACTGCAACCAATCACCGGAGACAAGATTCATTAGACAGATAATGAGTACTAAGGCTCAGACTCAAACTGCATAATCCCAATTCACAAGGCACTTCTTTGAATTGAACTGTACATTTATTAAGCTGCTATCTATAAACCTCAATTGCATCACTACTAGTCCATCTGCAATTATAGAACAATACTACTGACTTCTATTATAAAGTAACAGAAGGCTTTCCTACACAAATTCTTCAATGTTGTCTTGAAATGTGTAGGAATATATCTGGTGAAATCTACATGCATTTCCAGACAATTTTGCCAGTTAGAAAATGGGTGTTAGGTCTTCCTCTCTTCATAATATGAAATTATGATTTACAGCACACACATCCCCCTCCGCATGCTCATATGTTTAGTTTATCCCTCTCACATTGTGCCCTCCGCCTTTTCATCCACTCTTTTGTCTCTTCCTCCTTGACCATCTTCCTTCGATGCTGATCTAGATGATGGTTTGCCTGTTTGCCAGCTCCTGGACTTTCTGGCCAAGGTCTTTGCATAATCTTCCCCCTGGATCCTTTTCTATCATCTCAACAAACCTTCCAGTTGAGGGAAGGTGATGACATCCCATTGCTGCTCTTTCCCAGACTGACCTCCTTCAACCCATCACCAACCTCTGAACTCTCCGTCATCACAACAGGCAGAAGGTTGCTTTGGGTAGAGCCGTTTTCTTTCTTTATTTCCTCTGATAATTGTCTGGTGTCTGCGTTAATGGAAATGTAAATTGAGTGCCACTGTGCTAAATGACAACCAGGTTTTGTTTGACAGAGCTGAAAAGTATCTTATTGAGAATGTTGGCACCAAACAATCTAAATGCAAATGTAGGTGGGGCTGGGGAAGGAGGACATTTTAACTTCTGATAAGGTTATTGGATAATATGAGGAAGCGAAAATGGCTGCCAGTTCATAAAACTCATCAATTTTGTTGCAGTTCAGCTGCAGAGGCCATTGTTCCAGGGTTTTTGTTTTTTTATTAAAGAAATAGGCTGTTTTCTTTTCCTCCCAATGACATAGCTTTCAAAAAAACAAAAACAAGAAGTGCAATAACTCTGCACTACAGGGTTTTTCCCCCCTATTAGAGTTGTTACAGATTCAGAAAGTAAACAAGGGAATTTTCAACCCACCCTGAAATTCTGCTATTCCTACAAGCTGTTCTGTCCCCTGCTTTGAAGGAGACACCTCAATCCTTTTCCTTTCTCAGACTGCAGGTGCAAAATTAGATCAGAACCTGGTAGAAACAAAAGCCCACTCAATGTTTCTCAAAGAATTACAGGGTCATTAAAGAAAAGTCTACAGTTCATACATCTAACTTCTGCCTAATGATGGGTGTGTAGTTGGCATTACCTAGGCCCTAGAGTCTCTTTTAGAAAACATTAACATCAATCCTCCACCCACTTCTTCCATTTCCAAATATTTTTGGACAGCCATGCCAAGTCATCAGGTTGATTTGGACAGCTCCCAGGAACAATATAAAAAATATTAGGTCCCTAAGAATCCAGACTATTCTCCAAGTAGGTCAGGGTGGACCTTCTCAGAGAATCTTCCATTAATTATGGAAAGCTTTTATTTACCCTTCCAGGCAATCAGTTGCAGCGTACTTTTAATCAGGACACAACCGGTAAGACTACATTTACTCTGATCATTTACATTTTGTGCCTCAGGAACCAAAACATGTTGGTCTCTCTTTAGCATAATCCTTTCCTCTTTTTTAAATGTGCCTATGCCATTTACACTGTGGAAATCTTAATCTACTCTTCTCTGCTGATATCTCCATATTGCAGGGAGTTCTTTCTTTCCACACATATCTTTATTTTTCCTCAGGAGGCAATGAACTTGTCTCTTCCATTACTTAAGACCTGGAACATAGTTTGACTCAAGATATCTATTTATCTACTTGCATTTATAACTGTTGGATTGGCAGGAACTGAGGTTTGGATGGGAGCTCACCCTGTCATGTGGAGCTCGCATCTTGAACCTGGACTGCCAGCTTTCCGGCTGACAAGCCCAATACCTTAACTGCTGCCCTCTTTAAAAAAAACAATGAATCTCATTAACATCTCTTAATCAGCTCTGGTGGGGGGGGAGGGGAGTCCAGAAAATCAATTTCAATTTTTATTATAGTCATAGACCAATAAAATTCAGAAAATCAGTTCACTCTGACTCACCCTATTCATATTGTCCTCCCCAAATATTGAGTGTGATTGATGTTCATCAAAAGATTGCACATATCATACAAAAATAACAATATGTATCATTGTCCTAACAAGCCATTGAAAACAAGATGATTGCATTGTGATGCCTGATTAAATTTGATTCATGTTGTGGCTGAAGTCCAAACAACTCTGAACAGAGAATGGGCACCTCCTTTAACTTTGATCTAATGCATAGGCATTAGCCACCTCTCCTCTGGATGACCAGGGAAGTGGCATTGGAGGGTCCACCCATCCATTCATGCACAATCTGTGACTGCACAAGCAAACTCATTTGGCACCAGCAATAACAATAGAAATTTCATCAAGATGGGTTTGGGCCAGACCGCAGAAGGATGGAAAAGATTATTTCCACACCTAGCAATTCCAATACTTCCCAGCATTATAATTTGCCCTTTTTTATCCATGTGTGAAGTAAGGTAACATAATAACCTGGCTGCTATGTGCATGTTGCAATCCTAATAGTTAGTAGCCCTTGAGGTGTAGATTAAACACAAAACATGGATTTAACATCATCGTCTGATTTGGTGTTTTAGAAAAAAGCAAACCAGTGAAAGTAACATTTTCCTATCATCTATTCCTCCCTTTCATGCCTGTTATAAATATGTATTTTATTTGGGTTTGGTTTTCCCAAAGGTGCTTTTTCAAGAGTCAACTGGACTTTCTTGTTTTTCTTCAAAGAAAAACAAGAAAGTTCAGTTACCTCATGAAAAAGCACCTTTGAGACAACCATGACCTGAATGACTGAGCATCTCCATAGACATTTGGTTTAGTTTATTCTGATCACTTTCATCTCACGGTGTCTTCAACTGTTGCTTGAGCAGTTCCTCATCTGGAAATTGGCAATTGTTTGTCAGGTGCTAAAAAAATAGAAAAACACACACACACAGCTGCATCTTGCTATAATCTCATACTAATAATTTTGATGGAGAGCAAACCTGTCGGTGAGGGCAATTCTTTAGAAATTGTGGACAAAAAAATAGCTTCCATCTGTAGCTAAGTCCATGAACTGAAATGGATAATAGACTTTGAAATGCCAGTTAATTCAGACTCTTGGCTTCCCTGAACAGACCCAGAGGAGATCTTTTCGAAAACAGATTCATTTTTCTTTTTCCTCCACCAGCCACTGCAAGGCTGAACACAATGGTAAAATACAGTTAGAAATATATGACTCTCCAGCCCCAGTGAAAAAAGAAAAAGAAAAGAAGTGAATGTTTTTTAAGTGTCAAAACTGCAGGTTTATTTTTTTTGTTTATAACCCCCCAAAAAATTTAAATCCTGATTTTCTACCAAGTAGTATTCAAAGCGGCCCTGAAGGGATATATCCTCTATTTTAAAAAAGTTGGGGAAAATCATTCTATCATTTACAGTTCCTGATCATGAATTGTGGGGAAAGGGGAGGGGGGCTAAAATATTAAACATTTTTATCCAGAGCCATTTATAATGCTTGCAAATGCACATCTGCAAACCGAAACGATGCAGAGTCATTTGAAACAAAATGCATCTGGCAAAAATTTTGCCCTGAAATTGAAACGCTCGTTTGTTTTGTTTTGCTTTACATCATAATTGCCCTGCAGGGTGGATTTCTGTCCCTTGAGATGTGCTCTCAGCCAGCGCCTGCAAAGAACACATCAACAGCTCAAAAAAGGTCATCTCCCCAATAGTTAATTAGTCACAAATTGCCATCACTAAATGGATATAAAATGATTTATTCAGCTCTTAGCCTTATCGGGCTTTTTGAAGCAAAGGCTTTAATGAGTATGCAAAACCCCACAGCCTCTCGTTCTGATAAAGGAACCCTTCACACAGCTGCTTTTGGAAAAGAATGCCTCTCCTCCTTTGACTGATTTCACCAATATCGTTTTGCCTTTTTAGAAATTAGTGGAAATGATACATATTTTCTGACACATTGGATAATGATTACACACTACAGGGTCATCTTAACTCAATCACTTTGGCTCCTCCAAGTGCATTTTCAGAAATATAACTGTCTCCCATATCCATAAAGCCCACTGCATTTCCAAGGTAATAGCTAAGACCCAGAGGAGCCCATAAAAAGCTGCCCTTGTGCCTCCTGGCTACACAGGGAACTAGCCATTTCAATTAAGAATATGGAGCACGGCCTACAGTGCAAGAAGGCAACCCCCCAAAATGCGCTTAGTTTCATTATATTCCCTCTAGATGGCCATTTTTCCATCAACTTCTGTCATCATAAAAAATGGTGTTTTATAGCCATGCTCCTTTATTGTAGCTGAAGTCCCCCTCTAGATGCAAAGGGCAGAGGAATCTTTGCTTATATTTCTCAAAGTGTTTGAGAACATTAGGGAAAAGGTTATTGGAGATATATTTGAAATCCACATCCTCCTATTCCCAATTCCAGAATATGCATATGCATATGCATACACATATACATGTAATCCTCGACTTACAGTTCGTTTATTGACCGTCCAAATTGGCCCTGAAAATGTGACTTATGACAGTTTTTCACACTTATGACCTTAGTAGCATCCTCATGATCCTGTGATCAAAATTTAGATGCTTGGCAACTGACTCATACTTATGACTGTTGCTGTGTCCCAAGGTGAAGTGATCCCCTTTTGCAACCATCTGACAAACAAAATCAATAGGGAAGGCCAGATTCACTTAATAACTGTCTTTAAGTCCGTGTGTTCTGAAAGTAATGCAACTGGAATGCTGTCTGAGTTGACAGCAACCTTTGTATTATACAAAATTAAATATGGCACCTTTTTGCAGATTTGAATACATACTATTTAAGAGCAGCTGTTCACAGATTCAATTTTTTTTTTAAAGGGTGAATATGGCAGATGCATATTTAGACACTTTTTCAGCTGATTTAGTGCTGCTTTCGTGCTGTTTTTTTTCTATGTTTTTAATAAGATCTTTAAATCGATTCATTAAATCTACGATTAGTCATGTGAAGACAAGACCAGATATGAACAAATAATCTATTCTTTTTAACCCCAGATTGTGACTGTTTTTGTTGTTGTCGTGGTTTACTTTCAACAATCATGGTTTCCTCTAAGGACTTGTCTAAATGTCTAAAAAGGGAGATTACAGTATTCACTGTTACAGAGCAATAAAAATGTCTCTAGATGTTTCTAGCTAGCAGTTTCTACTCTAATAGTTACAGGAACAAAAAAGTCAAGACAAGATCTGGAAGAACAAGATAACTCTAGGCTAAAACTGACCTAAAACAGGGTCAAATCTGCAAAACGCAACCTACAGATCACAGCAAATGACTGCTGTAAAGTTTAGCTGACAATGAAGTAAATGTCCAGAGGGTAGAATACAGTGCTGTCTGTGCAACGGGAGAAGGAAGGGGTTGTTCTTTTCTCTGAGCTCATCAAAGGCCACTTTATTTATCTTAATATATCCCACCTTTATTTTATATAAACTTGACATGTACTACAGGTAGTTTTCAACTTGCAACTAAAATTGAGCCCAGAATTTATATTGCTAAATGAGAAATTTCTTAAGTGAATTGTTTCTCATTATTCGACTTTTCTTGCCACATTTGTTAAATGAATCACTACAAGTGTTAAATTAATAACACCGTTGTCCCAAATATGATTTTTTCGAGAGGCAACTGGACTTTCTAGTTTCTCTTTGAAGATGTTTTGTTTCTCATCTAAAAAGCTTCTTCAGTTCTGACTGGATGGTGGGGAATGGAAGGAGTTATACTGGTCATTTGCATTCTTTGTCTGCAAGGAATATAAATCCTTCCGTTCCCTATTATCCAGAAGCGTCTTGGATGAGAAGCAAAATGTCTTCAAAGAAAAACCAGAAAGTCCAGTTGCCTCTTGAAAAAGCACCTTTGGGACAACCATGACCTGCATGACTGAGAATCTCCATAGACAGCTAGGATAAACAGAATTAATTTCTCCATAGCTCTATGGGCTATTTAATCTATAACCTGTACAATTATGCAGTAGGAGATGAAATAATTCAAAACATTATAAATTAACCATTGGACTATAAATAAGCAGGAAAAAAAATGCTAGATATCCTAATTATTCCATACTTCTCCATGTCAAGTTTAATTTTTTGTTTAAATTAAATGAACTTTCTCCATGTTGAGAGTATTTTTAGAACTAAACTAAGTAAATGGTTACTTAAATAAATAAGATAATGATTTTAAAAAGTAATTAAGTAACCTTGACTAATGTGCAGAGATCTGCATGAAAATCAGGAATAGATCTACCATGAGCCACAAAGATCTAGTGATCGCTCAATGGCAGCAGAGAAGGACAAACAACTTTGCAAGCTGGTTTCTTAGGTCAAATGTATTTGTTTATTTGTATCCTGCTTTTATTAATACTAGACTGGGTGAACTGTTGCTGATTCACTCTCCATAGAGATGACAAACAGAGTTGACTTGGTAAAGCATTCCTAGTCATCTCATAGTTGGCATTCAGAGCTGCTGGCACAAATTTTAGCACATTTCTGCATCCCAAAGGGGCTTTATTGCTTTATGGATCATCTTTGAGTAGGTACTTCATCAAAGCAAAGAATCCCTTCAAATATGTGCTTAGCATATGTAGAATAAAAGCATAGACTACATATTGAGAGCCAGTTGGTGTAGTGATTAAGGCAACAGGCTAGAAATTCAAAGTGAGTTCTAATCTTGCCTTGGGCATGAAGTCAGTTGGATGACCTTGGGTACCTATACACACACACACACACACACACGGGGAATATTTAGAAAATTGAAGCTTGGCAACTTCTGGGTGAAGGAGGTTTATATAATTGATAGCAAGAAGCTAAAGAAACACTGCAGAAGAAAAGAAAGATTTGGATTAAGCTCTTTTTGATGTACTAGGAAGATGTAATCCACGTTTAAGCGTGCCAGAAATAAGTTCCACAAACTTCCAAACAAATAAAGTCCACCAAATAAAAGTGAGCAAGACTTCAAATGGGACATATCTACTTTGTTTCACTATTATATATTTTGTTCTAGAGAAAAATCTGAACCCTCAGCAGATTCCTTTTATGTTAAGCTTTCCATCAATTCAGTGTGAATGACAAACGGGAATGAGAGAACACAACTCAGCACCCCAAATTGTGTTTAATTGCCTGTTTTTTTATCCTGAATCATCATAACCGTTTAAGAGCCTCCAGGCAACCTAATTATTATGTCACAGGGGATTTCTTATATTAATGTTGCTGCATTTCTTCACTGCCCTGGAAACCAAATGGTGATTTTTGTTACTGTTTGCGTGAAGGTGGGGGCAGGCGAAACTTGCAGATGTTCAAAGGGTTGGAAGCTCACATTTAACTCTGACTGCATGATGCTCATGGATTTTCGTTGGTTGAATGCTTAATCTGTTCTGCCTTTTTTTCCAGCACCATAAAATGTATGAAGTCACACTTACTTGGCATCAACAGTGTTGCAACTAAATGATTTGGAATTTGGGAGAGTGCTTAAGGGAATCCTGTATCTTATCAACGGAGGACCAGCTTGATTTGATTATCAACATTGATTATGTTGATATCAGGAATCTAATTCATGAAACAAACAAACAAAAAAACCCAGTAAAACCAGTAAACATTTAAAAAAAAATAAAACTGTCCATGATATAAGCCTGGTGAATGAATATTAGTGAGCACACATATTATAGATTATTAAACTTACAATCTATTATTATTCATCGCACAGCCAGCCAGATGTTCGGACTGGGTTTGGCACTTTTGTCCACCTATCGAGCCCTTACTAAGGACCTGGGATAGGCAAATCTGGATGTTTGATGATGTTACACATATTGCCACAGGATGGAAGCTGTTCAAATATCCTCTTCTTGTTGGGCTTGCTCTGTAATCTATGATGATGATGATGATGATGATGATGATGATGATGATGATGTAACAAAACAGTATACACAGCAAACAAGATAATTATGCTGTAACGTCTTAAAAATTGGATCTTTATCATCAAGATCAAAGGAAAAAAATTCAGATAATAAAACTGGAACTATGGTAGTCTCATCCCAGCAAGAAGATATGTCT
>JAOYMU010000010.1:30500751-30512794 GCA_025802295.1 Psammodynastes pulverulentus
TTTTTCAGCGCTGTAGGCAGCTATCTATATCCAATTAATGTATAAAGTATAATTTCTACCTAGAAAATGGAAAAAAATGTTAATGTTTTTTATACTCCTGTCAGAAACATGAGAGTATTTCAAAAACGTTATAATGATGTCCTTGTTGAGATATATAACAGGGTCTAAAAACTTTGCTGAAAAAAAACCCCTAAATTGCAAAGAACTGCTTACTGTGCAACTGTTACACTACTTTGGTACTTTTTAATGCACACAAGTAAAACAAATGCAAATGTGTTTTTAATTTTAGTTTATAAGCTATAATTACAGGTGCCTTTGTTAACCATTGCAAACTATGAAGAAAAGAGTTTATTGAGGATTTCTCTTATTTCAGTAGATTGAAGGCCACTGGTGTCTTACCAACATACTACTTGTAGCAAAATAAATATTCCAAAGTGTCATACTGCATTAGAGCACTAACGGTTTTATAATTTTAGCAAAGATTATGTAAAAGTAAAAATTCTGTGGTGCAGAATAGTGTCTGAAGTCCAATATTATTACAAATCTTACTAGAAGAATATGAAATAATTTCAACTTTATTGTATGATATCTCAAAGACCAGAATACTCTACCCCTTCCATCTTTTCTAAAGTGTTTACTCTGTAATATATTTAAACTGTTCTCTGTCATATTTATAGCTGAGGTTGTATTTTTGTAGATGTGTTTTTAAATGTTCATCTGAAATTTAGCCCTACACAATCCATCAGAGAATCACAGAAAATATTTTGAATGTATTTCTCAAACAGCTGAAACTTGTTATCACTGCAGCAATTTCAGAAATTTTAGGCATTATTTTCTGTCTCACAAACCAGTAATAGAAATGTAAGAATTTATAAATATTATTTGACATTGGAGCACAATGTAAAATTTTGAAAACTTACAGGAGGTGTAATACTTTGATTCTAAATACTAGAAACCAGTGTCTTGTGTATAGGTTGTATTTTCACAACTACAAGTAGGTGTACATGAGAAATTAAGGTCTAAAATTGTAGAAGTATATGAAAAATAAATTTTGATAATACAAAATTCAGTTTGACTTAATACATATACATTGCATAACATGGAGAACACTAGTAGTTTTTTGTTCAAACCACAGTTCATATTTACCAAGCACAAACATGTAAGTCTACTTCCCACTAATAGAAATGTTTTGTTTTAATCTTTGTGACATAACTGACATACCAACATTGACTTACACGTAATGAAACCTGGATTCTTAAGCTGTTTCTTTCTGGGGAAATACAAAATCAGTGCTTTGCCCCTGTTGAGGTTGCTTGATTCTAGCAACCCTGCATGGGAATAAGTTACGGGGGAGGGGGGGTTGTTTTTTTTGCTACCTTATTCTTGAATAGGAAATCCCACACCTTTTACTTTACAGAATTGAAATTAACTATACGGTACTTATGTCATAATAATCAAAATTATCTGCCCAGGAAAAGACATAACTCATAGCAACTGAAGTTGACATTAGCATAGTCTACTATGGAGGCTGCCTGGATCTTAATGGATAGTATTGGGTCTAGAAACAGTTCCTATCTTTGGATACGGAACATATCCCATTCAGAGCATGTATATTAGTTTAATATTCTAAAACCAAAAGGGATTGTTATTGCACTATGATGGAAGATTAGATTTGAAATTCTTCCAAGTTCAAAACTTCACACATTATTTGCTTATCATCATTACATTATTGCATTGATTATCCAGGAATAATGTTATACATTTTTTTTCTTTTTGCAATCCTGTAATCCCTTAATTCAGGGTAGAGTCGGGTGACTGAATGGAACTGAATGTTTACTGGCCAGATGCCCTTCCTGATGCCTACATGGAGTTTGCAGCAGATATTTTCTCTGCGCCTTGAGAGAAGTTCGATCCTGGTTAACCTTCCGAATGGGAAGTGAGCCTTTTCACCCCACTAGGCCAGAACGCCTAGTGTTGTCACTCTAACATTAATACATGTTGTATATTGTAAGAATAACAATGCCTGAAATTTTATCAATCTTTTATGAGAAGTTGCACTAAACTAAAAATGAGAGTTCCAAAAGTGCTTAGAAATTTGAGAAATATTTCTTAAATCTACATTTATTAATTGGTTGCCACTTCTTTAAGAGCATTTCGTGTAAAATTAAATTCTTCATTCATAAAGAACTGGTGCATATAAACCAAAGAATGAGCCAGAGAATGGGTTTACACATAACAGTAACCTCAAACTCTGTAATTCAGTTTTGAGGCTAACATATGTGAATAGAGTCAATTGTTTTCATGCAGTAAATCTCGATTAAACAAATGTGACACATCAGAAAATCATTAGTTCATTGTGACCTTTTTCCTTAATGAGGTGACCTTACACAAGCTTTTCTTTCTTAACATTTGCTGTTTTATCTACAGTATCAAAACACTGACAAATTTTACAGGATTCTTTCAAAACAAACCATATGGAACACTTTGAAAACTTAAAACTACATTGCAAAATATTTTCAAAACTGTTTTGTTTTAACAGTAATTGAGCTGCAATTTTTACTTGTTAAGAATACTATAGATTTACCGATGTAAATTGAAAAGCTTAAATTGAGTTACTTTACAGAACTATTATTTCATCGAAATATACCCAAAGTAATACACAATTCACTACCCCATGTGCAAATTGGTCCGTTTAATTCTGAAGAGTTCTCCTTTTCCATAAACCAGAACAGAATGCTAACAGGACATCAATCACAAAGGTTGTTGCATGTTAAAACTGTTCATTTCTTGCAGCATGTCTTTTATATTATACTTCAATTTAGTTCATGCATTATTCATGAACCTCTCCTACATCCAGTTTTCAAGCTCATATTATCAGAGTTAGAAAAAATTCGGAATGCAGACCTAATTATCCTCTTTTTCTTCCAGGGCATCCAGAATTGTTTTAACTCTAAAACAGATTTGAGGTTAATTCAGGTCTCTGCAAAATTGTATCTCATTATCCTATCCTGTAACACTAGTTTTACTTCAGTCAAACCTGTTTTTAAAAATAAACTGATGGAATCAACAATGTCCCCTTCTGGCACAAGTGATTAGAATGATAAAGTTGACGTTTTCTTATCAGTCTAGGATGAACAAAGAAGAATGGGAATTCCAGTCAGGAGCAGGGAGAGGATTAAATATGGTCTGGACAAAATATCAGCCCTTCACTGTAAATCTGTAAATTACCTGCTGGAGTCTGTGCAGCCATGTTTGAATATAATGTGTTTCTGGAAATACTAGAACTCGAATATAAGGGGGTAAAAATTAATTTGAATTTATTACAAGCATGGACAGTTTTTCTCTCTAATCTGGCAATTTTGCCCAATGCTCCAATCCCTGAGTTTTCTGAATGCACACTTGTCATTTTGATATTTCTTTTTTGTACTCCAGATCCTATTCTTCAAAATCTAATTTTATTCTGTTATAACTACTAAACTTAATATCAAGGTCTTATCTGAAGATACTGGATAATTTTTGTCCAGTTTTCAACCAACTTTTTTTTAGGAAATATCAAAAGGTAGAAGGCAGTCAGGCTACAACTTCAACAGGGCCCTGGATGAAACTATTTGGAACCACTTCAGTCAAGATTCAGGCTATACATGAGTACAGTACCAAAACGGAAGTCTTTCCTTACAAAGAAAAACATCCAATGCAATCTGACACATTTGGAGCATTTTTGCAAGGAAGACTAGGCAAAGATTCTGAAGGCAAGATATGCCATGCTGCTATCCTAAAAAACGGAATGCTATCATAAAATAAAAGGGTGCTTTAACAAAGTATTAGTTTAAGGATGTACACACTTATGCAACCTTGTTATTGTAAGTTTTTTTGTGTTATTTTCCTCCTAAAAAGATTTAAGCCTGTTTTTCAATTGAATTCTATAGCTTGTATGTTGCATTAAAGGTAGAAAACATTCTGAAGTGATTTATCTGGGTCTGATTTTTTTCATATCTCCAAAACCTGGCATTTTAACAGGGTGTGTATCTTTTCAACCAGTTTTATCCCAGGCCCTGATCACAACTTCTGCATGTTGCTGCCATAGAACGTAGAACATCAGAGTTGGAAGGGGCCTTGGAGGTCATCTAGTCCAACGCCCTGCTCGAGCAGAACAGACTATTCCAAATATTAGCCTCTACCTACGATTGAACTCATAGTCTCCTGATTGTAATATAGAGTACGTAATATGTTTGTTTAGAGAAGGTCATAGGACTTGTTCCTTGAAGACAGAATTTAAAAAAACAAACAGCAATTAAGGAACCTACATCATAGAAAGAGCACTACCCTTAAAAGTATCTTTGCCATTTCATTGGTTGATTGCAATGTTAGGACTACAGATTGCTTTGTATCAATAGGACAGAACAAAATACATATTCCGTTCTCAGCTAGATTTGCCTTTCAAAATTCTTTGCTCTTCATACTTTTGACAATCTCAAATCTGAAAAAAATGCACGCATCTCTTTTAACAGAGATGCTTACAGGTATGCTGATTACTGGCAATTGTGGTCCATCTCGGAATTGTAGACAATATTGAAGAAAGTTGGTATAAAAAAATGAACATACCTGCAATCACTCCAAGGCTATTAAGGGCAATTGCTTGTTGAAGTATGGGAATGAGATGGATTATTTACCCCCCTCTGGGAGCTCAAGTTGATAAATGCAGCTGTCCCTCCATTTTTTATGGTACAAGATAAAAACATTGCTCAGACACTCTTGTGATGCATACCTAAGGGACTGGCTAGGGTGAGGTTCTCAGATTCTTTGAGATATTTATATAAATGTTTCCTAGGTGACTCATAGGTTTTGCGAATTCACCACACACTTTCATACATAAATGGTTCAGTAAGTGTGTACCTGTAATTAAAATAATTCTGTCCTTGTTTTACCTTAGGAAATGACAACAAATAGCTATACAACTTTTATTTTAAAAATAGAGCTATCAAGTCCAATCTTTTAAGGAGCCACACCTCAAACATAGAAGCATTGAACAATAGGATTTCAGTAAATGGAAAAAGTGAGGTTCCTTATCCAGGACTATAATGTCTGTTCAGCTCAACTGTTGTTAACATGTGCACACAAGCTTCAATACCAAAATGAAAA
The DNA here is from genome assembly GCA_025802295.1 of Psammodynastes pulverulentus. Lineage (NCBI taxonomy): Eukaryota > Metazoa > Chordata > Lepidosauria > Squamata > Psammodynastidae > Psammodynastes > Psammodynastes pulverulentus. Next base: position 30,505,891 of record JAOYMU010000010.1, read on the forward strand.
CTCAAAATATGATTGCCAGCGTGAAAAAATTCCTCTTGGAAAGAACAGTAAGCTGTTGCTCAGAATCATCAGTCTAGAAACCATCCTGAGGGCTTCTAACCTACTCCCAACAGCTTTTAAATTAGGTAAGAAAGTCTGATTGTCACTTAATGCTCACCTCTGCCAATCAACACCACACCCACAATATCTGCTTGCCCACACATGTACAATAAAAGGATTGTTACACCAGGTCACACTGCCTTGAAACTGTGTTTTCTTATATTTGCATATAACAGAGATTGCATAGATACTAAAGTATATACTATATGCCATTCTTTGCTTCTTAGGAAATCAGCTTCAGTTTATGAAAACATACACCTTTCAATAAAATGTATTAGTCAGAAAAGAAGCTACTGACTCCTGATTTATAATAGTTACTAATGTTTTAATTAAGCATTTCACTTTGTTTTTACACGATCAGCAGAAATTTGAGAGTAGTACACATACATTTGCTTACTACCATAATAAAGATTATGAAGCTCATTGGGTATCCAAAAATAGCTTTTTGTTGTTGCAGATGTTTTGCATTGCAGCTCCTAGACTTACTGCAGTATATTAACTGGTTGTAATTACTTTTTTAACATTTGTAAAAGTTTCTAAAGAGAAATCATATGATCCAAACCATAGAGATGTTCTCTAAATGAATTCTCACGATAATTTTTTAAGGAATAAATTATTTAACTTATATATTAAAGGTGATTCTATTTGTCATATACGAAAGCTCAATGCTTATAAAATCCTGCTCCTTGTATTTAATAAAAAAATCCTGCATTGAATGCGCACAAAATATGAAATACCATTCTTGCAATATGGAAAGTTTATAATGGGGAAATATTAAAAATACATAGTGATTTTGAATGTGTAATTTAAATAATCTATTAAAATAACTTTGTTATTTTATATGTATAAAGAGAGAAAAATCTTACATTAAATCTTTCATGTCCTCAGTTTCCTTGTCATGTCTTTAGCAAAGAACAGAATAGCTTGTTTGTTAAGCAAGACAAATTAGACAATTTGTGTGATTCACATGTCTTTCCAAATTCCCAGTATAATTAAAGCATCTTTCTTGCAAAGATGGGGTTAAATATGCACATAGAATACCTATCTCTCCCATTATGAGGTCATTACTGCTACTTCAAAACATTTATAAAATGAAAGAATACAGCAGCAGGAGAGGGTTTATCTTAGGGCTATTGCCCGCAGGCCGAATGTGTCACACGCTGGCCATGCCCACAACCAGTTTAGTGAAGGGGAAAAAGTCCCGATATGTCATGTGATGCTACTGTGATGACACAAGTTTGACACACCTAGTCTATCTCTATATCAATTTGGAAACTGCATTGTTAGTGAACTTTCAAAGCAGAAAAAAAATCTGTACCATTAGAACACGTGTCTTTCAAAAGCAAACTTGGCTTCCTACATTTGAAAGTAAGAAAAAAAAAACTTCTGACTGTACAGAAAAATCAGAAAATATTGGGATGTTTGGTTATTCCCTAGTAGAGTAGTGTTTAGAAAACATGTTTTCTTCTTATAGCTTGTTCTGTTTTGTATCTGAAAGTGCCATTGTATGATATCATTATAGGAAGGACTCACTACGAACTATAAACAATGAAAGAGAACTTTATTAAATTCAGTCATTCTTATCTACTTTCAGGAACATATGAATATATCTGTATACAAAAACATTTTGATGGTTACACGGATAGAAAGGGGTGGGGGGTGTTTTGGCAACAAGAGAACAAGGCTCTGAAGAGCTCAATACTAATCCTTTAGCAAGCGGTGTCCCTTTATTCTATGTGTTAATATATTTAGAGATATATTCTTTCTGTGAAAGCATTAATGTGGTCTCACCACCACCTCACCTTTTAAAAACAATTAGCTAAAACTATATAGAACAGCAACTCAACTTACATAGTTGGGTCAGATTTACCAGAGCTGAGCTGAAAATTCCAGATAAATGCTAAATGGCAGCAAATAATCAGGGCTTTCTGTATCTCTCTACTGACATCTAGTGGTCTCCAAGATTTTTACATTGAAGGTTTGCCATAAAAGCAAGAATAAAAGCAGTTTCAAAAGAGACAAGGCACAAACCTTTGTAGTCTTTATAGGATTATATTGAGCAAGCAGAAAGCAAGCCATTAATTCAACTGATTCTGTATGTATCAGTTCTGCTTTTCTCTCTGTTTTATTTCCCATTAAGTTTCAGACATCCTTCACCAAGTAAGCATATTTTCTGGGCTATAAAATGGTTGCTGAAGATGGAAAGGGCTGCTTAGATCCCAATGTTTACCCACTGTATTCATGGGCTCTTCCTATGTTTTAGCTAAAAAGCTAGGCTACCATCTGCTTCATTCAGATAGATGTGAGAAATTTGTTTCTGCTATATTAATATCAGGTTTGTGTCTACTGCAGTGCTCAAGTTTGTGAACCCTTTTGGATTTTTAATATTTTTGGCCACCTGAATCATAAAACTTGATAAGGAGAATCCAATTAAACAAATCTTTAAAACTTTATACATTGATTTATTGAGGAAAACAATCCATCTTTATCTTTCAATAATGCAGACTCACATTTTGTCACACAATATGATAGATATTAGCGGTTGATCTGACTGGTAGAGCTAGAGTTGATTTTTAAGAATCCTGTTTTGTTTTAAATATCTCCAGTCCCAAGAAAACTGACTAGTACTGAATGTTATTTCTAGAAGAGAAAAAGAATTTGCAACCTTGTTAGCATATGTGACTGCTTGGCAAACAAAAGCATGCTCCTATCTTTCATTTTAGGAATTAGGTAATAATTTAATATCTTTGATAGGTTTTAATACAATTGATACTGAATGCCTGGGTTTTTATTATTGCTTTTAAAGGTAGCTGGCTTGTAATTTAGGATGCAGCCTTCTGAATAATTTCTAATGAAGAGCAGTATATCAATTAAATCAATCATAACAATATAATTGTCATCATCTCCTGATTCAGGAAAAATCCTGTTTATATTAAGCCAGAAGTAACTAATTTGTGATCCCCAGTGGCAAATGCAGGCCATCAGTCATGTATGATAATCCACCATAATCTAATAAGCTTCTTACTTAGCTTGGCTGGGATTGGTGAATCATGCTTGTATCGAGACTGATGGACCTTGGGTTGCCCAGATCTAGATTGAAATTGTCAGTATCCTTTGATACAATAAAGAAAGGCTGACAAAGCCAGAGATCATCTTCATCAAAGGCAAAAAAGATTGGAGCAACAAATTAAGGTGGCAATGACCGCTGAGTTGGTTTTTTTTTCATCTTGTTGTTCTTCCAAGACACAAGCAACTAATGAAGTGAATTGGGATCTTAGGTTTCATGTAATTGTTTCAATCTTGCTTTTTCTGCTTCTTGGGAGATAAAAAAACTATATAAAAAAGGAAAGTACACCTTTTGTTCTCTGAAAGGTTGCTGGCCTTTGCCTTAGGGTTTAGTGATAAGCTAAAACTATAATCTTTTTCAAAGAAAAGATAACTGATCTAAGGAGACAGCCTAAATTATAAATTAGCTTTTGAAACGCATTCCTGAAGCTCATGTACCTTTGAAGGGAAACAGCTGGTCAAGCACCACTTGGAAGGCACTCTTAAAACTCAAAACTGTATGAAGTATTTGAGTTTGCTGATGAAAGGCCAGAAAATGCTCTTTCTCATGTGTACAGTTGGAAGTACACATTTAAGTTATATGCATGTTACAATCTTACGTAGAACTCTATTTAATGCAACAGAGTGATATTTTCAGGGTATTGTCACCTTGTATTTCAATAATTTAAAGCAAATATAGACTGCATAGTAAAATTTCCGGCTTTCTTTATCACTCTCAATTGTGCAAACAATGAAGCAATTTCAGAAGCTGAACTAGTTCATAATGGTTTAAAGGGCAAGAAAAGTCCCTTTTTGCAGCCTGCACTGCTTTGTAAAGACTGTGTATTCTTCCAGTTTGTGTATTCATCTCTGAATGGAAGGTTCTTTCATTGCATACCGTATGGTGAAAAAATATTCCTCGTTGCATCTTTGATAATTTTTTGCTTTGATCACTATTTCATTATACTTAAATATAACATATATGTGAATATTATCAACCTGCAGTGTAATAGGAACAAGCTCATTAGTAGAGAGCAATGAGTATCCTACTTCCTACCCTACTGCTTAGAAGTCCACCAACACCCTTGCCATTACACATCCTTTAGTACACTTTTAATATATAACACCTCCCTTAAAAATCTAAACACCAAAATGAGCACAAATGAACAATAGAAATAACACAATGAATCTTTGGGAATATGGATTAATTGTAAAAATGTAAGGTTCTTTCCTTTCTTCCCTGAACCCTACCTGCACCTGCCCAGGGAAAACATACCTAGCAGTTTGGGAAACTCTGGGGAAAAAATGAAGGAGAAACTCAAAAGAGGCCAATGAGGAATGGTTTCATTGGCTTGATGTTTGATGCCAAAAATACCATTTAGAAAGAGGGAGTGGAATTGAGCACTGCAGAATATGGTAAGTTTACTGCTATATTTAGGAACAGGTGTCCTTCCAAAGTTTGGCACTTAATATTGAAACACTCTGGGCCCTGCAGATAATCCATTTCCCTGTTTTCTAAAATGCCTCCCTGGTTTCAATAGGTCCTTCAAAAGAAAATATGTCTTGAAGGCTTTACAGCTGCTGTTCCACTATATAGGAACTGCATGATTTTGTTTGTATATACTCAGGCAAATATGCATGAAGTAAGATTGTGGATAGAGTAGGGTTTGATGGGTGAGATCAAACACTATATTTTACTTCTCTTTTTCATGGAATTGGAATTGGAATGATGGACTTTGGATTCCCCAGCATAGTGATTCTTCGTTCGTTGTTCTAGGAAAGGTTATTAGCTGCACTGAAGATAGATCGGCTTCAAACTACTTTTGATAGCTTGGAGAATGGAAACAGTGGAGGTGTCTTTCATCTTCATAAGCCTTGCCCAATCAGCTATGCTTCTTCAGCTATGCTGGAACTACAATCCTGACAATTTCTAGTTAACAGATCAGTATTTTTGGTACTTAATGGTGCCAACACGAGTGAAAGATGTTAGGTTGAGATATGCCGGTTTACAAAATTATACTGAATTGCCTGGTAGGACATTAAGTCACAGGGTAACTAGAGCTTATCCAATGCCACTTTCCTGCAGTGCTTAGGCAGGGAATCAGGAGGAGATAGCAAGTTTTCAGGAAAGTTTGTGCAGCTTAATTTCACTTTGCTGAGTCATTGCTGGGCTCTCTGAAATACAGTTTCCTAAAAGTATTTGGATTCCTATATTGCTGCTTTTCAGTTGTTCTGGTCTTTTTCAGCCTGTTTCTCATTTTACACTATGTATTCAGGCTACATCTAACAGAAGACAGTATCTTGGGAATTGGGAAGATTGTTGATCTAACCTGTCTGAAGACAAATGATTGATTTAATCTCTTTGTTACTAGTGAATAACTTGAAAGATGCAGCATGTATGATTGTTTGCATATATGAACAATTGCAGCTATAATACTAAGGAACCTCTTTTTCATAATGTCTAAAACGTAATATTTTCAGTGAAATGAATGCAGACATTCAACTATTGCCAACCCTACTTTTACAATGACTGAGGAACAATGAAATCGTAACTCTTAGACTTTGATCAGTAAAATGTTTTATTGCATTTTGATTTTTGGCTTTAATCTCATGCTGTGCCCCACACAGAGTTGCAAATATAAGATTGATGACTATATAAATTGATGAAATACATACATAAATTATGTCAGGGCACCCTAGGTAATTTATTCAGTCGTTATACTTAGAACTGCATTTGAAGTTGTAAGTATAATAATTTATAAAACAAACTAGTGAGCACTCTACCACACTATATCAGCATCTAAGTCTTGCTACAGAGTAAAATGAAAAATATGTTAACCTGAATTCTTTATAAAATGTACAGAGAATTATATTTGAAAACAACATCCCTTGATTTTTATATTTGTACAGAGAAAAACTCATATGATTTTTTTCAGAGTTGGCCCCAATTTTCCTGCCTGCAGCCTAACATGAAGCCCTACCCAAGAAAGCAAGGCTCTGCTTGTTTTTGCATAGCAGATGGAAGCCGTCATGGTAGAAATTCCATTCTGGAAGAATATATTGAAAATGAAACACATAATAACCAGCTGCCATGCCAGCAAATAAATAAAACGACACACAGTATTAATATTTATCTTCATTTATAAATAAAGTGAAAAATGGCAAATTTAAAAGGCAAGAACAAATGAGTTCACTCTCTTTGATCTTTCATGTATTTCTTAAATTGAATTAATCCCTATCAATTGAATTGTATTCAATTTAGCAACTTATTCCCCTATACACATAATTTAGAATTCCCCAATTACTCTGGATTGTGTCAACCTCCTGTTTCAATGAAAAAGGCTTTGCGTCTCCAAATACTCATAGATTTTGAATTTTCTTTCTTGGGGCAGGGATGTTTGCAATATTTGCATGTTTGCAATGTTTTTATTTCTTACTTCCTTTTTTTAAAATAAATATTTATTGAACATAACATTAAAAACAGTGAACATCTGTAATGTAACATCATTATTTAAGATTTCTCAATTGTAAATTCAACAAATTGCTTTCGACTTAGGTCCTCCCTCTCTGTCTCCACCAATCATAAAATCTATTCCAGATCTTATAATATTCTGATTTGTCCTTCTATCTCTAGCGTTAACCTATTCATTTCAGCTGAAGTCAATATTTTATTTATTATTTCGTCATAGCAATAGCAATAGCACTTTAGATTTATATACCGCTTTACAGTGCTTTTTACAGCCCTCTCTAAGCGGTTTAC
>JAOYMU010000010.1:30660405-30678419 GCA_025802295.1 Psammodynastes pulverulentus
AAAACGGCATAAGTCACTTTTTTCAGTGCCAATGTAACTTGAAATGGTTACTAAACGAATGGCTATAAGTCGAGGACTACCTATAATACATCTTCTCTGAAGTACATTAAATTACTTAGATTTAATGTATTTAATATGAAGTAACTTCAGTGTTTTGTATTTAGGCCTTTGCTAAGCCTGTTATATAAAATATATATATCATGTGACCTTCTAATAAGCAAAATCAATAGGGAAGTCAATTTACTAACTTCAGGACACTATTTAGAAAAATATTGAAATGGTTCCTTTTCAATATGATAAAAGCATTCAAAAGAACGTTTAATGGACTATTTAGACATTGCCTGTCTGAACTGGTTGGTGCTCAGAAGCTAAATGGGGTTCAGCCTGGATGATATTTGGATGAGAAGCTTCCGGAGAGTACCAAGATTGTAGGATAGATTAAGAAGATAGATAAACATCTTGGACGTTGTACGGTGGCCAATAAACTGTGTGACCCTGTCCATGAATGTATCAGGAGTTGAAGCCAACTTCTAGGAGACTGAGTGGATTTAACTATGGGACATTTAAACGAGGCTTTGAAAATGCTTTAGGCCAAATGCTGGGAACTGAGAGAATAGATTAACAACAGAATTCTTAGCAGCCATGCAGTGAACAGTTCAGCCTCTGTGACCTTCAGTTAAAAACAGGAAACATGCTACATCATCTGATCGTTTTGCACTTATCTGAAAGAATAAAAGAATCTTATACTGGGTGCCCTTCATGTGACAGATGCACAATTATTTCTGGCCTAATTTACAATCTAGGAGGGCAGATGAGAAGCCAAAGCTTTCATTTATGTAGCAAATATAAATCCAGAATACAGTCATGAGAATTTCTTAAGCAGAGTGTTTAGAGAGAGAGATGCTACGTCCTTCGATCAACAAGATGCCACTATGTATAGCAAGACTATTGCCCAATGGGAAATATGCTATTGACTAGGATTTACAATTTACTTTTTGCCATAGTATTAATAATCAGGTTGTGTGAAAGCTGTGCAAGGCAGCCTCTCAAATCTTTCAGTTTGCTTTTGTTATTGCAACCTTCCTTACCATACTGTTTTCAGAGAGTTTATTAATTGACAGAAGTAGCTTTCAGGCTGAGAGAAAATCCAGAGCATTGTAAGCAGCTAGAACAATGTGCCCCTGATACACTTGTCAAACCAACCCTTTTTCAAGTCCTTGATAAAATTTCTTAGATGATTTGGGTCTTCTGATCATATGAGTAATCTATAGAAAAGTTATAAAAAGTGAAATTTATTTTTATATAATTAAGTAACACTAGATCAAGTGTTTGAAATAATTTGCAACATGCTTGAAACTTTCATTTTGTATAGAAAGTTTTTCAGGTGCAATTTGATGCAATTATTCTAGATAAAAGTCATGGTTTCTAATCCCAGCTGAAGAGCCTTGTTAGAGATTAAATATTTGGATTCAGAAAGCTAACTACTGGTGTTGATAAGCTTTTCTCCAAGATGAAGAACTTGATGTATAACATTATTAGTAAACTGCATTGATTTCATAATTGCTCTTTAAACATTGCTTGAACAGTTGGTATCTAAAGCATGTACTTTTCTACTCTACAGAAATCATTTTTTAAACAGATTGTTTTACCTAAAATATATATTGTAACTTCCCAAATTTGGAACCTTGAGAGTATGTTGGGATTTTAATTCTTGCAAATTCCAGCCAACATGGACTTTTGCTTGGAATTAAGAGAATTGAGTTATAATACTGTATATCCTAAAGTAAGGAAGACTTGTTATATAACAATATTTATATTCATCATGATGCATTCAATTTGATCTATTTGCAGGAAAAGTAGCAATATTGAAGGAAGATTTGCAGAAATATCATAATCGAGACACTTGGTTTCAACTGCAACATGTTGATGCTGATTCAGAAGTGCAGGTAAAATTCTCTCTTCCATGGCCTTTATGATTATGGTGGATGTAACAATTAAAAGAGAAATGTTCTTGGATCCCATTATTTTTGAAAATATTATAGATCAGTGTAACTGCACGGAGGATGTTTCAGTCTGCCTGGATAATCACATTTGTACATGTATCCCAAGAAGTTAATTTTATAAAAAGTTGCTATGTTGTAATAAAATACTATGTTAACTTGGCATTTGTATCAGCGGAAACCACTATATTTCCTTCCGAGTGGAAAGAGGAAATATTATGAAGTCTCAGATAATTTGTTTAACTTTTGTTAAATAGGAGCTACTGCCTATAAGTGATATTCTGTGTGATGTAGAATAATGTTGGAGTTTACTTGATAAGGCTATCAATTGATCACCTAGTGATCACTGAGACACATTCATGTAGATGCTAGACAAATCTGCTTCTTCTGAAGGAGAACAGACTCCAAAATCACCCTTGTCTCACTGAATATGGGGGAAGAGTCTTAAATTAAATTATCCAGATATGTTTGGAAACATTATTTGTGCCCATATCCAAGTAGAAGACAGAGATATCTAGTCTTGGAATAATGGGAAATGATGAAATGATCTACAATGTCAAAACAGATAAAACTGAATAAATTAACACTTAGGTCCTTGTTTATTTAACAGTTATTTAAACAAATAATAATTTCATAATTTTAGCTCTATTGCAGCACAGTGGATTTTTAAATATATTTCCAAATAACTAATACAGGAAGACCATATTATATATTTTAATGCACCCCCTCCTCTTTACATTTCAAGCGTACTGAAGCTGACAACTAATCCTTTTAGAACATTTTGGGGTATATATCAAACATGAAAATATCTATTTTACAGAATTAATCTCATCTTAAATTCAACAGATTTAATATTCTCTAAACTCCTTAACCATTGACTTGTTAATAAGGGATGTGCAAGCTTTCTATACCAAAGACCAAACAACTAAGTTCTTTAAAGTTTTTCTCTTACATTAAAATCTTTCTCTTTTTTCCTTTGAGTTATTTAAATTCCAGTTTTTCTATGTACAGTTTTTTCACTTACCTTCACTAATAGTTTCATTGCACATAAAAGGGCTTTGCTATCCTTCCAGAAACAGGGAAATGTTTATTAAATTGGGGAATTTAAAATACAATGATTTTTTTAAAGTCATACTATTCGATATGAGAATAGAATTTAAAATCTGTTAGGGATGCAGTAACCTTGTAGTGAAACAAAAATATTAGTGATCAAAACAATAACTTACCCTAAGTGTTTTGAATACTTTTAAGTATTCAAGTACTAATTTAGCTATGGTTCAGATAATTATGGCTGGAGAGCATATTCCATTTTTAGATACTTTATTAGATCTTAATATTGTTCCAGGTAAATCTAATATTTATACATGGAAAATGTTACAAGTTTATGTTAGAAAAATATAAGTCAGTTTATAAATCTTCCACAGCAAGAGTACATTTTGTTACCATTCCTTATCACACTTGTTCCTAACTATTTCTTAGAATTTCCAGTGGTATCTGCAGCAAACTATAATGATAGTAAAATAATTATAAGCATATAATAATATACTGTAGTTTCATAATTAGATACTTGCATTGTAGTCAAACATGCTTGACCTACATTATCATTGCTGTAGTTTTACAAAACCTTATACCTTTTAATAACATTCGTTAGAAAGGTTCTACTAGACTTCTTATTTTTAACAAAACCAATCTGTTTATCAAACTGCATCTTTCAGGAAATAATAGACATCATTAAACCCATTAAAACCTGAAAAATGTTCCTGGTGGTTGTTTGATCAAGTAGGATTATACTGTTTTTTTATCTTTTGTTAGAGATTTATAATAATGCTTTTTGAATAAAGTTTTTCCAACTTCCTTTAATGATTAGGGATTCCTCAAACTTTTTGTTCAAAAGTATACAAACTAGTGATGGTATTAGATTTGATTGTATGGATTCATAAAATATTAGCAAGCTTCAAATGTATTTATTTACCTAAAATCTATAAGACCATCCCTTTACAGTTTGTGAATTATTAGTTTACTAATTACTTATCAGTTTACTAATAGATATTTTAGGTATCAATTCAGGAAAAATAAAAATAAAACAGCAATGCTAGTTTTGAGAAGACCTGAGCCACATCCATCTATTTGGCTATTCCTTTTTGGGCTGCATGAGGTCAACTGGAAATTAGAAATCAAATGTAGATAAGCGTGCTGCAGGGGACAAGAGAAGCTGAGTCGGTCTAACTCTGTGCAGTCACCATTCGCTCTTTGGCTGGGGCTTGCTGGAGGGCGAGGAGAGAAAGCGCTTTTTGTGCCTGCTGTCTGCTTGCCCAGAACAGCCTGAAGAGAAGTGACAGAGTTTGAGGACATCAATTCAGGTTACATTGGTCGGCCCTCCACAACAGTCCCAGTTTCTCAGGTAGCCTCTTTGGAAAATTAATTGCCCCTCCTAGTCTTAAGGGATGCCTTTGATATGATGCAATTCAAATTTGAGGAGCAAATGTTGGCCAAATGTCTATTTCTTTTGTAACTAACTGGATTAAAAATATGCAGTTCTGATTAACTAACCAAGCTTACTGTAAATAATTCTTCATCCATCAAAATGATTCAAAGATGTCTTTTTAATTTAATATGGGTTCGATTGGCCTGTCTAAACAGGCAATCAAAGAACATTTGGACCATAAAAGTGCTTTATGTGGATTAACAGTTATTATAGGCTAGTGATATTTTATGTTTAATTGATAATTACGTTATATACAAAAATGTTCTGATTTAGTGTAACAGTTTGGTGAATTACTCAGTTACTCACATACGTTTTCCATACTCTAATGTATTTATTGAAAGGTGTTAAAAATTGGACCTTAATTTAATATTTGAAATATCCTAGAATAATTACCCAAGAAATCTAAAAATCATCTTTATAGATAATTATTTTTTTAATTAAACCTGATATTTTGAGTTCTTGGGAAAAGATTTAAATTAAAAAAAAAATTACAAGTTTGATATAGGTATTCAGGACTTTTACCTGTTAAAATGCAAGTGATCAAGTCAACAAACCTTTACATACCCTTAATAACTTGGAAGGGGCTTGGTCTTCTTTATTGTTTTCAGGCTAATGGAATGGTGGAGATAAATTATGCAGATGAATTCAGGATTCTCTATCAGCCAGCATAGTAACTCTCTAAACTTGAACAGAACAGAATTTGATCTAGGAGGAGAACCTGTTAAAGTTAAATCCTTCTGTTTTAATCCTGTTAAATCCTTCTGTTAAAAAAAGGATTGAGTTAAAAATGGCTTGGGTCATATCAAGGGTTCTGCCAAGGTATTTTACAAACAAAAATCTCTAGTGCATCTGTATGAAAGGGGGAATTTCTTAGAAAATTGCTAAGTTCTCTATTCTAAGTCTCTCTACTTCCTGGTCATTTGATACAGAGTGAAGCTGTAATTAAGTCCCTTGAAATAATTGTGGAAGTCATGCTTTGCATACCTTCCCAATCTTATTTGGTGAAATTTCTATTGTATTTCCAGCATTAACAGCTACAAGGTATGTTTGGAAGAGATTGGGATACGAAAAGTTGAATCTTAGCCTCATAATAAGGTCATGGAATAATATAAAATGTAGGTTAATCTAGGTCTCAAAATTGCTGGTACCTTTTTTTTTTACATCCATGGCTAGTAAGGATACTTTAGATCAGCTAATTGGTAACTGTTTTTTTTTTGTTTTTTTTTCAAATTGTTTGGCATATTTTAAGAGGAATTTGGATTTTCTGAAACTGATTTTTTAAATTTCATTTCTGATTTCACAATTTGGTTCAGATCAGGCATGTCAAGCCTGTGAGTCACATGCGGCCCTGGACAGCTAGTAATTCGGCCCCACAAGATCTAAATTTTTAACATTATTATATGACAGGTAGTCCTTGATGTACTACCACAATTGGGCCCAAAATTTATGCTGCTAAGTGAGACATTTGTTAAATGAGTTTTGCCCCATTTTATGACTTTTGTTGCCACAGTTGTTAAGCGAATCACTGCAGATGTCAACTTAGTAATATGGTTGTTAAATGAATGGATTCCCCATTGACTTTGCTTGTCAGAAGGTCTCAAAAGGAGATTACACAGCACTGAAATCATCATGAATATCAGTCTGTTGCCAAGCATCTGAATTTTGATCATGTGACCATGGGGATGCTGCAGTGCTTGTAAGTATGAAAAATGGTCAGAAGTCACTTTTTTAGTGGCATTGAAATTTCAAACAATCACCAAATGAAATGTTGTATGTCGAGGACTACCTTATATTAAATATATTATATATTTAATATGTGGCCCAAGGCAATTGCTCTTCACGCAGTGTAGCCCAGAGAAGCCAAAAACTTGGACACCCATGATTTAGATGCATTAACTTCTACAACTCCTGAATTGCTTTCTCCATAGAAATATATTTTGATTTATTCCAAATTCATTGTATTTATATAGATAATTAAAGAATAATGTTTAGAATATATTTAGGTTTAAATATCAAATAAATTTGAATGAATGTAAAACAGATTTTTTTTTGGGGGGGAAGCATTTTTCTCTTTCTCTCGTAGCCTCCTATTTTTTATCTCACCTTCTACAGTATGTCTGTTGCAGTGTTAGAATTTAAATCAGAATATCCCTGGAATAATTTTATTTAAATCACTTTATAAAATGTGAATGTTCTGATACATCACAATAGCCCCATCCAATAGCCCCATCCATTTTTGTAGCATCTGCGGTAATAGCTATTAATATGTGTTAAATTGGACTTGGACTTTGCTAATATAACAGCAGGAGTTGAAAACAAACACAACGTTCATAGTATTTATTTCCTGTGAGACATGAGAAACCTCCTTTGTCTTGTGAAGTGAGTCAATATTTATATGGCCTTTATGTGTTGCCAATACTCCCTATATTGTTGATATACAAGCAGATGAGGGACTTGCTTTCTTGGAGACTGCTGATTATTTATAGCATGGCTCCTTCTATTTTTGCAGTACATTACAAAAAAAAAGTACTTATTTAGGACATGGATTTTAAATGCTAATTATAAATGCTAGAGTATTTTTATGCTGTTTATCACTTCCTCTATTTCTGCTTTGTAAAAGTCAGCTTCTTTATGTTTGGAGCTTGATTATAAATATTTACTTCAAGTGGTTTGCATTATGTTATATTCTTGTATTTTATGGTTTTATCTCTGTCTTGTGAATTGAAAGGACAATTTTGACCTTGTGCAGTGTAAAAATGTTGATAAATACATAGAACATGTATTTATCATTTAGTCTGAAAATTTATAGATTGCCCTGTTGGTAGCTCTTAAATCATTTTAAAATATCTCTAAACTGTTTAATCTAAAAGCAGTGGTTTAAACAAAGTAATGTGCAATTTGCAATAATTTATAGAAAGCACAGACTAAAATAGTTAAAAGGAATTTGAAGTCTCCATTGCATTCTGTCACAGTTAGCTTTATAATATTAAAAGATCTGAAAGAACAATAATTTCTTTAGTGTTGAAAACATAATAAACTACCTCCCAATTTACTGTCACAGAGAAGGCTATTTCAGAGCTGGGAATAGGGTTGGTGAGACTACCATTACATTATTCAAAGTAAAGCTGTTCTTACTCATTAATGATAAAAATTGCTTATGTTACTTGACTGACCTTAAAAAAAATATAAAGCATGGACCTAGTTAGTACTTGGATAGAAAACCATTAGAATCCCTGGATCTATATTTTGGAGTAGGAAGTAAAGAAAAATATCCTGAAAGAGGACAGTACCAGTCATTTCCATAGTGTTCATAAGAAAACTGTATGGATATATCCATATGGTTACCAGAGGTCGAACTAGATTTAATGGATGTTTTACGTGTTATACTGTTGGCACTTCTGAGATGAATAAGAAAGATTTTGATTAACATTAAATAATTTTACAGTGACAATTCTTCCACTCAGTTGTAAAGTTATTACTTGTCTGCAAATGTTCTATTCTTTTGATGGCCATTCTTACTAACATGGAATCTCAGTTCGGTTTACAACTGATTCTAAATTGATGCAGATCTTGACCAGATATTGGCAGACCTGAGAGATGGGAGACATTTCTAGAAAATGCCAAGTTTTTCAGCAGGGTTAGGGTTAAAGTAGAGCACGGTGTCAAACTTGATCACGTCACATGACATATCGTGACGTATCGTGTCATTTTTTGCCTTTGCGGAGCCGAGGTGGGCATGGCCTGCACATAATGCATCTGGCCTGTGGGCCGCCAGTTTGACAGGCCTGGAATAGAGTATAACTATATAATAAAAACCTCTATGCTTCTTCCTCTACTATGGGATATTCATGATATATATAGGATTCATAAAATTGTAAATATGCATTATCTGTACTTTCAAAATACTGAAGTTATAATATATAAATAGAATAAAAAAATGAATTAATGATATGATGAAGTCCAGATTGATTTATTGATAAAATGAGAAATGCAGATTCCAAAGGCTTGAATTTTGAAAGAGCTAAGTCAGGGGGTGTCAAAGTAAAGACCCACGGGATGGATCTGGCCTGCAAGGTGCCTATATCTGGCCTGTGGGGCCGCCCTGGAAACAGCGAAGGATCGGCCCGTGGTACCTCTGCCAGTGAAAACGGAGCTCGGGAGGGCCACACATAGTCCTACCAGGCTCCGTTTTTGCTGGCAGAGCCACCGCGGGCTGGTCCTTTGCTGTTTGCAGGCTGGCTACTAGCAAAAATAGCATTTGATCACTTGTGTGATGTCGAGCTAGCCACGCCCCCTGGCCATGCCCCCCCCATGTTCAAACACAACTTTAATGCAGCCCTCAATGAAATCAAGTTTAACACCTCTGATCTAGGTTGTTCTTTCCCACAAAATGAAATTGCCTGTTGTGAATAGTTCATAACAGCCACCTGCATATTTAATTACTGGCAGGGAGGATGTGGGTAGAGCACAAAATAGACTTTTCACTGATAAAAGGGTGAAACTTAATGTTATTGTATACAATTCCAGTCCACATTTTATTAGGTACGATGTTGCAGGCGCATATGGGGCAATTAGACATTGCCCTCCTGATCAACCGTTCCTAGAGACTCAATAGATGTAGATTCCAAAATACATCCATTCTAGTCTTCATCCTTTTTGTCTCCAAGCTGAATGTTGAGGTTAATTCCAGAATTAGGGTAGATCCATGAGCTAAAATGTGGAAGAGAACATGCTTCTTGGTATTTGGAAGAGAATTTTTCAAAGTCATTTTTGGAATTGGTCACAATCTGGCCACAATAATCTGTAACCTGGCATGGAGTAGGATTATGAAATCACTGCATATACTTTTATATCATCTGGGCACCTCTCGAATCAGATCTGTTTATACAAAGTGTACAACCCATACTTTCAAACCCTATGATTTAATTTGATTTCAAGAATATTCTCCAAGGAATGGATAATTTAAGATAATTTAATTTCCATTGTCAGAACTGTAAGGCAACTTGATGTTTTCATAGAAATGCAGTAATCAAGGAGAAAATTACAATTTACAATGAGCCCACTTCCTTTTTTTTTTTTAAACGATTGGATTAGGTTTTAGTTTTTTAACTATTGGATTCTTTTAGGCTACGCCAAAAGAATGTTCTGCAGTTTTAGAAGTTGGATATCAACTGGGTGCTGTCATGTTTGGATTATGTTTTATATTTCTGATTGGATAGTATATATTCTAATTTTTATGGTCAGAGTAGAGTATAAGATAGACCATTTTCATGGGATGAGTTTCACATCACAGGCTGAGAAGTTTAATTTAGGAATCTATAAATGGTTAACAAATAGCGTGGCTATGCAGTAGCTGCTTTAACAATGCTTGCTCAACTGATTTGCATGTATCGAGTAGCAAGCAGCAGAATTAATCATTTACAGAGTTCAGAAAGGGTGCTGCTGAAGTGTAACCACACAGACCATATGAAAGTGAAAAAACACTATTTCCAGGCAAGCCTCTCCCCACCCAGGAAACAAACGGGTGTGACCATTTCTTCTAATAAACAATCAGGGTTTTTTTTTATAGCTCTTGTTTTCTCTATTCCCAAAGAAATAAAAAATTTATTGCATGCCCGTTCAACTGTAAGAAATGTTGCATTATAAACATACTGTGCTCAGGAACCCTTGAACCTTTGCAGCGTTCAGACCTACTAACTGAAATTAATTAGAATGCTCTGCTCCTGTTTTTGAACCTACTCTGTTTGGGTTGCCGGTTCAGACATTAAGTTCAATATGCTAATGTATTCCTATTTACTTACAGTGGATTTAGTCCAATCCAAGCAACTGTGGAGAAATTTATATTAGTAGCCAGTCATATGATGAGAGCGAGGAAGTCTGAAAATATTTTTGTTGTTCAGTAAAGTTCCAGAAATGTACTGTGACAGAGTTTACAACACAAACGCATGCAGCTTCATTTGAATGCACTGGAATAGTTTGCCTTGCAAACTAATATTGGCGTCTTCACATTCATTCTAGACTGCAATATGGTCATTTAGTTGTATTTTCCCTGTGTGAGATGGGCATAAAGCAGCCAGTGACCCACTTTAATTGCTTATATGGCCTTTGAATGAAACTATGCATTGCAAATTGAATAAATGACTAGCAAATTAAATCTATTTAAATTTACAAGAAAGGAGTGAGGCAGTGAAGTATGTCAGTGGTAGGTTACTAATTTCATAGGTGCCTTATTTTAGTAAATAGATCAGGAAATTAAAGGCAGGGAAGCAAGATTAGCATCACAATGCAAAGTATTACATACACCCTTTCTCCCCCTGCCCCATAAAAAAAGCACCAAACTTAAAAGTTTTTTTTTGGGGGGGGAAGAAATGTATTGTGGAAATAAACTGTCTTGTATATTCAGACTTGTTATATTCTTCCAGAATGTTTTATGCTGCTGATTTACTGCAGGAATTACATTTCAAAATTAGGGTATTCGAGCAAGACAAGGGAGATCCATGGAAGCTTTCTTGATAACTATAGGCCATCACTCTTTCAGTTGTATATGTGTCACAGTATTATTGGGTGTGGGGGGGAATGTTGCTTGAGCTCCTTAAGAAAATGTATATACTAGCAAGTAGATAAGCAAGTTAAGTCAAAAGTTGGCATCTTTTTTTTAAATCCAAAGAATATATTCTCTTTGAGACCATTTAATTAACCATGTAATCACTAAATTGTCCTCGTCTCATTCATTTCCGCTTGCTGTGTTGTCTCAATGAAATCAAAACTAAAATTTCCGGCCTCCAGCACAGTTTATCTGACCTCGTAAATGTTGTTCCTTTTACTTTCAATCTTTTTTTTTCCAATTCATTTGATTTTTTTTTATTTTTTTTTTGCAGACAGCACAGAACATGTGCTTGCAAGAACCTCACATTGTCATGGTCATGACTCACTAGTCTGGTTTCAGGCCTCTAAGCTACAACAAAACACCCCCTTAAGCAAGATTTGACACAGTGGTTTTAACAGTAATTCAAAGAAGCCTAGCCAGTTAACCTCCACTGTCAGCTGCCTTGTTGGCAGCAAATTTCTCCAAAAGATCAACAAATAGGTAAATTTCAGGGGCAGAATACACTGGTTTGCTAAAACCATAATGTTGTTTGGCAAAGGGCAAGTAAGTTCAGTTAATAAACCATTTTGAAATAATTATTAGTTGACGTCTTTTGCAGCATTGGCTTAATGTGTCATCATCATCATCATTGACATCATCATCATTCATCATAACTTGTATGGTGCCTGACTTTCAACATCTCTGGCTGTTCACAATAATCAAATAAATTGCAATAAAATCAGAAAAACAGAAAAGAACAATAAACACGAATTGTTTGTGGCTTGAATTTATGCCCTAGTTTCTAAATGATCCAATGTAACGGTGAATTCACTGACTTAAAAACAAAACAAAAAAACAGGGTGTACAAGGCTGCTGAGTAGGCCACCTACAACCTGTGCCTGATCCATAGAGTATCCATGAACTTTTGGTTGCTACAATATAAAAAAAGATGTTGAGTCTCTGAGTGCAGAGAAGAGCAATAAAGATTATTAGGGGACTGGAAGCTAAAACATATGAAGAATGATTGCAGGAATTAGGTGTGTCTAGTTAAATGAAAAAAAGGACTAGGGTGACATGATAGCAATGTACCAATATCTAAGGGGCTGCTACAAAGCAGAGGCAGTCAACCAATTCTCCAAATCACCTGAAGGCAGAACAAGAGGCAATGGATGGAAACTAATCAAGGAGAGAACCATTCTAGAACTAAGGAGAAATTTCCTAACGCTAGAACAATTAATCAATGGAACGACTTGCCTCCAGAAGTTGCAGGTGCTCCAACACTGGAGGTTTTTAAGAAGAGATTGGACAACAGTTTGTCTGAAATGGTATATGGCTTCCTGCTTGAGCAGGGGGTTTGATTAGAAGACCTCCAAGCTCCCTACCAACTGTTATTCTATTATTTTGTTTCCTTCAGAGTTTGCACAAGTCAGGTGTACCACATATCTGATCAGAGAATGTAGAATAGATTTGTACGTTTTATGGCTCCTGGGCCACATCTGGCCCTTTGGCTGTTCCTTTCCAGCATGTGTAGGGTCAGTTGGAAATTAGAAATCAAATGCAAAAAAGTGCACCACCAGAGGCGGAAGAAGAAGCTGAGTAAGGTCCAGTTCTGCACACTTGTCATGCGCTCCTTCAGTTGGCAAGAAGGTGTTTTTTTGCACCTGTGCAGCACTTGTCTCTTGCCTAGAGGAAGTGGTGGCGGTTATCGCATGAGTGGATCCAGGGTCATCCACCTACTACTGCCTCAGTCAAAGTGTTTTCTTGCGGGCAAGTGGGTGTAATGCAGCCTGGAGCTACTGGTGTGGCCTTCAACAACAGTCCTAGTTTCTTATGTGGCCTTTTGGGAAAATTAACTGCCTACCTTTGAAATAGAAGGTTGAATGTAGACATTAACCCTAATCTAATTAAAAAAGAGAAAGATCTAAGTCTGATAATTTGGAGGTGAGTCAGAGTCTGTCATGAAGCTAAGTTCAGATAAGATGTTTACTGTTTATCCTTCTTGTTTTGATGTGCTGATAAAGTCCATAAAATATAGCCAATTTTGGCAATAACCCCCCTCAAAACTGCAAAAGCACCTCAAGAAAATGACTTTTAACTAAAAGTTGAATCTTTGGCTGTTTTAGGGTTGGGCCATTTCCAGAACATTACAAATTACAATTGTTCTGGAAGCTTGACTCTCAGAAAACCACAAAACCCAGTTTACTTGGCATGTTCTGGAGTTAAAATGGAACCCCGCAATAATGATGTACAGAACCAAAAGCAAGGCTCCAATTGCATTTCCTGTTCTACTTTCATTCTGGAAATGGACACATGGAAAAATGGCATGATTTTGAAAGTGGTATCTCTACAATGTCCTATTCAGATGGTTATAGCAGATTACTTTTTAAAAAGTGTAATGATGTTTTTGAACCCTTGAAATGCCTGAGTAATTGTTTGCAATTGTCATCTCCATGTGGCATTGCTAGCAGTCTGTATTGGACAGAAGCACTAAGATTGAAACTATGTTCAAGTTTAATCCTCTCTCCAAATATTATTCTTGCATTATTCTTGTATAGCAAGTGTACACAGGGAAGAAGGAAAAGGAATAGTTGTGTAGGTTGTTCCTCAAAGTTACAGCCATTACAGCATCCCCATCATCATGTGATCAACATTTGGGCTCTTGGCAAGCCCACCCACATCTACAACTTCAGCATGTACTTGAACTCAATCCATCTGCCCATTTCCCCATCTCTTAAGCAGTGCAATCATGAAATGCTTGTCTAAAGACTGTTTTGCTTAATGATGGAAATTCTGGTCCCAGTTAGGGTCATAAGTGAAGATTACCTGCAGACAGTCTTCACAAAAAGAGCTCTGGTGAAAAGTGTTGCCCTTTACCCCCATAGAGACTGACTAGAGATGGAAAAGGATTGCATTTATCCTTCTATCTTCTTTGTAATTGCATCAATTATACAAGGGATGTCAAACTCAAGATGGCAGCTGTGAGGCACCTAAAACCTTGGTGGAACTTCAATTATCCTATTGCAGATAGCATCTTTACTTTTTTGACAACCCTTCAGACATCTCTGCATAAGGAGAGAAATTTATGCTTAGCAGATAACAACCAAATGCAGTGTTCTTATTCCTGCATTTCTTCATCTTTCTAAGTTATTGGCAACAACTGATGATGGGAATGGAGAGGTTGCAGCATGATGGACATCAAAGTTTCCTAAATATGGGACCTGGCATCTAGTTGTTAGTGCGGTGGAAATATATATATTTTCTAATTAGCAATATCTTATTTATTTTATTTTATTATTTATTAACAAAATTTATGTGGCTCAACTCACAGTGATTCCAATCCCACCCCCACTCCCTTCTCACATATGTCTGGATCTATATTTATTATTTTGAGAAGTTTTAATTTTTTAAAAGGCTATCTGCTTTGAAAAAATAAGTAAAGTCACACTTGAATCAAACTTGAGTCCCAGTGACTAGATGGTTGTATCCATGTTGCATTCCAAATTGTTTATTACTCTCTGCTTCCAAAATATTTGTTTTTCAATCCCAATGTCTTGGATTTCCTAGTACAGTAATTTCTGACCCACCTCCTATGTTTGACCCAGTTTAGCTTTTTTAAGATCATCCAAGGTCAGGTCAGCTAGGTGCTTCTGACTGCTTGTGACTTTTGTTAAAAAAAAAAAAAAAGTGCATTTAAAATGTACTAAAACTGAAGTCTGTTTAGCCCAGCCGTTTAAAATTTTGAATGCAGCCCTATTTATAATTGTTATATCTGAGTAATAATAGTACTTCCCTTTTCTTGTTTTGAAAAGGAAGGTGTTTTAAAAAACGTGTTTTTTAATATTCTGTACCATCATGTCCCATGCTTGATGACTGTCAATAGGCTTTTGAAAATTAATTTCTATGGCTAGTTTCATAGTTTTCCCCTAGTGCTTGACATTTTCATGCTGAACTTTATATTCCTGTCAGGTCTCACAAAGGATTTTGCTAAATCAACGGTAAACTCATATATGCGATACTGTTTCATCACATACAAGGATGGAAGTTGTGAAATAAATTCTTTTATAGTTAACCAAATAGACTTTTTTCCAGACTGAAAAACAGAGAAAATATGCTATCCATTTCTCAGAGATGAACTACCTTTAGGAACTGCTCTTACAATGTACACTATGTACTTAATGTTAGGGGAAAATTCCCAAGAAGTTTTCATCAGAGAAGATAGCTAAAACTCCCCAATTTGTCCGTAGATGATAATGTTCTTGGATGGAAAATTTCTAATCATGCAGATTAGGCTCTAGTCTAGTTGTGCAGAGAAATAATGTTATATTGCATCAGACTCTCTCTGGGAATTTGCCGGGAAGAAGAAGCAAGCGCATACTGTAGTTGTTTTCCATTTTTGGAAATATAAAATCCAATTTTTAGAGTCTGTTCTTTGTGCTCTGTTTCTGGATTTTTAATTTTTTGCTTGAGATGATAATTGGCTCAGTATAAATTGTGGATTTTTCCTGATCATCAACACGAGTATCACTTATACTTAATTCTTTACAGGCAATTTAGAGGCATATGTTTAATTATTTATAATTAGTTTACAGCATTTAATACTTATATTTAATTTACAGCCATTTAGAAGCAGATATAATCACAATTTTATTTAAGCTAATGAACTAAAATAGCATGATTATTTGTCTTGAAACTATATCTGTTGTTGATTTCCCACCTTTCCTTATTTATTTGATAGGCTGATTGATTGCAAGATTTCATGTTATCCATCAATAACCTCAATATTTTTTTATTTTTTTTAACCAATCACACTTGTATACATATAGTCTTATTTTTTGCAATTCTACGTTTCAGGGAAAGGTCCATCTAGAATTGAGGCTAAGTGAAGTCATAACAGATACTGGTGTGATTTGCCATAAACTTGCTACACGGTAGGTATCCCTGATTTTCAATAATATTTACGAACACTGTTGTTTCAATAACTGTGAATATGTATCCTAATATATATCAAAGATAAACAGGAGTGCACATTTCAAATAGCTTGGCAAAAGTACAAACAGTTTCAAGACTCAAGCAGGATTGTCAACTAGCTTTTTCATGAATATGAAAAACCATCTTTTTGGATGGTTCAAAAACTATTAGTCTGATGGAGTGAGTAGAAAATATTCACTTGCATGAGTAGCCAGAAATACTTTTTTGGACCCTAGACACTCTTTAGGGCTACATAAACTTTGCAAATCACATTACATGTTATGGGAATGTATCTTTTCAGTTGATAACATTTTTAAAAAAGTAAACTTACATTGGATGAAGCCTAAATTTTACAAACTGCAGCAGAATTACATCCTTTAATTGGCATGTTAACCAGCACATAATCTGTTCTACAGCATAAACAGCATAGTGGTATTACATAGCATAATAATTGCCATATGTTACTAACTTAGATTTTTGCATCATTAGGAAACATATAAAAGAAGTTTTGTTTTTTTTACCAAAGCCTTTTTTAGGGCTGTTGGGGAATCCATTTGGGCAGTGAGGGAAGGCAGAACTAAAAGAGGATAGAAGTACGTTTGTTTCCTTTCTCTATATCTTTTTTAAAAAACTGTTTCTTTATTCTGAAAACTGAATTTGAACAATATGGATTTGAAGTGTAATCACTAAGTGTAACAAAATGGGTGTAATTCTTTAATGGAAGTTCTAAAAAGCAAACTCATTGCTTAGTTTAGGTAAAGGCATTATTGTATCCAATAAGTGATCAATAAGTCTAATAATTAACAACTTTTAGTTCAAATAGCTTTTCGTACTTTAGCAGGGATAAATCTGTGAATGATCTTTCCTTCTTTCTGGGTTTGGATTTTTTTTTTTTAGCTATTAATGTTATTCATGTTTTTGAATGCTAGACACCAAACTATACAGTTAATAAAAGCTGGACTATTTTTTTAAAAAGACACCTGAGTTTGGAAAAAGAATGTTCTTTTTTCTGTTTTTTAAGTATAGGTTAGAAATTAAACTCATACAAGATCTTTGATAATGCTATTTTTGGTTAGAGATATCTACATTATATACACATTCTGAACTTCCCAGGAACATCAGAAGATAAATATTTTTCTTAGAAACTCAGAACTTGACTCTCTCCGGAAAATCAGGAAATGCTGATGGGAGATAAACCACACTATCAGCTTTTCTTACATTAGCCAAACCTTCTGTTACTATTCTGTTAAATAAAAGGCATAGATTGTAGCAGTTTTGGTGATGCCAGCAGTAATTCTGATAAGAATTACATTTCTCAATCATGCTATAAAATCTGCTCAGAAGAGTTATGGCACAGTTTGTTCTAAAGTATGGTCAGAATTGCAGTGGAGTGTTTCATTTCATTAGGATTTAAGCACTACAAAGTGTTCTGTTAAGTGTTGCTCTGTTTTAAGATAATCCAAGGAAAAGTTCATTGTGTCTGAGAGTTGCCTTGCGCAATCTGCTGTTCTCCAAGTTGAGGTGGGCTATAATTGTCTTCATTGTTGGATCGGATGCCAAAAATGGCCTTTGGAGTTATATCAGTCTGGAGGGCACAAAATTAGGCAAGGTTGTATTTATTGGAGTATATTGTTTAAGATATTTTATGTTACATGCCATTGTATAATTCCACTATCAATATCTTTCTGTTTTATTCTTAAATCTCCAATTTAATCTCATCAAGACTAGTAAGAAAAGTTCTCTTCAGGTAGACCCATTGGATGCCTAGAACAGGGGGTCTACAACCTTTTGGACCTCAGGGATCACCAAATTCATAATTTTAAATCCCGCGGGCCACTAATAGGAATCCAGTGCACTGCTCGCTGAAGTGCCTGGTCTCCCAGTGTCAGTATGGGGTGCTTCAGGCACTTAGCTTGGCCGCCTGTTTCTGCAACCTTAAACACTCAAAGAACCATTTGGACCTGTTTCCCACAGA